>BLSH010484857.1:187870-246908 GCA_018402905.1 Glandirana rugosa | reverse complement strand
GTGCCCCCCCCCCCCCCAAGTCTATAGCTCCCCCTGTCTTATCTCACTTACTGTGCTAGTTTTATTACAGTGTTTGTGTTTTTATTGTTTCCTTTCCCTAAGAAATTGTCTTTTTTTAACGTTCTAACACTTTTATGAATTAGTACTGCTTGGACCTTGAAGAAGGGAACATACTCTGAAAGCTCGTCCTGAAAAATTGTATGTTAGTGCAAATAAAAAAAAGTTTCATGAACAGCACTTAATTGTTTCTTTCACAAGTGCACTAATAGAGCTACAATCACTCTAATAGGTTAGATACTGTTCAACAGCTAGGTGACAATTCCGATTTGTTTGTTTTATATTTAATGCCTGGGCTAATAATCACCATGTATTTACAACCATTATTCTTTTTCTCATGTCTGTTTATTCTTTTTTGTCCCCATTTTATACAATCACTATAGTTCATATCATTATTGCACAAATCATACATTTTGATCTTCCTCTAATGCGCCTCTCCTGTCTCTGTGTTCCCATCTAGATTGCATTCCCATGGCTTTTTCAGATTTAGCACTCTCTTCTAAGTCACTGTCTTCATTCGTTTTAGAAATACTATCAATTTCTTCTGGAGAGAAGGATCCATTCATACATCTTCTTAATATTCCCGACAACACCTCCTGGGTTCACTTTAAAGTGTTTCCTTGTAGCTAGAAACTGCAATTTAAATTGTGCAGTATTCTCCTTCTAGACTTCATGAGATAAGCACAATAATAGGAATTGAATACGTAGGCTGCTGTGTGTACATAACATCCCCAATAGCATGCTTTTCAGAAAAGAAAGCTAGTAAGTACAGTATTAACTTGCAGAGGAAGGTAGATAGGGGTTTACAGACAGATGATATAGAGCTATCCAGTGATTGGTAACCTGCTACGTTATGGAGCCTATGAATAAAAAAAAAAAAAAAGATCCCAATTCGAATGTGCTTTCCTGGGAAAAAATGGTACTTATAGGCTGGAGCACACAGGCATATAAATCAGGGAGATCAGATTAATATGGTGTACAGTTTTATATTGATCTGAACACAGCAGTATTGCGGGATATGAACACATGCACACAGCTGCATTTCCCCTAACTTCCTGTCCTATAGCCAGGACAGAAAGTGAGAAAAACCATCCCCAAAATGAAGGAATCACTGGGGTCAGCAGAACTAGTGTCACCATTGGAAGATTCTTACCTTTATTCCTGTACAGATAACAACCCAAAATATGGCATTTTCCTTAATTTTCTCTCTCCGTAATAACGACGACCAGGATAAATAGAGTCTATAAAACAAGGGCACAGAGAACAATAAAAACCTGATAGACATTCTAATCCCTCAATACTCTATCCAAAAAAGTTTTTCCTTTAGTTATATATTTTTTATTATATACTTGAAATAAAATATGAATATCAATAGTCTTTCTCCTAAAGAAGAGTTGTAGCTTTCTTTTTTGAATAATGGTGCTGTGTTGTGGATACAATGTAACTAGTCTTGTATTTTAGGCATATTACAAATGCCCAGAATCTGAATCAAAGTACAAACAGGGCATATATAATATTATTTACCTGTATGTGTTCTATGCTTGTAATGTTCTATACATTCATCTTTCTATTTCATATGTCATATATTTCACACTAAAGTTACAAGGATATGGACACAAAGCACTGCAGGGGCTGCTTATAACGGTCAGCTTTTGGTGTTTTGTTTTACATCTTTTTCCCAAAAGAAAATATGCTAAATACTTAGTGTTTGTAACCCCCCCAAACAAAAAAATGGATCCTGTTACTTTAAAGCATGTTATACAACATAGTGCTTGTGCTGTGTAATTTGGCCCCCTGTATCACCTGAAATACCTGCCCGATCCTGCCTGGTTCTGCCCTCCCCCTTTAAACTGACCACAGATTATCATGGCTACTGAGCCCTGACACCTTGGTCAGTTTACATGCCTCCATCATCCGCAACTATCTGAGCTCTCCTATGTCCTCTCCCCCCTCACTCCCTGCCTGTCACCTAGTGACAGTGTCCGCCCCTCCCCTCCTGCTTCTGAAATTACTGTGTAATGTACATGCAATCCCCTCTGTTAGAAAATGTCCTATACGCCAGTGTATATCAAAAATAGGCCAATTTCTACCTTATTTCAGAGCGGCACTCACATGACTCCTCGCTGCTCTCCTCCTCTCCTCCCCTCCTCTCGGCTGACCTCAGCAGGGGATTCTCGCCCCTTCCCGCTGTAGCTGTCAGATTGGGAGAGGGAGCAGCGAGGAGTCATGTGACAGCCGAGCGGTGCTCTGGAATAAGGTAAAATTGGGCATGTTTTTTTACAAAGAATATACACTGGAGCAGAGGATGTGTTTTTTTAACAGAGGGGATTGCATGTACTTTACAAAGTGGCTTTACAACCACTTTAAAAGGTGTAAGTTGGAAATGGGCTTTCGCTTTTTTTGTCCCTTGCCTAAAGTCCATCTAAATCTACATATCTGTCTCTGTTGATTGACAAGAAAACTAAAATAACAATGAAGGAAGAAGTAATTATGGGTGATCTGAACATGCTAGACACTTCCTGTAATTTTTAAACTGTTCTTATGAGCAGGAGCAGAGAGATGTTGGAGGCATTGAAGGGGGGAGTTTCTAAATTAGTAAATCATAACCACCAATGTCTTTGGTTTCATATTTAAACAGAAAATGGAAATGTTTTAGATTTCAAAAGAACAAATTTTGCTGAAATGGGTGAATTTCTAAATATTATGGTTGGAGTAACATGGCAAGGGTCCGTAACCAGCGGGTCCGTAACTATTAAAGTCCTGGAGCCATCTAAATATATTTAGCCATCTAAGACTACCCTGTCCCCATGGTGACCGCAATGATGCTTGATTTAACTGCAGAACAAGCAGCATTTTCACCCTGTTGAAGGAAATGGAAAAAATATGGATAAGGGAGTGCCAGCTGAATGCAGCATAAATGGGTTTATTATGATTAAAAAGCCAAATGCAAACTCACATAAATATAAAAATCAAAGAAAGGAGCCAATAGGAGTTCCAAAAGGCATTATCCTAGCAACCAGACCGCCCCAATTGTGATGTCACATCCTGCCTGGTGTTCCCCACAGTAGCTCTCCTCCCTTCCTGGAACATTGGCAGATGAACTCTTTGATTTTATATTTCAGTGACTTTGCATTTGGCTTTTTAATCATAATAACCTGTAGTAGCCTCTTGTATTGCTTTTTGTAATTTCAGAGATTTGTTCCTGCCTATTTGATACACAAGTGTAAATAAACAATATAACTAACCAACCACTGTGCAGACCTCTTTAGTGTGATATCTAATGAATGCCTGCCAGCATAAACATGTGTCCCCACATCAAATTAATTACTCCGAACCAATAAAATGACAAAGTATAAGTGCAAAGCACCCTATACAAAATTATTACATAAGGTGGGCCAACAAAACTCAAAAATAGTATCCTTGTGAATACAATGTGTAAATAACACACAACACAAAAACTGCACTGTGAGACCAAACATATTAAAAAAATATTATAAATGCCTCCCTAGGGGTTAAATGTGCTGCACACCAGTGTGTGATATGTGCAATAATGTTGTCACACTTTATGGATACTATAGAGATATACTGTACAGCCTTAAAATGGCAAAACCCCTAAAACACAGCAGTGTGCACAAAAAAGCAATATGACAATAATGGTGTCACCCTGTGCAAAATATGCAAAGCAAAATGAATACAAGTTTTACTGTATATGAAGGAAAACCTCCTAAATACATACATACACCTTCTGGTGGTTAGCAAAACCCAAAGTAAATATAATAAATATCCATACATATATCCTGTAAATCGGGGCAATATTTTGCATATATTGTGTGCTTGATAGAGTTCACTTCTCCTTTAAAACACATGCAGTGACTGGATGCTGTTTTTGAATCCTTAACTAGTAAGGATGGCAGCTCAGCTCAATGATTGGACCGAATGAGTATAGGTCTAATGTGCATCACCCTTTTTGAGTTGGGACCAACTCATACAGTATCTCACAAATTGAGTACACCCCTCATATTTTTGTAAATATTTTCACTTTTCATGTGACAACACTCAAGAAATGACACTTTGCTTCAATGTAAAGTAGTGATTGTACATCTTGTATAACAGTGTAAATTTGCTGTCCCCTCAAAATAACTCCACACATAGTCATTATTGCCTAAACTGCTGGCAATAAAAGTGAGTACACCCTAAGTGAAAATGTCCAAATTGAGCCCAAAGTGTCAATATTTTGTGTGGCCACCATTATTTACCATTATTTACCAGCACTACCCTTTTAGTCATGGAGGGTTTCCCCTTTCAACATTGTGTTGATAGGGGAAAGCGTGAGTTAATTAAAACCTGACTTGACTCAACCACCAAGAAGACAAATCATGGTGCACTACAACTCACTGGGCTTAATAGAATCATAATTTTATTGTATCAAAACGTGCAAATTTGTAAATGTAAAATGGTACCAAACCACACTACTACTACATACACACCTAAAAACATGCATCCACCTCACTCACATAAAAACTGTTGTAAATTGTACCCCTATTCATAAGTACATAGTCACTAAGCAATATATATATGTATACAGTATCTCACAAAAGTGAGTACACCCCTAAGTGAAAATGTCCAAATTGGGCCCAAAGTGTCAATATTTTGTGTGGCCACCATTATTTTCCAGCACTGCCTTAACCATGGCATGGAGTTCATCAGAGCTTCACAGGTTGCCACTGGAGTCCTCTTCTATTCCTCCATGACGACATCACGGAGTTAGTGGATGTTAGAGACCTTGCGCTCCTCCCCCTTCCGTTTTGAGGATGCCCCACAGATACTCAATAGGGTCTAGGCCTGGAGACATGCTTGGCCAATCCATCACCTTTATCCTCAGCTTCTTTAGCAAGGCAGTGGTCATATTGGATGTGTGTTTAGGGTTGTTATCATGTTAGAATACTGCACTGTGGCCCAGTCTCTTTAGGGAGGGGATCATGCTCTGCTTCAGTATGTCACAGTACATGTTGGCATTCATAGGTCCCTCAATGAACTGTAGCTCCCCAGTGCCTTCAGCACTCATGCAGCCCCAGACCATGACACTCCCACCACCATGTTTGACTGCAGACAAGACACATTTGTCTTTGTACTCCTAACCTGGTTGCCACCACACATGCTTGGCACCATCTGAACCAAATAAGTTTATCTTGGTCTCATCAGACCAAACTACATGGTTTCAGTAATTCATGTACTTGTCTGCTTGTCTTCAACACACTGTTTGCGGGCTTTCTTGTGCATCATATTTAGAAAAGGCTTCCTTCTGGAATGACAGCCATGCAGACCAGTTTGATGCAGTGTGCGGTGTATGGTCTGAGCACTGACAGACTGACCCCCCACCCCTTCAACCTCTGCAGCAATGCTGGCAGCTCTTATATCTCTATTTCCCAAAGACAACCTCTGGATATGACGTTGAGCATGTGCACTCAACTTCTTTGGTCAACCATGGCGAAGCCAGTTCTGAGTGGAACCTGTCCTGTTAAACCACTGTATGGTCTTGGCCACCATGCTGCAGCTCAATTTCAGGGTCTTGGCAATCATCTTATAGCCTAGGCCATCTTTATGTAGAGCAACAAATCTTTTTTTTTTCAGATCCCCAGAGAGTTATTTGCCATGAGGTGCCATGTTGAACTTCCAGTGACTAGTATGAGAGAGAGCGATGACACCAAATTTAACACACCTGCTCCCCATTCACACCTGAGACCTTGTTACACTAACGAGTCACATGACCCCAGGGAGTGAAAATGTGTAATTGGGCCCAATTTGGACATTTTCACTTAGGGGTGTACTCACTTTTGTTGCCAGCGGTTTAGACATTAATGGCTGTGTGTTGAGTTATTTTGGGGGTGACAGCAAATTTACACTGTTCTACAAGCTGTACACTCACTACATTGTAGCAAAGTGTCATTTCTTCAGTGTTGTCACATGAAAAGATATAATAAAATATTTACAAAAATGTGAGGGGTGTACTCACTTTTGTGAGATACTATATCCTGATATTCCTCCACTGGTTACTTCATTAGGATGAGGCTCGGAAGGTCAGCTGGTGTATATAAATCCACTCCTTAAAGGTTAGGTACGTGTGCTTAAAGGGACCATTATCACGCAAAACAACTATAAAAACTTGCAAAAGTTTTATTAAAAGCTTCTTAAAATACACTCATGTTTAAGTGTGTACAAAATGGTGCATGCAGATAAAAGCATGTGGACGCTGGCCCCTTAAGGAGCATATAACATCGGCATACAAGTCCTGGATCGTGGATAATGTAATTGGCTCAACATGTTTCGTTATGTGACTTTATGAAGGGTCTTGACAAGTTTATCTTCACATTTATCTAGGGGGGTAGAGGCTCCCTTTCTCTTTTGACTGACAGCCTATGTGAGGAGAGACATTCTTCTGAGCCTTTGTAAAAGGGGGCATGTCTCCTGCTGTTCTGTCCAAAACCAATGCCAGCAGAGTTTGATTTCACTTTCTTCTTCTCACCACTTCAGGACTGATCCACGTATCAAGATTACTGTTTCAATTCATATTTGCAACTAAATGTATTTCTTTGTCACAGAGAGAGAGAGAGAGACATACTGTACAGAGAGACACAGAGAGATATAGAGCGAGAGACACACACACACACACGTCTGTTTACCGGGGGCATGTACAGCTGGGAGGTGTGACCGCATGTCTGCCTGCCAAGCTCCAATCCTTGGACACACCCTCAGACTAGCATTTTCACTAGGGATCACACAGACTTAGAATTATTTTTAAAAAGATACAAGCATTGCCGTTTGTTCTTATAGCATTAACCACTAACTGGTGTCAGTGAGGGTTTGGGGAATTTTGATTTACAACCACTTTACTACTGAAAGACTGTGACTGCCCCATGCAGTGCCTTGCAAAAGTATTCATACCCCTTGACATTTTCCACATTTTGTCATGTTGCAACCAGAAATGTAAATGTATTTTATGTGATAGACCAACACAAAGGAAAACATAAGTTTTGTTTTTCAAAATTTTTTACAAATATGTAAAAAGTGTGGCGTGCATTTATATTCAGCCCCTCTCCCCCCTGAGTCATTACTTTGTAGAACCAACTTTTGCTGTAATTACAGCTGCAAGTCTTTTTGGGGATGTCTCTACCAGCTTTGCACATCTAGAGAGTGACATTTTTGCAAAATAGCTCAAGCTCTGTCAGATTGGATGGAGATCATCTGTGAACAGCAATTTTCAAGTCTTGCCACAGATTCACAATTAGATTTAGGTCTGGACTTTGGGCCATTCTAACACATGAATATGCTTTGATCTAACCATTTCTTTGTAGCTCGGCTGTATGTTTAGGGTCATTGTCCTCTGCCCCAGTCTCAAGTCTTTTGCAGACTCTAACAGGTTTTCTTCTAAGATTGCCATGTATTTGGCTCCATCCATCTTCCCATCAACTCTGACCAGCTTCCCTGTCCCTGCTGAAGAAAATAATCCCCACAACATGATGCTGCCACCACCATGCTTCACTGTGGGGATGGTGTGCTAATTTTCCGCCATACATAGCGTTTTGCTTTCAGGCCAAAAAGTTCAATTTTGGTCTCATCTGACCAGAGCACCTTCTTCCACATGTTTTCTGTGCCCCCTACATGGTTTCTCGCAAACTGCAGGTAGAAATTCTTATGGCTTTCTTTCAAAAATGGCTTTCTTCTTGCCACCCTTACATAAACGCCAGATTTATGGAGTGCATGACTAATAGTTGTCATGTGGACAGATTCTCCCACCTGCCCTGTGGATCTCTGCAGCTCCTCGAGAGTTACCATGGGCCTCTTGGCTGCTTCTCTGATTTAATGCTCTCCTTGACTGCCCTGTCAGTTTAGGTGGAAGGCCATGTCTTGGTAGGTTTGCAGTTGTGCCACACTCTTTCCATTTTCAGATGATGGATTGAACAGTGCTTCGTGAGATGGTCAAAGCTTGGGATATTTTTAATAACCTAATCCTGCTTTAAAATTCTCCACAACTTTATCCCTGACCTGTCTGCTGTGTTCCTTGGCCTTCATGATGCTGTTTGTTTACTAAGGTTCTCTAAAAAAAAATATCTCTGAGGGCTTCACAGAACAGCTTTAATTTATACTGAGATTAAATTACACACAGGTGGACTCTATTTACGAATTAGGTGACTTCTGAAGGTAATTGAATAGTAAAAGGAAGAAACCGCACTGACACCACCAGCTGCCAGCAAATCAGTCATAAACAACTGTGCAATCCATTAAATGTTAATAAGTGTGGTGCTAAATAGTCCATGTGATTAGCAAAATGTATACAAGAAAGTCCTTATAAATTTCATACTTAAAGACATATACATATGTAAAAAAAATATAATAATGAAGAAAAAGAAGTCCAAAAAATGTGTCCAATTGTGATGTGTTCCAAATGATTAAAATTCACCACGTGATCCACCACCAAAAATAGTTGGACTCTTACCAGACTGATAGGACCCTATTACAGAATATTATACGCTCAGTAGTAAATAGCAGTGTCACGAGCGTGGGTATCAGATCCCAGCCCTCCTCACGAACTCGTGACAGAGGACGAACAATGCCACTCTCAGCTGCATCCAGCACAAATATTTTCCAGCTTGTGGGACCAAAATCTAGGTGCCAGCAGCCTGAGAGAGGTTGTCACTGGGCTAATTTAAGCAATTAACCCTTTTACTGCCACCACTTATCTTTGTTTACTTACGGAAGAGTCAGGACTTCCACCAATTTAGCAATACCAATTATGATTTTAGAATAATCATCTGTAACACACACTACAGACAGGTATGCTTCAGAGGCCTTATTCTTGACAGTAGAGCTCTTCAAGAGACAGGTTCGGTTATAGCTTGCATTAAGAGCTTAGGGACAAGGTTAAAAGAGGAGTATGGGTTTTTGTTTTTTTCCCCTATTATACTTACCTATATGGATGCAACATTGGTCCGATACTGCATCTGTCCTCCGGTGTCTGTACACTGAGAACCGAGCCATCAAACACCGCCGATTCTCTCTGATCCCTGAGTGGAGAGCTGCTGGCTGTCACTCAGCAAGCCCTCCGCTCTGCTCCTCCATGCTCACTGGAGCGCTGAGCTGTGGAGGGGCAAGGATCGGCTCTCAGCGGCTCGCTGAGTGGTTGAGACGGCTGTCGGCCCAGGCACCTGGCGGATCCTGACTCTTGAAGTCGTGATGATGCGGTGCCTGTCCTGACTCCTGCGACATCAGCAGAGAGCGGACTTCACAGGAGTGTAAAACGAACTGCACTCTTGTGACCCATAGAAGTATGTCCAAATGAGCTCAGGCCATACTTCTCCTTTAACACTTTTAAAAATAAGGTTTTAATATTGAAAAGTTCAAAATTGGTGCAAATAAAATATTTACAGAAAAAAGTTGTTTCAAAGCAATAAAGACACTATACAGCAACAAAGGGATAAGGTAGAATCAAAGAATAAAAATACTTGCGCAATGTCCTTGAGTTGAACTGAGTGTGGTCGATAAATGGTTCTCAAACTTGGTAGATGTTCCTGATTTGATGGTACAAGAAAACTGTCAAACTGTCCTTGGCATCTCTCTTTTCTTTGGGATCAAAGAGGTGTTGACAGATGGCCTCTTGACCAATTGAGCTTCAGAGGGTTGGTCGCAGGGAGGTCACCATTTTATGACAATGTCCCAGGTACAGTTTGTGATAAATATTCATCTCTCTCATCTCTACTGTTGACAGACTATCCATATTCTGGTCCAGCGGGAAATTTGCACTACAACAAATCTAAACATGACAAGTTTCCAGTGTCTAATTTATCTAGGAGGAGGAAGAAATGTTACTAGTGGTGACACAGGGGTATTTAGACTTGAAATGTTACAAATTATCAGAGGAAACTAAATATGTCCATATTATGTCTGTGCTATTATTATTTTGGAAGTTAGAACACATGCTAACGTTTCAGGATTAGACTGCTAAACTGTTTGCATCTTATGTGGATTGAGCTTTTTATGACAGATGTCTGTTAACTTTCCAGTCACTGAAACACTGGGCAGACAATTTTATGGACCCGGAGATGGGCATTGGGAAACTTATAAGGGGTGTCTGGCCTCAGTCACGAGTTTGTGTATTGGATAACTGAATATACCAACATGGCTGAGGTGAACAGAGACATCACAAAATGGCTTCTACGCACCCAGCTAGGCCTTAGCGCAGTACGCAGAACCATTACAGGCAGGATGGCAGATGTCATCTGATCATGGCAGGGGATAGCGAATGTAGAACTAGAACAATTCTTAGAACAATAATATGGCTCTCTAAGCAACAGCTGGAAGAAACTTTCCCTATAGAACTTGGAGATGATTTTAGAAGAATAATCTGTCCCTCTAAGCAACAGCTGGAAGAAACTTTCCCTATAGAACTTGGAGATGATTTTAGAACAATGTTCTAAAATCATCTCCAAGTTCTATAGGGAAAGTTTCTTTCAGCTGTTGCTTAGAGGGACAGATTATTGTTCTAAAATCATCTCCAAGTTCTATAGGGAGAGGTTCCTGCTGTTGCTTAAAGGGAGAGATTATTGTTTCTTGCACAAAATTAAAAAGTGCATCTACATTGCTGGTTTAAAAAAAAAAAAATTCTAAAAACGGCATTTGCGTCCAGCGGTGCATTTCTTGCACGAAAAAAAAAAAAACAGTGTTGGCTACCACCTCCTCCTCCACCGCCTCTTTCACCGCCTCCTCAACCTCCAACTCCACATCCACCTCCATTTTTTATTTTTTTATGTGATTTTAGCTTAAAAATTATTTTAAGTTATTTCCCTATCCCCATTTCTTTGTAGGACACTTGTCCGACTCTTACCCCCATTTCCCTTCCTTTTGCAGACCTCTAGGACTTGCCAGGACTTTGTTACAGCCATTTTTGTGCCTAAAAGTTCGGGTCCCCATTGATTTCAATGGGGTTCGGCGTCCGGGACAAAGTTCGGGTCAAGTTCGGTCCCCAACCCGGACTTTTTCCCGAAGTTCGGCAGAACCCGAACTTCCAGAGGTTCGATCAACTCTAACCAGGATGCTTCAATAGCGGCCTTCGGCTCTTCTGCATTGTTGGGTCTCATGTCTCTCATCTTTCTCTTAGCTATGCCCCATAGATTCTCTATGGGGTTCAGGTCAGGCGAGTTTGCTGGCCAATCAAGCACAGTAATCCCATGGTCATTGAACCAGGTTTTGGTGCTTTTGGCAGTGTGGGCAGGTGCCAAGTCCTGCTGGAAAATGAAGTCAGCATCCCCATAGAGCTCGTCTGTGGAAGGAAGCATGAAGTGCTCCAGAATCTCCTGGTAGACGGCTACGTTGACCCTGGACTTGAAGCACAGTGGACGAACACCAGCAGATGACATGGCTCCCCAAATCAACACAGACTGTGGAAACTTCACACTGGACTTAAAGCATCTTGCAGTGTGTGCCTCTCCATTCTTCCTCCATACTCTGGGTCCTTGGTTTCCAAATGAGATGCAAAATTTGCTCTCATCAGAAAAGAGGATTTTGGACCACTGAGTTACAAACCAGGTCTGTTTTTCTGATGCACTGACTCCAGCCTCAGTCCACTCCTTGTGAAAGTCCCCAACACCTTTGAATGGCCTTTTCCTGACAATCCTCTCCAGGCTGTGGCCATCCCTGCTGCTTGTGCACCTTTTCCTTCCACACTTTTCCCTTCCACATAACTTTCTATTAATGTGCTTTGATACAGCACTTTGGGAACATCCAACTTCTTTTGCAATTACCTTTTGAGGCTTTCCCTCCTTATGGAGGGTGTCAATTATGGTTTTCTGCACAACTGTCAGGGCAGCAGTCTTTCCTGTGATTGTGATTCCTACTGAACCAGACTGAGAGACCATTTAAAGGCTCAGGAACCCTTTGCAAGTGTTATGGCTTAATTAGATGATTAGAGTGGGACACTTTGAGCCTAGAATATTGCACCTTTTCACAATATTCTAATTTTCTGAGAATGTGGACTTGGGGTTTTCATGAGCTGTAAGCCATAATAGTCACAATTATGACAAATCAGGGCTTGAACTATCTTGCTTTGCATGCAATGAGTCTATCTCATATATTAGTTTCACCTTTTAAGTTGCATTACTGAAATAAATGAACTTTTGCATGATGTTCTAATTTTTCGAGTATCACTTGTATATATAACTGAGCCTCAACGAGAATGTGCCTCGCATTCTGTAAATATGCTGGACAAAAAATGAATTACAACAAAATGAATAAACAAAACTGACAAAAACTAATCATACACTAATTTTTAAAAATATATTTCATATATGGAATACGTCCATAATCTCATATGTGCAATATAATTTAGTGTTTATTAAAATATGATATTTAACAAAATGTACATGTGCAAAAAATATATATTAAAACCGTAAAAAGGATAAACTAAAATACATTTATATATATATATTTTTATAAATAAACAAAAAATTTTAAAAAACTAAAAAGAGGAGATCTGCTGGGAGAATGCAAATATGGTATATATAAATCAAAAAATACCCCAAACATGGAAGGGAAAAATCACATCTAAGCATTGTTTTCTGAAGGCAATTGGTTCCACTAGATTTTAGTTAGGGGTTTCACAGTAAAGGGGGCTGAATACAAATGCACGCCACACTTTTCAGATATTTATTTGTAGAACCTTTTGTAAACCATTTATAATTTTCCTTCCACTTCACAATTCTGTGCCACTTTGTGTTGGTCTATTACTTAAAATCTCGATAAAAATACATTTGCATTTTTGATTGTAAATCAAATCATTGTAAAATGTGGAAAATGTCAAGGGGTATGAATACTTTTTCAAGGCATTGTATCTGTTTTTTTTTCTTTGCCTATAGTTATTCTTCAACTTTCTGTTTTTATTTTTTTCATTAATTCATCTAAACCCTCTAATGTGACCAAAACATAACTTAGGCAGACAACAGCTGGAGATAATAAATTAGTTAAAAGGTCTAGATATGTGATCTGTCAAGTGATTCTGTGGTAATTATATTACAGAAGTCAAGTTAGCTTCACATTGTAATGCAGAATAATCATGATAAATAAGATACAGAGCAAGAAGGGAATTGGTAATCAATACATATTAGACACACATGAAATGCAGCCTGTAAAATGCTCTACATGCACCGCAAAGCCGTTTTTCATGGATTTCCCAGATAAAGAAACCCGTTTACCCAGAGAAACTAATCATCATCTTTTTTTGCTTTAAAACCCAACTTTCAGTTTATAGAAACATTCCTGGTGTATCAAAACCGGGTTTGCAAAGTCTTAGGTTGGCCATACATTCTTCGAATTTCAGACAGTTTCTGTGATTCAGACAAAGCTTGACATGTGGCTGGACCTGGTAACAACACCACCTGATTTGACAAACTGAAGGAGAAATCAATGCAACCGGGTGGAGAAAATTAGATGAACCATGAGTACCAGCAGTGGGAGATTCATCCACCGACACTATTTAGTGTGGGTCAGAAATCTATCAATTTCCCTTATTTATCTAACTGGGCTGAATGAGATAGGTTGATGAGTATGACCAGTTTTTTTTTTTTTTAAAAAGCAGCAGTCAGTAGAAAAGCCTATTCTCTGTCAAAATGCTGCAAACAGAGGAGACCTCCTGCCAGAGGCAGACACACCCTTACTGAGTTAGAGCTAGAGATCCTCAGCCCTCAATCAAAGTTTTGTGTGGAATGTGTCGGATTTGGCTTTTTTGTGTCATATCAATACAAACAAAAGAAATAAACATGAGAATGCCTGAACATTTGTAATTGCAACAATTTTCTGGACGAAGTGGTGCGTTATCTTATCTGAGCGAAATTCAGAGGTGCCAATACTATTTTTAGCCATGACTTTATTTGAATACGGTTTGATTATTTTTGATATCATGTTTTAGATGTGCGTGTTGTTATTATGGGGTTTAGATTTCAAATGGATCATTCAGTGGAAGGCAGCCTGATATAACTTGCCTTCTCATAGGATCAATTGCTTGATTAAATGCCTTGTCTTAAAGCTTTGCAGCTCCTTTAGATAATTTGTGATGTAATTAAGATACTGAAGTCCCTCTACACTCTGTTATTCTCCTACATTTAAAAAGAACCCAAAGATAACATAATTTAATGTTGACATTGTTTTGCTAAAAAAAAAAAAAAAAAAAAGTCTTCAGACTAGTGCTCAAACTTTTCAGCTGCACGCACTGCAATGGTGTAAGCAATACTAATTAAAGTAAGTGCTACAATGATATTGTGAAAAAATCAAATAATCTGTGCTCAAAATTCATGAAGGCTAATGAGTGAAGCAATCAACTACATGACATCTTCACCGGGTTTCCCAAGGATATGCTCTCACATTAGGCTCCTTTCACATCTTGACATATCGAGCGACAATCACAGTAAAATTGCGCAAACAGAATTGCAGGACTCCTGTCGCCCGCGTTTGAGGTGCTATTGAAAGTGACAGACAACGCACGTGCTTCCCGCGATTTGACACTATTTCGAATCGTGTCAGAATCGCGGCAACTCTGTCCGTGATTCGGAACGCGAAGATGTGAACGGAGCCTTATGGTTTGACAGCCACTACAAAGCATAACCACTTCCCGCCCAGCCTATAGATAATTGACAGCCGGGCGGGTGATTTCCCATCCTGACTGGACGTCGTATGACGTCCTGTCAGGAAGTGCCGATTGGGCAGCCACGTCCATGGGACATACCCGATGACTGATCAGATTACCGTCTCGCTGCCAGTATCATGTGACCACTGTGGCCAATCACAGCAGGTCACATGACAATTGTACACAATGGATGGCCTCATTTCATGCCATTCATTGTGTACAATTGTGTTGCTAGCTGTGATTGGTCAATTTGATCGCATGGTACAGTCAGGGCCTATCACAGCCCATCTGTACCATGTGATTAGCTTTGACCAATCACAGTTAATCACAACAAAACAAACTAAATGATTCAGTTTCATTCAGTAAAATTCTTGCTTATAGCAATGTAATTCACTGCTATAAGCAAACATAATGTGTAAAAATAAAAAATCCTGATCACTTCCCCAGAATAGTACAAATGTTACTACATGGCCATAGTGTGTTAAAAACATGTAAAAAAACACACCAGTTATATGATGATGCTGCACTGGTGACAGTATGTAAAAAAAATAGGAATTGTAATTTTTTTTAATTAATTTTCCAATAAATTATAACAAAAAATGCAACTTCAAAAAGCCCGTCATGCCTCTTACTAAATACCTTGGAGACAGGAACATTTTTTTTTTTTTTTATACATACTGTCACCAGTGCAATACATCGTCATATGACTGGTGCGGCAGTGATCAAGGACACGCTAGGACATGCTATCATTTTTTTTAAATAATAGGGGGTTAAATTAACGTGTAGTGCTTGTTTTGACTTAAAGATACCACAACCTCAAATAATGGGTAGTGTATGAAAAGGTTATGCACACTAAAATCCAGTGTACATAAACCTGAGATATCGTTACTATGCAAAAATGTGTACAGAAAAATATATATGAAAAAAGGTATGTGCAAAAAAAAAAAAAAAAAATATATATATATATATATATATATATGTATATGTTTCCAGGGTAAAGGGAATGAACCCTAACGTTCAATAACCCTATGACCTGGAATACATCTAAAAAACACCTATTGTATAGACAACATAATAAGGTGCAAAAATCAATAATTTCAAGTGAAATGATAATAAAAACATATGTTGCTACACTGGACCACAAAGAGTTCAATGGTAAAAGTTCAGATAAAATTTGAATAAATCCTCAAGGGGACATGGAGAATCCTTAGGTATAGGGGTGTAATCTCTATGAATCCCCCAAGTGACTATGGGACACCACCACCATAAAAATTGAAGGCTTACCAGAAACACCGTGATAGAGAGGAAAAGTGCAGTAAGAGAAGGACCGAGCTATTACTGTGAATGGATATATGGGCCGGTATGCTCAGCATTGCACCGCTCACAGACTGTGACTTCTTGTGCTGCATTTCTTGCTTATGCTGCCCCTCTCTGCCCCCCCCCCTCCTCTACCCTACTGACCGATGCATATTGGCCGCAATTATAAACAAGCGAAGGCTGAATCAAATGCAACCAAATGCAGGATAAGCTTGGTAAAAACAGCAGTAAAATAAGCTTTTTCTGGACTGCATTATGAAATCTAAAGGAGGAGCATGCTCTTTTTAGTCATTGTGTCGGTTTTCATTGCACTTTATTGCACTCTGTACTGCACTCCATATACTCGCAGCTTCTTTATACAAGTGACTGGGAAAATAAGCTGCGACTCTTTACAGCGCTCTGCCTGCACAGACAGCATATTTCCCGTATTAGCATTGATTTTATGGACTATAAGCCATCTTACTATTAAGTGTATAAAAAACAACCACTTTTTGCACGGCCTTGCAGGATGCAATACTCAACAGCTTTTTACTAAGCTCAATAGACTCTCTCTCTTACCTTCATTGGATCAAATTTTATATGTAACCCACATTGAGTGGTGCCAGATTTGTGAATATAGACTGTGCCTTACATTTGCTACAAGTCACTTCCAGCTACTGGTTCATGTATCTCTTCCCTTATCTTAAATGAATTGTGCTTGGTATATATCAGACAGAAGCAAAGTCTTGCTGTAATGAACTAAGAATTTAAGTTACAACTCATTTGATCGGGAGAAGGAAAGGATTAAGGAAAGGGGGAAAGAAGGAAAAAAGGGAAAAAAAATTACAAAAGTTCTTGGTTACAGGCTGAGTTTGTAAATTACTGATTTCTGTATGGAACTGTGATTATATAATATCACATCATATAGTATATACTTGGCCCAGTTGGGGTCTTGGTGAACGCAGTTGAATCATCGTTACAAAGTCTATATATGATCACACCTGTGCGTTTCCCGCTCAGAGAAACAAGCTACAATCTATTGTACTGTATTGCCCATGCAACTGAACTTTGAACATTACATGCCGTACATAAATTGTACTGGACGGTTTGACCTTGCAAGACTCCTCTCTTTGCTTTGAATGGAGAAAGTAAATTGCACTTTATCCCTTTACCCACCCCGTCATGCTATTTTTGCACATACAGGCTGACTTTCTAATATAAGATGTGATTTAAACTTCTTAAATGGACTGCGTGAAGTAAATTTTTTTCTATTATAGGGATGATACCCTCTGGTGGATAAGTGGTAAACAGAAGTGTTAAAGTATATGACTCCACACGGCTCTTATAACATTGCATCTTAAAACATAAGACGGCATATATAGAATTAACACACTTTATTATTCTGGAACCATTTATATAGACTGCAAGCTACTGTTTACATAGCAAATAAAATGTGATTAAAAACTGCATTCCACTCCACCCACACAGCTTATATCCCACTTAAGCCTGTTAACAGTTGTGAGAATTAAAGTAGTGCACATAACCTAAAACCAGTAGACACATTTCAACATGGTAAAAAAGAAAGGAGAGGAGGCGGCACCGCAAGAAACAAATGGCACACAGAAATCTGTTAAAGAAAAAACTAAAGTGAACCAGGCTGCAGCTGCCATGCTGAATACATTTGCCCACACTCCAGTCCAGTCCCCCACAAAAGGGGAAGAACAACCTCAAGCTAAATCACAACAGGGCAATAACCCTGGGAGAAAAAGCCAGGGCCAACCTGCTATAGACCATGTGGGGTTAATACTTCCGTTGAGGTCAATCCTAAATCTCTATCCACTTTGCCAACAGTATCAGGCCCATCAGAGCCCTCACTGAAGGAAGTATTGCAAGCAGTAAACACCTGCCAGTCTACTTTATGTGATTTGTTTGAGCAAATGAGAAGTATCAGAGAAGAGGTTTCCCATGTGCGCCATGACATACAACAGATACAGGAAAGGACAACAGTGGTGGAAGAAAGGGTTAGCACATTGAAGGATGAGCTTAATCCATTAAAAAAGGATTATGGGACATGAAAGAAAAAAATGGACATATACAGTGGGGCAAAAAAGTATTTAGTCAGCCACCAATTGTGCAAGTTCTCCCACTTAAAAGATGAGAGAGGCCTGCAATTTCATCATAGGTACACTTCAACTATGAGAGACAGAATGAGAAAAAAAATCCAGAAAATCACATTGTCTGATTTTTAAAGAGTTTATTTGCAAATTATGGTGGAAAATAAGTATTTGGTCACCTACAAAAAAGCAAGATTTCTGGCTCTCACAGACCTGTAACTTATTCAAGAGGCTCCTCTGTCCTCCACTCGTTACCTGTATTAATGGCACCTGTTTGAACTCGTTATCAGTATAAAAGACACTGTCCACAACCTCAAACAGTCAGACTCCAAACTCCACTATGGTCAAGACCAAAGAGCTGTCAAAGGACACCAGAAACAAAATTATAGACCTGCACCAGGCTGGGAAGACTGAATCTGCAATAGGTAAGCAGCTTGGTGTGAAGAAATCAACTGTAGGAGCAATTATTAGAAAATGGAAGCCATACAAGACCACTGATAATCTCCCTCGATCTGGGGCTCCACGCAAGATCTCACCCTGTGGGGTCAAAATGATCACAGAACGGTGAGCAAAAATCCCAGAACCACACGGGGGACCTAGTAAATGACCTGCAGAGAGCTGGGACCAAAGTAACAAAGGCTACCATCAGTAACACACTACGCCGCCAGGGACTCAAATCCTGCAGTGCCAGACGTGTCCCCCTGCTTAAGCCAGTACATGTCCAGACCCGTCTGAAGTTTGCTAAAGAGCATTTGGATGATCCAGAAGAGGATTGGGAGAATGTCATATGGTCAGATGAAACCAAAATAGAACTTTTTGGTAAAAACTCAACTTGTCGTGTTTGGAGGAGAAAGAATACGGAGTTGCATTCAAATAACACCATACCTACTGTGAAGCATGGGGGTGAAAACATCATGCTGTGGGGCTGTTTTTCTGCAAAGGGACCGGGGTGACTGATCCGTGTAAAGGAAAGAATGAATGGGGTCATGTTTCGTGAGATTTTGAGTAAAAACCTCCTTCCATCAGCAAGGGCATTGATGATGAAACATGGCTGGGTCTTTCAGGATGACAATGATCCCAAACACACCACCCGGGCAACGAAGGAGTGGCTTTGTAAGAAGCATTTCAAGGTCCTGGAGTGGCCTAGCCAGTCTCCAGATCTCAACCCCATAGAAAATCTTTGGAGGGAGTTGAAAATCCATGTTGACCAGCGACAGCCCCAAAACATCACTGCTCTAGAGGAGATCTGCATGGAGAAATGGGCGAAACTACCAGCAACAGTGTGTAAAAACCTTGTGGAGACTTACAGAAAACATTTGACCTCTGTCATTGCCAATAAATGGTATATAACAAAGTATTGAGATTAACTTTTGTTATTGACCAAATACTTATTCTCCACCATAATTTGCAAATAAATTCTTTAAAAATCAGACAATGGCATTTTCTGGATTTTTTTTTCTCATTCTGTCTCATAGTTGAAATGTACCTATGATGAAAATTACGGGCCCCTCTCATCTTTTTAAGTGGGAGAACTTGCACAATTGGTGGCTGACTAAATGCTTTTTTTGCCCCACTGTACGTCTCCAAAATCGATGACTTGGAGAATAGGCTCAGGAAAGACAATATAAAAATAGAGAGATGTACTCCGCTCCAGGTTAAGTGTGAGCCTAATTACCTCCACTCCGGCTTCATGGCACAAGTGTAGCTCTGAATCAGAGATGGACATATAAAGAAGTTGCCGGACAGCCGCACTCCATTAAAAACACCTTTATTCGTATTTCCATAAAATCCATAAGTCATACAAACACAGGAACACTGGAGGACAAGATTGAAGGCTTACGCATTTTACAACATCAATGTGGGGTGCTTAACCATAGCCTGGCCATAGGCTATGATTAAGCACCCCGCATTGATGGTGTGAAACGTGTACAATGACCTGTACAATTTTCTGTACAATGACCTCGGAGCCAAGGTACGGGTTAATGGAGTATGCTCTGAGGGATTGTGGCTGAGGAAGGGGACGAGACAGAGACAGAGGTGCCCATTGTCACCCCTGCTCTTAGCCCTCACAATAGAGCCCTTGGCAGTGGCAATCAGATTATCCACAGTCTTGAGTGGGTTCCAAGGAACCTTCAGAGAAGAAAGAGTCGCATGGGATATAAAAGTCTCTTGAAACACACCCACCTTTGGGAAAATAACCATCTAAAAGAACTACAAAAAATAGCGACAATCTGGGAGTGGAAGAGACAAGGTATTGTCCATATTTGCCAGTTATATGTAGACGGCCAAATTAAATCATTCACAGGCCTAAGAGAAGAGTATGAAGTGCCGAAACAATTTTTCTATAAATATTTACAGATCAGATATGCCCTGACCACCCAGTTTTAGAACCTAAGTGTAGAACTGAGTGACATTCTCCTCCTACAAACCGTGATAAAAGCAAGCCCCGGTAAGGGCCTGATATCTAATCTATATGCAGGTTTGGGAAGGGGGATGGAGTACAAAGGGAAGTTCTCCCTGTTAAGGCAAAATGGGAAGTAGATATTTGCCCAATAACCGAGGAACAGTGAAGGAACATTTTTAGATTGTGTCCGCGGGTATCGATGGCTCCCTCCCAGAAAGTTTCACAGCTTTTTCTGTAACACAGAGTTTTACACCCCACAAAAAATATATAGTTTTGGGAGAAAGCAAGATGACAAATGTCCTAGGTGCCAGAATACAGGCGACCTCCTATATGTTTTGGAGGTGCCCGAAATTGAGTAGGTTCTGGGAGGGAATAGTCAAGGTTGTTAACATGATTTTAAACACTGCACTACAAACAGATATGCGTCATTGTATATTGAGTGGTATGATGGGTGATGGGACAGGGGGGTCTCTGCCGGCTGCTATCCTGGGCTGCCTATTCCAAGCAAGGAGGTTGATAGCCCAGAGGTGGCAGTCGGCATCACCCCCAACACTCAATGAGTGGATAAAAACAATAGATGAAAAAATATGGAAAGGGAAGGGAGTATTTGTAAAGAGAGGCAATGTTGAAAAAAAAATGGGGACCCTGGCTGCTTAGCAAGGGGTACCCTATCTAGGATATTAAATTATTAAAAGACTGCATATGGTAAAAGGATGGTAGAATGTAGAATGGATGAAGGATGACTGAGGAATGTGGGGTGAATGAGTGCTGAAGGTGTAAGATAATGGATCCACAATAAAATAGAGATATGGAGTAATGAACGTGGGGAGGGCATATTGGATACATGTTATATGCATTTATATATTTGATTATGCAAACAAAGAAAATTTTATAAAGATGATTGAAACAAAAAAATTATGAAGAACAATTATTTATTGGCAAATTTTTATAACCGAAACAAAGCACATTTTTTTCCAAATGTTCAGGCTTTTTTTGTTTTTTTTAGCAAACAAAAAAACCCAGTGGTGATTACATGAGATCAAAAGAGCTCTAGTTGTGCAAACAAAATGATGAAAATTTAGTTTGGGTGTCATGTTGCATGACCACGCAATTGTCATTCAAAATGCAACAGGACTGAACGCTGAAAATTGGCCTGGGCGGGAAGTGGTAAAAGTGCTCAGTAATGAAGTGGTTAAACTAGCATAATCAAATGGCTATCTCCAAAGGAATTCCTCTTGTATACTTCGAAAGTCAATGGAGGCACTTTCAGAAAACACCAAGCATCAAAAGTGTTAAAAAGCCAACCAACTGGATAGCAAGGAGCTCAAAAGGAAACATTTTATAGTGCTCACTGATAATTTTTATAAAGCCATAAAGTGTTAACATGCACTCACATTTAAATACTGGAATGTAAACATTAGAGATACTGTAAAATACCCCACTTCTGCAAGTCTAGGATCGCTCTTGTGCTCAGGGATGGATTGAGTACAAGCAGCTCCCACTCTCCTGGATCACTGTAGATCTTTCCTACACATTTTGTCAGTGAGAAACGCTGGCTGTGAGCAATAGTTTGGTAACACTGGTACTGACTGTAATCAGGCAGGTGTATTGTAACTTGTACAGATTGTTGTTTGATATTGTCAAGACGTTTAAAGCCCATGACAGTGTAACTAATCTCCCTGGAAGTGGACGAAAGAGAAAAATTGTTCAAAGAATTTGCCAAAACTTACCTGAGGAAGCCAAAATGTGTCAGATTTGGCTTTTTGTTTCTCCACTTTTTTGTGTCATACCAATACAAACAAAAGAAACATGAGAATGCATAAACATTTGTAATTTCAACAATGTTCTGGACGGTGGTGCATTATCTGACAGGAATGCAGGGGTGCAAATATTTGTGGCTATGACTGTATATTTTCGGTAAGCTGTATAAATGGAGACCCATAGCATACACATAGTGGGGTTTTCTGAAATTTAGCTGCAAAACTGTAAAAATGCTTTCTTTCTGTGCCTGTATAGAAAACAATAAAATAAATTGAATCTCACCCTTCAACATGCAGGAAGATGACCAAGAACCAAGTGCAGAGATGGCAATGGTGACACAAACCATTGTAATTCACTAGTCAAAAATTAACTTGGAGGATGAATTTGATCGTTAAGGTTATGGAATTTAAAATAGCCAATGGAATCTGCAGCAAGAAGCTGATGCATCATTTGACAAAATTTCATTGAAGTAAATCATTTTGTATAGGCACACTTTACTGAACATCTGACTTTTGCTTGAGACCCTTGCCAAGTCTGTGCTACTACTATGTTCAGAAGGAATTCATAGAAATTGGAAGACAATATCTTTCTGTAAATTAGGATCTAAAGAAACGGGGTATCTTAACTTGAGTTGTGGCGCAGAGGTGGATTTGCAAGTCTACGGCTGGGTTGAGACTAGTGCGAATCGGATGCAGATTCACTGCATCCAATTCGCACATCAAGAGATTGTGACGGGCTCTCTATGGAGCCGGTTCACACATCTCCAGAGTGGCTCCGGTGCGCATTGCACAGGAGTCCTGTGCGTTTTGTGGTCTGTTTCAGGTCCAAATTCAGCCAAAAATTTGGGCTGAAATCGCACCTAAAACAGTGAACAGGGACACAACCAGACCCTTCCTGCGAGCCACTCCGTGCTGCGGTGTGAACCCAGTCTAAAGGTTTTACTATACTACGAAGTATAGTATTTGCAATAATTTCTGTTCTATTGTAAAACTTTTACATTTCACATGTTTTTTTCACTTATAGGTTATCACATAGACTAGTTGAATGTACTGTCTGCACATTATATTACTTGTTTTTTTTTGCCATATTTTGCACATGCAAGTCAGTTCATAAAGATTGTAAAGTGATTATCACTCCTTCAAATACGATTTGCTTCTCGCTGGTGTTATAATTCTTTTAGGTATTCATTAGGCATAGCAGAAAGACAGAATAATGATTCATGAGTTAAAATGCTGTTTTAAGTAAAATAAACTCTTGCAATAGTTAAAGCTGAACTCCAGGCACAAAACTATTTAATTTTACATTCCCCAAGAGCCAAAAAGGACATTAAATAGTTGTGTGCCAAATATCTGTATATAATTAAATATTGACCCATAATCTATAGCCATCTACAGGAGGTGCAGTGACCAGTCTTTCCTACAGAAAATGCCTTGCGTTTAACAAAATGTATTTAGGCTGGTTACAGTGCATGAAAAGGTATTCATACCCCTTGAAATTTTCCACATTTTGTCATGTTGCGACCAAAATTGTAAATGTATTTTATTGGGATTCCTCAGGAAGGATGTCCTGGAACTAGAAAGGGTTCAGAGAAGGGCAATAAAGCCAATTAAGGGACTGAAGGACCTTAGTTATGAGGAAAGATTACGAAACCAAACGTATTCTTTCTGGAGAAGAGACCCTTGAGAGGGGATATGATTTCAATGTACAAATACTGTACTGGTGACCCAACAATAGGGACAAAACTATTCCGCGCAAGGAAGCACACAAAGACATGTGGCCATTCATTAAGAATGGAGGAAAGGCAGTTTAACCTTAAGCTGCGCAGAGGGTTCTTTATGGTAAGTGCAGTAAGGATGTGGAATTATCTTCCACAAACAGTGGTTTCAGCTGGTAGCATAGATAATTTCAAAAAACTATTAGATGGGCACCTAAGAGACCACAACATTGAGGGATATACAATGTAATACTGACATAAAAGCACACACATAGGTTGGACTTGATGGACTTTTTCAACCTCACTAACTATGTGATAGACCAACACAAAGCGGCACATAATTGTGAAGTGGAAGAAAAATGATAAATGGTTTTCAGCAATTTTTACAAATAAATAGGTTTATAGTGTGGTGTCCATTTGTATTCAGCCCCCGAGTTAATACTTTTTAGAATCACCTTTTGCTGCAATTACAGCTGCAAGTCTCTTTGGGGATGTTTCTAGCAGCTTTGCACATCTAGAGAGTGTAATTTTTGCTCATTCTTATTTGCAAAATAGCTCCAGCTCTGTCAGATAAGATGGAGAGCGTCTGTGAACAACACTTTTCAAGTCTTGCCACAGATTCTCAATTGAATTTAGTTCTGGACTTTGACTGGGCCATTCTAACACATGAATATGCTTTGATCTAAACCACTCCATTGTAGCTCTGGCTCTATGTTTAGGGTCATTGTCCTCCTGGAAGGTTTTCTTCTAAGATTGCCCTGTATTTGGCTCCATTTATCTTCCCATCAACTCTGACCAGCTTCCCTGTCCCTGCTGAAGAAAAGCATCCCACAACATGATGCTGCCACCACCATTTTTCATGGTGGAGATGGTGTGTTTAGGGTGATGTGCAGTGTTAGTTTTCCGCTATACATAGTGTTTTTAATTTAGGCCAAGAAGTTCAATTTTGGTTTCATCTGGCCAGAGCACTTCCTTCCACATGTTTGCTGTGTCCCCCATGTGGCTTCTCGCAAACTGCAAACAGGACTTCTTATGGCTTTCTTTCAACAATGGCTTTCTTCTTGCCACTCTTCCATAATGGCCAGATTTGTGGAGGGCACAACTAATAGTTGTATTGTGAACAGATTCTCCCACCTGAGCTGTTCATCTATGCAGCTCCTCCAGAGCTACCATGGGCCTCTTGGCTGCTTCACTGATTAATACTCTCCTTGCCCGTCCTGTCAGTTTAGGTGGACGGCCATGTCTTGGTAGGTTTGCAGTTGTGCCATATTCTTTCTATTTTCAGATGATGGATTGAACAGTGCTCCGTGAGATGTTCAAAGCTTGGGATATGTTTTTATAACCTAACCCTGCTTTAAACCCCTGCTTTAAACATCTCCACAACTTTGTCCCTGACCTGTCCGGTGTGTTCCTTGGCCTTCATAATGTGGTTTGTTCACTAAGGTTCTCTAACAAACCATACTGGAATTAAATTACACAGGTGGACTCAATTTACTAATTAGTTGACTTCTGAAGGCAATTGGTTCCACTAGATTTTAGTTAGTGGTATCAGAATAAAGGGGCCTGAATACAAATGCATGCCACACTTTTCACATCTGTATTTGTAAAAAAAAATTTGAAAACCAGCTATCATTTTCCTTCCACTTCACAATTATATGCCACTTTGCTGGTCTATCACATAAAATCCCAATAAAATACATTTACATTTTTGGTTGTAACATGACAATGTGGAACATTTCAAGGGTTACGAATGCTGTATTAGCGTTACATGTTTAAGGTGTAAAAATGAGGATTAAGTATTTTGATGAAAAATAGATAAGGTGCTAAAATAACAAACTTTGGTCTGTTTGGTCTGAACTTGGGTGCAGACTGAACCTGGAAGGAAGCTGTTACTCTCTCCCAACTGCCACACAATCATCAGCAGCCAGGGCATTTTCAGCTCCACGATTACACTTAAGGGCCTACTGTATCACAAGTGTTTCCCCTTTGTGTATGGTTGCTGCGTGGCAGGGGCACCTCAGTGGAGCTGCAGTGGGTGGAAGTGACAGTTTCCTGTTGGATTCAGTCCAAACCCAAGTTCGGACCAAACCCGAGATCATCTTTAGTTTAAATAACACATTTTAATGTACTGGTGCAGACATATTGCAACCAGTAGGTATATGAGGGAATAAAAACCCCATAAAGATGCAAGTATATCAGCAGGGCACGGTTTCATTCATGTCAGTACTCTGTACTGCAGTCAGCATACTTTACATTTTCCTGCACCGCGGTTAGAGCTAAAATAAGCCACGTCCTAGTAATCCCTTATGTGAAATATTTAAAATCACATCAAAATCAAACCTGAAGAACAGATCTTCCTTAAAATGGCATTTTACATACTGTATATAATCAACCTAAGCCTGTTTGATATTTTTATTTCCTGAATTTTTAGCTCTCTGTCACCCATGTTTAATTTATCTATATGCATATCAATGTATTGTTCATTCTCGTTAAGTGTTTACTTTGCATGGTAGAGTGTTCCCCCACCTCTTGTATTCTCAGCCTGTATGTGCCGTTGCTATAGCTCTCTCTGACATCTTCATTAACATGCTAATTCTCCCACGCCTGGGATCGTGCAGGATGTTTTAATTCTCACCGAGTTGTGAACAGAAGCCATTTCTGAAATCTCACACCTGGAGATCCTGCTGGGGCTAATACCACTGTAAAATCACCAGTCAACTTCCAGAAAATGTTGTTCTGATTATTCACATACTGCTTGACTTTGCCTGCCTTTTCTTTTGGGGTGCCACAAGTCTTCTGTTTTACAAATATAAGGCCTCTTGCACACTGTACTGATGTATGAGCGTCAGACATTCCTGGCAGAAGAAATACGAGGATGGGTTGTATATCACTTGCGCGTAGTTACATTACACATTTCTGCAAGTATGCATACACAAGCAAAAAAAAATGAATGTAGCTCTATTTTAATGAAGGAAGTGTGGCATATCCATGTATTTGCCAGTATACATGCAAAAATACTGACTAGCAACTAAAATTTCTGTTTCTCTTTTTTTTCACTGTTCAATATGTAGCGCATGTTTATTTGCCCGTGTGTACAGGCACATTAAAAAAATGAGCAGCATTTGGATCAGTAAAAAAGTCAGAGGCAGCAGTGTGCCTTAAGGCTAGGTTCACACTAGTCTGACATGACAATGGTCCGACTTTGATCCTATTTTGCTCTGCGACGTGTCCTACAATAGTCCTACATCGGACCTACATCAGTCCGACTTCTGTGAACGGGATCTGACTTTAATCCTGACCATCTTGTGCTCTGGGGATCTTTAAGGGGAACCCCGCCAAATTAAAAAAAAAAAAAGTCATGGGGTCCCCCTCCAAGGGCATATGAGGCCCTCCAGTCTGGTATGGATTTTAAGGGGAATCCCCATACTAAAAAAAGGCGTGGGGTCCCCCCCAAAATCCATACCAGACCCTTCAGTCTGCTATGGATTTGAAGGGGAACACCTATGCCAAAAAAACGGCATGAAGTCCCCCCGAAATCCATACCAGACCCTTATGACCGCCCCCCTCCTGGACCATACCAGGCCACATGCCCTCAACATGGGGTGTATGGGTGCTTTGGGGCAGGGGGTGCTACCCAAAGCACCTTGTCCCCAGGTTGATGAGGACAAGGATCTCTTTCCGACAACCCTTGCCTGTGGTTGTCGGGGTCTGCGGGCGGGGGGCTTATCAGAATCTGGAAGCCCCCTTTAACAAGGGGCCCCCCAGATTCCAGCCCCCCCACCCTATGTGCATGAGTATGGGGTACATTGTACCCCTACCCATTCACCTAAAAAAAAAAAGTGTCAAAAATTAACACACTGCACCGGTTTTTAAAGTATTTTTTTTAAGTATTTTATTAACCTCTTCAGATCCGCGCCATAGCCGATTGATGGCTACAGCACGGATCTAATTTGCCGGGAGGACGTCTTTGGCTGGGTGCGCTCTCGCTGGTGTCCGCTGCAATATCGCAGTCCCGTTAAAAATTGCAGATCACCGCCATTACCAGTAAAAAAAAATAAATAAAAATGCCATAAACCAATGTCCATAGTTTGCAGGCGCTATAACTTTTGCGCAACCCAATCAATATACGCCAATTGCGATTTTTTTTTTTTATACCAAAAATATGTAGAAGAATATACAGTATATTGGCCTAAACTGATGAATAAATTAGTTTTTTTATTTTTGGATATTTATTATAGCAAAAAGTAAAAAATATTGTTCTTTTTTCAAAATCGTCGCTCTTTGTTTATGGCGCAAAAAATAAAAACCACAGAGGGGATCAAATACCACCAAAAGAAAGCTCTATTTGTGGGAAAAAAGGATGCCAATTTTGTTTGGGTACAACGTTGCATGCAATGCGCAATTGTCATTCAAATAGTGACAGCGATGAAAACTGAAAATTGGTCCGGGCAGGGGGGGGGGGGTTTAAGTGCCCAGTAAGCAAGTGAGTAAATCTGTTCCGGTGTCTTCAGCTCTTTTGTAGGGTCTTCTCCCTCTCTGTGGCGTTTTCTGTTCTTTTTCCGGGTCTTCTCCGCTGTCTTCTCCCTCTGTTCTTCCTTCTTCCGATGTTGACTCAACACTCTCTCCTGCACTAATGGTATGATAGGGTGGTGACGTCACAAGGGGGTGGGGCATCCAGATGACATCACCGGGTGGTCTCACCCTATACCAATGTAAGTCATTGCGCAGCGCGGACCCACCATTAGTGCCGGAGAGAGTGTCGAGTCAACATTGGAAGAAGAAAGGACAGAGGGTGAAGACAGCGGAGAAGACGCCGCAAAAGAGTAGAAAACGCCGCAGAGAGCGAGAAGACCCCGCAAAAGAGCCAAAGACACCGGAGCTGTTTTAATAAAATACTGTAAAAACTGGTGTAGTGTGTTTATTTTTGACACTTTTTTTTTTAGGTGAATGGGTAGGGTTGCAATGTACCCCATACACATAGGGTCGGGGGGCAGAATCGGGGGCTCCCTTGTTAAAGGGGGCTTCCAGATTCCGATAAGCCCCATGCCCACAGACCCCAACAACCACCAGCAAGGGTTGTCGGGAAGAGGCCCTTGTCTTCATCAACATGGGGCAAGGTGCTTTGGGGTGTGGGAGCAGAGCCCCCCCCCCCGTCCCATAGCGCCCATACTCCCCACATTGAGGGCATGCAGCCTGGTATGGTCCAGGAAGGGAGGGCGCTCACTCGTTTCCATCCCCTTTCCTGGCCTGCCAGGCTGTGTGCTCAGATAAGGGTCTGGTATGGATTTTGGGGGGCCCCCACACTGTTTTATTGATGTGGGGGTTCCCCTTAAAATCCATACCAGACCGAAGGCCCTGGTATGCTCTTGGAGGGAGACCCCTTGCCGTTCTTTTTTTAACTTGGCGTGGAGTACCCCTTCAAGATCCTCAGAGCACAAGTCACATGCCAAAATCGGATCAGTTAAGACAATGATCCGACTTTGATCCGACTTCAATGATATTCAGTGGGTTGAAGTAGGATCAAAGTTGGACCAAATTAGTACAGGAACCTTTTTCAAAGTCGGTCCGACTTGTGTCGGACCAGTTAAGACGGCTCTCATAGGGAATCATTGATTTGATGATGTAATGCGACTTGTGCTCCTAATGTTGGTCTGTTTGTCGGACTAGTGTGAACCTAGCCTAAAGGTCATGTAGGATGTGAAAGCATTGTTTGGGAATTATTATTATTATAATACAGGATTTATATAGCGCCAACAGTTTTGTACAGTCCTTTACAATAAAGAAGGGACACAGTACAATTACAATACAGTTCAATACAGAAGGAATAGGAGGGTCCTGCTTGTGAAGCTTACAATCTAAAGGGAGGGGAGGTGGTACAAAAGGTAATGACTGCAGGGGATGATCTGATATAAGTGACTCGAGCACAGTTATTAGGTGGAGGTGGGATATGCTTCCCTGAATAAGTGAGTTTTCAAGGATCGCCTAAAGGCGGACAGGGTTGGGGCTAACCAGACATTCTGGGGCAGGGAGTTCCAGAGTATAGGGAGAGGCTCTGGAGAAGTCCTGTAGGCGAGCATGGGGAGGAGGTAACAAGGGAGCTAGAGAGCAGGAGGTCCTGGGAGGAGCGGAGAGGACGATTGGGGCGATATCTGCAAATGAGATTGGTGATGTAGCTGGGGGCAGTGTTGTAGATGGCCTTGTATGTCGTGGTTAGTATTTTGAATTTTATACGGTGGGGTAGTGGAAGCCAGTGAAGCGATTGGCAGAGCGGGGCAGCAGTCGCGGATCAATTAGTAAGGTGTATAAGTCTGGCAGCAGCATTCATGATAGACTGAAGGGGGGATAGCCTGTGTAACGGTAGGCCAGTGAGGAGGGAGTTGCAGTAATCAAGGCGGGAAATAACCAAGGAGTGAATAAGTTGTTTTGTGGTGTCATTAGTCAGGAAGGGGCGAATTCTGGAGATGTTGCGGATGGTAAGACGGCAAGATTTAGCCAGTGATTGAATGTGGGGGCTGAAAGAGAGGTCGGAGTCTAGCACCCTGGCATGTGTGGAAGAACCAATGGTTGTGCCGTTGATCTCAATGGTAAAGTCATGAGGAGGGGACCGGGGAGGGGAAATATTACAAGCTCAGTTTTAGAAAGATTGAGTTTGAGGAAGTGGCGTGACATCCAAACTGATATGTCAATCAGTAAGTTTGTGATGCGAGGAGATTGAGGTGCACAGTTGAGGGAATGTTGCTTTTTCTGACAAAATATGAACTTACAATAGAGGTGGATTGGGTTTCTTAGGAGAAGATTAGTCTGGTTTAAAGTGTCACTAAACCCACAACAATAAAATCAGCCTGTATATGCAGTAAAACATGTTTGTTATATGAGGTGTATCTAAAAGTTTTGGTGAATTGTCCTATATCTCAGCGGCAACATGGGCCAGGTGCACATGGCTGGGGAAAATGGCGACAGAGACATTGGGTCTTCGATTGCCGCTTGGATTCCGGATCCCTGTGATGATGGTTTGCTGAAAGGATGGATCCTGGTCACACATGGTAATGAAATCTCCAGAGGTTTTTATATATATATTTTTTTTTTTATATATATATATAATACATTTTTATTAATTTTCATGATAACAAGAAAGTTGAACATACAAAGTTGATTATATCCATATGGAGCAAAGGCAATGAGACAGGAGTACATAAGCAAATGTAAATGTAGGTGTGTCCGACCGAATTTAGGACATTGGCCTGCCATGGGAACCCATAACAGGTCAAGGTCCGCTGTCTATTTCATGGTTATTAGAGGGCAGAAGGGGTCATCTGTATAGTGGCATCGCATCAGACAGCAAAGAGTATTAATTGTTGGCTGTATAGTGGTCAGATCACTCATAGTCGATCTGTAGCCTGTTATCACGTTGCGTCCTTGATAAGCCACCTTTGCATAATACAAAAAAACAAAGGGAAAAGGTCATAATAGTTAAGGAGTCAAGAAGTAAAGAGGAGAAAAGAGGATAGTGAGGAGGAGAGGAGACAAAGATAGGGAGATTAGAGAATAGATCAAGAAGTTCCCAGCTGGCATGGGGTAAAAGACTTTGAAGTATCTATCCATAACAGTGCTTATGGTAACATATACAATGTGACACACTGCTAATACTACCGCTAATGCTGAAGGCCTAGTGTGTAGGGGGAGTCGTCTGCAAGGATGCGGGGGAGCCCCCCTTCGACACCGGGTCAGGGGATGAGATAGCATCCTTGTAAGTACTTGTGGTCTTAAATTCAAATCGTGAGGCCCAGATTTTGGCATGTTTGCCAGACTCCCCCCTCGAAAGTTATGTCAGTTCTTCCATATAACACAAGTCATTCACCTTTTGGAACCATAGCTTACTAAAGGGTGTTTGTGGTTTGTTCCACATGAGAAGAATAAGGGACTTAGCCACATTAAGAAGGTGTGGCGTCATGGAACGTTTATATTGACCGATAGTCCCTGCGTTCATGTGAAAGAGTATAGTCCAAGGCTCCAGGGGTAGAGTGGATGAGTCTGATAATTTCAGACCAGAAGGGCTTGATGAGTGCCACCATATATGCGCATGTGAAGCCACTTGACCACAGTTCCTCCAACACAGAGCAGGGTTGGTGGGAGAAATATGATGCATTTTGATTGGTGTGTAATACCACCTTGCAAGCAATTTATAGTTTATCTCAGCCCTTTTTGAGGAAATGGAGGAAGTGTGGGTGAGGGCTAGTATTTTGTCCTTTTGGATGTCTGTTAGTGAGGTGCTTAGTTCAGTTTCCCATCGGTTCAGATATTCCGGGTAGCCGTGATATTGTAGGGAGATGAGAGCCTTGTAGAACTGCGATATTACATGTAACGGAGGTTCCTTTGGGAGAAAAATAACCTCTATGGCTGTAAGCTCACGGACAGATCTTAGTGGTTGCGGTAGAGATTGAACAAACTGCTTAAGCTGTGAGTACCTCCATCGTTCTATGAAGATATTCGATCTTGAGCCAACAATGGACTGTAACGGTTTAAGAAAATTGGTTTGGAGAACGTGGTGTAGGCAGAGGCAGCGATCAGCGGACTTATCCAGTTTGCCCGGAAGGAAATAGTCATGGTGCTTTAAAGGCATTTGGGGGGAGTTATAGGACCAATGGAGTTTCTTGTGCAGTGTAACCCAGGAGGATAATGAGGAGACTGTTAAGGGGGAGGCTGAAGGTGACATAAGTCTGTACTTGGGGGGGGATCCAAGGAATGCCATCTAATTCCGCACCACTTAGTTTGTACTCTAGTCTGACCCATATTTTGCTATCTCTCTGGTATTTCCAGTCTGAAACTCTACCTAGGACAATGGCATAATAATACATTTTCAGGTCTGGTAGGGCCAGACCTCCAGACCCCTTAGAGTGGAAAAGAGTAGCTCTGGAGATTCTGGGGTGTCTGTCCCCCCAGATGAAGCGGGAGATCATGGATTGAAGTGGTGTAAAGAAGTCAGGTGTAATCCCCATTGGTATCATCTGGAATAGAAAAAGAATACGAGGGAGGATATTCATCTTAATCACCGCTATTTTCCCTAACCAGGAGTGCGAGAGGTATGACCAGGATCTAAGATCTTTGTTGATGGTATTCAATAGGGGAATATAGTTACATCTGAACAGGGAATGAGGATGGGGTGTCAAATGGATGCCCATTTTAAGGTTGTCGATTGCCAGCGGAACGGTAGGGTTGATTTTAGCGAAGAGACCATTGAACTGGGGACATTAATATTTAGAATTTCAGATTTAGTCATATTGATTTTAAAATTAGACAAAGCTTGAAATTCTTGTAGGGCTGACATGAGGTTGGGTAAAGAAATGCGGGGTTGTCGAATATAGAAGAGGATATCATCCGCATACGCCGCATATTTATGTGACTCTTGGCCTACAGTTATCCTGTGAATGTTGGGGTTGTTTCTGACTGAGGCTAGGAATGGTTCTAGGGATATGCCAAACAGGGGTGACAATGGGCACCCCTGCCTAGTGCCGTTCCCTAATGTAAAGGGCTTACTCAGCCCCCCGTTCACCCTGACCCGCGCAGTCGGGTGGGAATACAAGGTTTTTATATATTGCTTTGTGTTCGTCTGTCAGCTTGTGTGGGACAAACCGGGAACAGATCTTCTGCTTATCCAAATCTTTGCGGATGAAGGTGTGCACCGTGTCCTTGCTAATGCCCAGTTCCTCCACCATCAATCGCAATCTCGTTCCAGCATTTGTTTCACTTGCTTGATCATGTCTTCGGTTCTGCTTCTCGACGGCCGACCCGAATGCGGCTCAACCTCAGTCGCTTTCTTCCCATTGCAAAAGCGTTTGAACCGGGTGTAAACACATTTTCTTCCATCCCGTACACTTGCACCAATATTTTATGCATCTTCGTCAATACTTTTCCCAATTAATAGCAGAACTTGATGTTCACTCATTTATCCATTGCACTGTGCCCCTACCTCTCACACACACTATGTTCGACTTCCCGCAGCGGGTTTAAATTGATGGTCACGTATACTCCATGCTAGGTGGTGCTTCTCAATGTGTCTGTGGATAGCCATGTGCACCCATCTGGCCCATGTTGCCATTGAGAATATCTCAACCAAACCATTCACCAAACTTTTTAGACTCCTCTAGTACTCACTGTGGAACCTAAGGGGTTATCCTCTGTATTGTGTAAAAAAGGCTGTTTGATCTTGTCTTCTCTGATTCTCCCATTCATTTACTGTTCCCTGCATTTTCTGATAGGACAGATCCTCGGAGGCACTCTGTACATGCTCAGTTTGGTGTGTATTGCTAGAGAGTTTTTTTTATTTGGGGGTGTGCATGTGATCACACAGGGCCAATCAGCACTGTCCAGACAGAGTCTGGTGGTCATGCAGCCTCATAGGACAGTCAGAGCACAATGAAAACGCCTCTTACAAACTTTAACCAGTGCTCAGCTAGACCTTGAAAGAAGCCACAAGAATTCTATATACTGCTAATGAGAAAAGGTATTTAGCAGTTTGTTTACTAAAATGATTGCATTTCCGGGTGGAGCTTGGCTGTGCTCAGAGATGGCTGCCTGATCCCGTCTCTCTGCCACACAGGGGACACTAAAGCCGCAAGAAGAGCTACAAAGGCCAGGTAAATATATTCCCGAGCACCCCCTCACCCGCCGGTACATGGAGGAACGATGTAGAAACGATGTAGAAAAACTACCAGCAGGGACCCAGAAAGCTGAGTTCTTTAGCAGCTCCCAGCACACAGACTCCCAAGATGGCCCTGGCTCCAGACAGACGACAGTGACATGGGCCTCACAGCGCACCTCTATGCATTATGCACAGGACTCAATGGACTGCTTAGCTCCAAAATCAGACGGCCCCAGGGACAGCTCAAAGAGAGTAACACCTTCCCCATTCGCCTCCCCTACCCACACAGCGCCGGTAAGCAAAAAACATTTGGCTTTCCATCACACTGACATCTCTGATGGGGGCAGCTCTGAGGATGAGCAAACTGAGTTTCTGGATAATCTCTCCACCACAGACAACCCTGTATCAGAAAATACATTAAAATAGATGCTATTATCCCTTCAAAAGGATCTGAAAAAAGACCTAATTAAAATTATATCTCGCATGCAGTATCAAATTGACAACCTGGGTAACCGCACTGACACCATTGAAAAACAGCTCACTGAATATACCACTGCATATAATGAGCTGGTTGATGCTCGACTGCATGTCCGCCAAAATGGCCGACTTGGAGGACCATTCCTGAAGGAACAACATTAAAATTAGGGGTATCCCTGAGTCTTTTCCTACCACAGAACTGTCCTCATATCTGCAACAACTATTGAAAATGCAGGTACCATCACTCTCCCCTCTTGACCTCACAATCGATTGGGTACATAGAATCCACAAGCCTGCCCATATACCAGCTGAAAAGTCGCTGGACATTCTCACCTGTCTCCACTCTCTTCAGTCCAAAGAATGTATCTTATTGGCAGCAAAAAAACTCTCTCCATTACCTGAGCCTTACGTGGGCCTATCCTTATACTCTGACATCTCTGCAGCAACTCCACAACGGAGAAGAGACTTTACACCTATAACCTCCATCCTCAGGGATCTCAACACCCCATACACCTGGGGCTTCCCATTAAAGCTGTTCGTCACATTCCAAGGCAAGTCGACCACTATATATCAACTTAAACATGGCCTCGAGCAGCTCCACAATTGGGGTCTCTCCCCTTCAAATGCTAACTCATCGGCTAATGGCCCTGCACCTACTCGCATCACTGAACCCTGAAAGACTGTTAACGATACCTGATATGTGGTATCAAGGAACATTGCAGCATCATTGCCACACCATCACCTGAAGCTGCACTGGGTGGACTTCACTGGTGGGTTCAATATGTATTTGTGGGACTTTGCAGGCAGAAGTTTTGCTTTCAGGGAATACATCATATATGCATGCGTGGGTAAATGCCAATGCAAAACAGTGTCTGCATTTACACAAGTACAAGAATGTACAGCCATTCACTTCTATTATTGGCTGTACATGCTTTCTTTTGCTCCCATGGCATGGGAAAACGCTGTGTGCATGAGCCCTTGAGTGTTTTTTTTTTAGTCCGAATTTTCATAATTCTCAACATCCTAAATATCATGTATTCAATGGTGGCTGTTCACATACACGTGCTCACATGCCTGCAGCTCAAATCCTGACACTCCAAAACCTACAGTACATGAGCTACTTTTGAGGCAGATTTGGATGTTTTTTTTTATTGGCCCTATAAACTTCCATTGGTGCACCTGTAAATGCTCTAATCAAGCATTTTTGAGAGTTTTTTTTCCCAGACATTTTTTAATTTCGTAAGAACTGGTCTCCTCACCTAATGCTTTCCATTGGCTAAAACAAAGATGACCGAAGCTTGAATACACATGTAAAAAAATGCTTGGAATAGGCTTCTAAAGTGCATTCAAAATATGCATTCAAAAGCACCTGAAAATCGTTCTGCTTAGGTGTGAATGCTGGCTTCCCTCACACCTGAGCAGAGTGTATTCCTAGTTATTTTGAAGCATTTTTTCAGGCGTTTTTTTAGGTGTATATGCATGTGTATTACGCTTCAGGAATGTGTTTCCTGGGCTGGGCAAAGGGAATAAAGCAATTTCATAGGAGGATAGGAATTCTTTAGGTGCTAAAACACAGGCTTACAGGGATTCTCACTGAAATATGTGGGATCAAAACCACCTGAATACACTCAAAAAAGTTGTAAGCACTTTTTGATAGTTTTCACTCACTTAGTTCCCATGTGACTGTTGATAGACTGTTTAAGAACTAGACGTTCTACTATGGGATAGGGATGGGGTATACGCCTTTTTTACAATGTGGAAGTGGAAAGTCAAAAGTGTTGATGGTGGGGGGTATAGTAGATGTAAAAGGTGTCTGACAGCTTTTTGCCATCAGCTAACTCTCCCTGCTTTGAGTGTAGTACATTTTCCTCTGTACACTGGTTCCCTTTCAATTTTTAAAGGAATCTGTCAACCATTTTAAACTTTTTATAGAATTAAAGTCCTGCCATTTTCGGATTTGCCCACTGTAGCAGATGCAATACTATCTTTAAGCTGTAAAGTCAAATCGTAAAGGTTTTGAAAGAGCATATCGGCATGTAATCATACTTTATACCTATTTATTTAAAATACGTGAAAGTCTTTAGATGACTGTACAAAGTGGATTCTTTCCCAGTGGAGGTTAGATACTTGCTGTTATATTCACCCCCTTCATGAACGTTAATCTCCTATGCTTTGTGTTACGAGTTTGACTCATTGGGAGCCCACAGTATATCTCTCATGCTAATTGCTGCCCTCTATGTGAACCAGTCCTTGGAGAGTGCGATTAACTTCAAATAAAGCAAAGTTACGTTTTTTTCTTACCATACATTGTAAAATTACATAGCTGAGTGTCTGCTTGGAGAATTCTGGCCACCCCTGCCCCAACGAAATAACGATTTGATTTTCTTCTTCCATTTCTTTTCTTTTTGTTTAATTTTATGTTATCTGACATTTTGCTGAAAAAACAACTGTCTGTCGAGTATTTCTATAGTTAATACTTTTATGTGTTATAAGTACACTAGGATTCTTAAGTTTGTAATCCCAAAGATGTACAGTATTAATGTTAATAGCAAATTATACATTTGACTGTGGGGCACATGCTCAGAGGCTTTCTGATTCCTTTCTAAACTTTGCAGCTGCCTGTAAAATCTGATGTCTAATTCATGCATAGTGAATTCAATAAGACAAATAAAAACTACACACATTTATTACTATTAGAATGTTTGATAGTCACCTGTCTAAAGTGACTCTCACCATGGGGCCTTGGTAAACAAACCCACATTGTAAATGAAGATGCTGTATATTTTTTAGCAGCCTGTGTCTTCAAACTCTGCCACTGTGCTTATCCCCTGCTGCTACAGCTATTCAAATACCCAATTTCCTTGCTACATGCTGTGGTTCCTCTCACTAGCCCACATGGCCAGGGCCGGTGCTACCACTAGACAAACTAGACAGCCGCCTAGGGCGCACTGCTGCCTAGGGGTGCCCGCCCCTGGTTTCCCTCTGCGTCTGTATGCTCTGCAGGCTACAGCATGTAACTAACTAAGTCTCAGGCAGCTGCTCTGTCCAATCGGTAGTGTAATTAGAGGCACAGCGCAGCACTGGAGCCAGCGCTAGATGAAGCAGAGCCGAAGCTTCCTGTATAGCGCCGCCTCCTGTCACATGGGCAGGGCAAATGGGATGGAGTCAGGGGTGGAGCCAATGGGGGCAGCAAAATGAGGTTTCGCCTAGGCTGTCAAAAATCCTTGCACCAGCCCTGCACTTGGTTTGTAGTGATGGTGCAGGTAGATGGAAGAAAGCGTTCTGTCATTATAACGGAGAGAGAGAATCAAGGAAAGTGTAGGACAAAAGACTTTCCTGTATCTGTCTGCTGGGCACTGTGCTGATCAAAGGTCTACATGGAGCTCAAGAATGGTGGCCATCATGTGTCTCTGATGGTTGTGCTAATCAGCAGGTCTGATGTGCCACACTCATTTCTTATTTTTTGCTGGTCACTTCACCCCATGCTAAAAATTCCTTCCTTCCCAGGTCATCCCTCTGCCCACACTACATTCCTGCCTTCCCATTCATTGCAATCGGCAGGGCCGCTTGGGAACGCTGTATGCAGCGTTCCCAACCCACCCCAAAGATGCTGCTTGCAGGACTTTTTTCCCCGTCCCGCAAGTGCACCGCCCGAGTGTGAAAGCACACACTGCAATGAATGGGAGGCAGTTTTCAGGTGCTTTACAGGCGCTATTTCTAGCACTAAAATTCCTGAAAACTACCTCAGTGTGAAAGGGGTCTTAAACTGTAATCTCATTGTTATATGCAATATAGACATTTTCCTTTTATAAATGCATCATATTGCAAAAACCCGCAACTAGACCTACAGTAGAAAAATATTCCCACACCCATACAGGTTTTATATTACACAGCTCCTTACACAGCCAACATAGCTGCCCACCTGTTAAATCATATCTCTTATATAGCGAGGGTCTGGAAGAAAATGTCTGTTTCATTCGCAGAGGTCTCCATCCCTGCGCCCAACCAGCCTAGGTCTCCTGAATTAATCCTCCTCAACCCCCAACCTTTCACTACTCACCTTTTCCTCTCTGGACTCCCTGTCCACCACTCTGTTCTTCTTTCCCTCTATTTGCCTCCTGCTTTATTTAACCCTTTTTACTCATTTATTTTCCTCCTTTTCTTGTTTTGGTTATCCCATTTTTAGCAGGCACGCCGCTCCCTTTGCTTACCTTAGCCCTTGAGTCCTACGGCTCAGGCATTATGCATTAATTCCCAACCTGGGTCGATGGATCATGGTTTGGTAATAAGTCTGTACTTTGACACACCTTTCTCTGTGTTTTTTCATGCAGTCTGCATTGTGCCTAATGTTCATATCCCCTGCGTGGGAATTTTATATCTGTTCATTACTACCTTTTGGTGAGGTGGATTCAAATAACTGGTCCAGGGAGAGTTATGGGACAGAAGGCAGTATTCACTTCTATATAATCAAAATTCAGACCAGACCAAAATTGGATAAATAATAGGCCGCTGCTTTATTATTGGTTTAATAAATATGTTAACAATTACTTATGAACTTGGCATATAACTTATTAATCTCCAAATCAAACCAACTTAAAGCACAGCCCAGCCACTATGGCTCGGGCCGAAATATTTAATTTCTGTTCAAAATATCAAGTCCTATTTCTGATAAATGTATGCCATCTTCCCGATAAAGACTTGATAACCCTCCCTCTAATTCTACATGTCTATATGATAAACCCATCGGGTAAACTAACAATTTATCCATCTTTCTATTGATACGCTTTCAAATTTTCTCAAAGTCTCCTGTAGAAAGATTCCAGCCAGCGCAGCCTTTAAACAATTTCCAAAAATATAATCGCTACTTGAGGGAATGCAAATTGTATTTGTCTTGTGGTATGTTGCGTACTAAATATTAAATCCAGTGTTCTAATTTGACCAATATCATTGCCTCCTAAATGAATAATAACATCCGGTTGAGGCCAAACATTAAGCAATCTTCCAAATTCAAATAGTAAATCATCCCAAATCATTCCTCTCCAGCCACTCCAATATACTTTGACTAATGAGGGGTTGAAACCTAGGTTAGTAGAATAATTTCTTGTAGATGCTCTCTTCCTTGCCCAATAGACAAACGAGTGGCAGAGAATCCATACTATATAAGGCTGATCTGTAATAAATCAGAAAATATTATTAGGACATATATACAATTTGTATGAATCAGAACTCCATTTACCCAGCTTTTTAATAGTCTCAGCTTGAAGGCCAACCTTTGCCTCTTCGGTTGCTGCACCGATTCTAAATGAGTGAGATGATAGACTACAATGCCTCAAATTCAACACACTCACACTCTTCTTGAAAACGTTGTTAAACTGGTATCTTGTTAACACTGACCCATTTGCATGAATGAATAATGGATCATTAAGGCTTGGTCTTCTTTCTAAATATTGCCTTATAAGCAATACTGGACACATGTCACTTCTAGGAAAGCTGTTTAATGTAATCCACTGTCCATTAGCAAATGTATCCATCTTGCTTTTTGGAAGAAAGATTTTTAATTGATTTACACTAATCAAAATATTTTTGATTTGCATACCTGAACGCTCATTTTTTGCTACCGATACTACCTCTGATATGCAAAAAGCTCCAAAAAATAGCAGTGAATAAACATCCCTAAACATAGCTGCTTCATATTCTGAAAAACAAACACTGTGTGTAATCTTACACAACTTGACCATGGTTTCTTATGAAATAGGGGATCTCTTATCTGAATTGAAATTAGATAGCTTTTTTGTATCCCTTTAAGGCCTGTTGTACTGCAAAAAAAACTTAAACAGTGTGCCAAAGAATTTAATTTAAGAAAAAATGACACACCTGCTAACGTTTTTGTTTATATGAGCCCACAAATATTTCTTACTCATTAGACTGTTCAAGAATAAAAGTACTGTTTTTTCCATTACTGTGCCATCAACAAAATTATTATCTCTTATGAATGAATTCCATGCCATCCAGGATGAAACATATCTTTGCCAAGTGGATTTAGCCATAGAATGCTTGATATAATCAGATACTAGATTAATTCTCATAACTTCCAAGGGCATTGAGCTCCTTGGCTGTCCACTTCTGGCATTAGTCGATAAAAACGGTCCATCTGCAGACGAGAAAGGGAGTCTGCCAAACAATTTTCTTTTCCGGGAATAAACTTTACTTTAATCCACAAATTCAGCATTAAGCATTTGAATACCAAGTATTTTAATAACTTGTTTACTGGCAGGCATGAGAGACAGTTTAGTGCAAAACCTACTCCCTTATTAGTATGTAGGATTAACCGTCTATTTTGAAATGCTGCCCCCCATATTTCAATGGCTACTATTATTGGAAATAATGAAATAAATACTATGTTGTTGCAAAACCCCATTAATCTCCATTCATCTGGCCAGCTATCTGCACACCATCGAGTCTTCCAAATTGCCGAAAAACCCAACGAGCCTGCAGCATCAGTAAAAAGAGCAAATGCTTATAAATTCTAATTGCCAAACCATCTTACCATTAAAGTTCTAAAAATTGTATCCACATTAACATGTCCTCCTTTACCTCACTGGGTAACCAAATGTGATTTAAGCCCTGCAATGGCGGTATATAGTAGTCTAGAAAAGATTCTGCCAATCTGCAAAATCCTTGTGGAAAAAGCTAATAATCCTAGCAATGACTGCATTTCATTTCTTAGAATAAATGTCAAAAGGAATTCTGATATTTTTTAAATTTTTTCCACTGGTAACCTAAATTCCATGTTTTCTGTATCTATTGTTATTCCTAAAAACTCCAAACATGTTACTGGTCCCACGTTTTTTTCTGATGCTAGAGGCACCTTGAAATGGCTGCAAATAGCAAAACATTTATTTAATAAATTATGGCAATCTTCAGTATCCTTTTTACCTAAAAATAAAAAAATCATCTAGATAATGAATTATTAGCTCTGAACTAGTCTCTTTTTTTTATCACCCACTCCAAAAAGGTAGAAAAAACCTTGAAATAAAAGAATGCCAATGAACATCCCATTGGGAGGCATTTATCTATATAATATATTTTCTTAAATAAATACCCAACAAATTAAAACATTCTGGATGTATCGGAAGTAATCTAAAAGCTGATTTTGTGTCCGCTTTGGCTAATAATTTTTCTATGGCTGTGTCAAATGATGCATACAAAACTAAGGATTGTGTTGAATCAATTTGATCATTCAATGAGCTACCATATGGAAACGATAGCTGGTGAATTAATCTATATGCTTTTGGCTCTTCTTTGGGTATAAATCCTAAAGGAGATATTCTTAAATCCTGTCTGCCATTCTTCCCTCCCTCAATTCTTTAAACAACTTTTCTTCCACAATAGAGCTAAGATTTTTTTACAGACGGCAAATTTTCCATAATTGTGCAACCTTTCCCATTAAAGCTTGGGAGGATAAAACCATTCGAAAAACCCTCAACTAAAATTTGAGCCTTCTGTTGGTCTGGATAAATTTTGAGCCACGGGGCCATTCTTTCCAAGCTCACCAGGGTTCTGGTTTTTACTTGTAAAGTCTCTATTTTGTTGCTGTATGATGGTTGCCAATTTACGAAAACATTTTGTTACCGGATGTGTACCCGTGCAAAATGCACATTTGTGTTTATATCTGCATGCATTAAGCCATTTCCATTGGCTCTTGTATATGTATATATATATATGCAAAACAAACACCTCATTTATAGACTGTAGATCAGTGGTTCTCAACTCCAGTCCTCGGGACCCACTAACAAGCCAGGTTTGCAGGATAACTGAAATGCATCACAGGTGATATCATTTACTGCTCAGTGATTGCGGTATTCTAGTCTGCATCTCCCCAAGGTAATACTTAAAACCTGGCCTGTTGGTGGGTCCTGAGGACAGGAGTTGAGAACCACTGCTGTAGATGAATAGTTAGCCTTGTAAGTATTTGCATAGTTGTTTACTGGTTGACGGGGAACCATATTTTGTTTGGGTACAGTGTTGCACGACCACGCAAATGTCAGTTAAAGTAATGCAGTGCCGTATCGCCAAAAATGGCCTGGTCATGAAGGGGGTAAACCTTTTCGGAGGTCACGTGGTTAAAGAGCTGAATGCATTTTTAAATGCACAAAATATAACTATATAACTGGATACTCCTGTTTAGTTATTAATTCCAGGGGTAGTTGATCCAGGGAATCTGATTGTCTCCTGGGGGATCAGGAAGGAATCTTCACACTTTTTTTTTTTTGCCTTCCCCTTGATCAATTGTTGGTGTAGGATAGTGTTTATGGATGTTTTCTATTTTTGTTATTTTCTATTGTTTGAACTATCTGAATTATTGTCTTCATTTTCAACCTAACTATGTAACTATAAGGCTCAATTCATAAAGCTTTACACAAGTATAAATATATATTTTTAGCCACGTCACAGTTATATTTAAATCACATCAGACTGCTCTAAAATTAAGGCCCCGTTCACACTTACATGTTGTGGGTACAAGCATTTCCGCTTGTGATCTTTTTGAGCAATTTGCATGCGATTTTTTGCATGTGGTGTTGGTCCAGCCAATTCACTTGAATGTTCTACCCTACGCATGTTTGTTGCCTGAAAACAAGCTCCTTTTCCTTTTGGGCAACAAGCTTCACTTGATTTTGAAAGGTGAGGTTTCTATCATGATTGTGTTTTTTATTGCTCAGATTGTAATGCTTACCCATTATCTAGCCCCTGTGCGGGCGATTTACCAGCTTGTCTTTGTATTTTCGTGTTTATTCTCAAAACCAATAAACATATTGAAATAGAACAGTGTGGTTTGCCGCACGACAATCGCAGCAGAATCACATCACATTTGAGGTGCCCTTAAGGGATAATGGTACCCAAACATGCATTGTGCAGTGATCACACTGATTCTGCTTGCGATTTCACATCGCAAGATGTGAACGGGGCCTATTGGTCACAGTTTTATGTAGCAGTGATAATACATATATTTAATTAATTCTCCATATATATATATATATATATATATATATTAATGTATAAATATTTTTTTTTCTACAATTAAGTCTTTGTAATACTTTGTATCTGAATTTTTGTAGATGTCATTCCAATATTTTTCTGCTAAGAAACCATATTGCAAACTCTTGATATAAATGTTTTTTTGCCCTGTTTCTATGTTTCTATTCTGATTTCCTTAATATATTTGAAGAATCTAATTTGTCTTAGTTTAATCAAAATGCTTGTGCCGCCAGTGAGAGTTAGTGAGGCCTCCAGCTTTAAGTTGCTGTAGAAATTTGCAGACATTGGTCTCTTGAGAATACTGTAGCTCAGTAGTCTCATTTTAGCACTTCTCAGGAGGGTGATTTGATGAGAAAATTCTCAGCAGGCCTCCTCAGGTTATAGCATTAGTTTGGGTCTTAAAATCTTAATTGATGGAACATTTTATATCGAGCTGTTGCTTTCATTTCAACTTTCCATTGTAATCTACTTGTGAGGATAGCAAAGACAAATCAATTATTTTTTTTAACCAGAAACACACAAGCCTAAACGGTTACCCTTACGGGTATACCTTAATTTTTAAGCAAGACACATCCACAAATGTTACAGAAAATTGTTCACTATCTAATCAAAATGATATTGTGTTGTTTTTGCTTTGAGCTCCTAAGACACCAGTACTTATTAGTGGGGCTGTTTTGGCATAGATAACCTGGCACAGGGCCTTCTACATCTATCCTTTGTTTGGCCATGCTTGGAGAGCAAAACCACTTAAAATGTGTTTCACTGTCTTGGATAAATAAAGTAGAATTCTGTACACCATCTCACTCACTCCTGGCATTGTTATTACAGTTGTCCTGGAGAACGTTAATAAAATGATTGTGAACATAAAGAAGTTAATATGTTTTACTAGAGATTAACGCCATTCAAATGTCCTTTATTTATTAATTTCATTGTGGGGCAATGTTAGAGCTTATGTTATTTTTTTTTAATAGTGTTCTCTTTTTCCCCATTGTACTGTAATATCCCTTTAGTTCCTGCCCTAATGGTTTTTGGAGCACTAGCACTGTGACCCTCCTCTTTGGTCCAAATATTTCTTGTTCTACATTCTCTAGATATTCTTGTGCGGAGTCCCCAAAGGAATAGTTAACACTGTCATCAGTCCTTAATTCAATAGGGCACGTTAACATCAACAAACAAAATTATTTTGATTAAATAAGTACCTGTTTGATAAGATGTAATGCTTAGGCAAAGATCTCAAGGTGTCTGGATAGCAAATTCTTTGTCACTTGCTAATATGCTGCTGAAGCGCTCTTTTTTTTTTTTTCTCAAAGGAAAGACCTAGTTTGGGTTTGTAGCAAGGAACAAACAAGATGTAGCACTATTAAATAGAAATGAAAGGCTGTGGATGTTATAAGCAAACAAAACGGCCTGTATATACCAATATGATTACAACAGAGTCATAAAAACAAGGTCAAGAAGACCTAACCTCAGATATACAGTATACTTTTCATGTTTCATAGATGCCTGCTAATGTGTAAGCGTATAACTTATAGGTATTTGTTGCCTCTCAGAGACATCACAGAGGTAGGCTGGCTCCTTGTTTGGGCTTTATCTATATGAATATCTATTTTATATAATATTAGGAATATTGCAATCATTTCAATTTGTGTGTTTGTACTGGAGCCTTTATGTGGTTGGCCCACTAGGGGTGTACCCACTCTGTTTATCTTTCTTTTAAAGGTCCCCCACTCTAGTTGCCTCTTAAAGGATAACTCCGCTTTCCTATAAAAAAAAAAATACAAATACAAAATATATAGCATGTACAATTGCTACACAACCCATATGGTACTTTAATGCTAATTAAACTCAATGCAATTTGGCAGTTTGGAGGTATTCTGAAACATTTGGTGTACAGAACACCCCCAGAAATGTCATTTCCTGCTTGGGTAAAGAACTCTGTACTATGATACAAGCCCAGTTTTAGGTATCCTCTGCAATAGAAATGTAATTACTATGTAATGTAATACTCTCTAAGGGTTATTCACTTCTAATGGGATGCAGACACTGCAACTCTTCTCATCAGAACTTTAAAAGTGCACAAGCTAATTAAAATAAAATAGTCACTCCAATTTAGAATTGGTATTCAAAGACACAAATTGTAACAAACAGCTTTTCAGCTCTTTGGAGTAGAAACAGATAGTAATCTGCAGTCATTGCAATGTACATAGATCTTGCAGAATGGATTTTTTATTCTGAAAAAAATAGTGTTTTTTTTTTTTTTGTCTATTTCTTGTTACATGGTCAGACAGGTATTAGTACTGTAGCTCCATATTGTATGCATTTCATATTTTTGTTTCTTTAACCACTTGCGTTCTGGAAGTTTTTACTCCCTTCATGACCAGGCCAATTTTTGCTATTCAGTACTGCGTTAATTTAACTGGCAATTGCACAGTCATGCAACATTGTACACAAATTACCTTTATATAATCTTTCACACAAATAGAGCTTTCAATTGGTTGTATTGGATCACCACTGGGTTTTTTATTTTTTATTCTATAAATGAAAAAAGGCCGAAAATTTTGAAAAATATATTTTCTACTTTTTGTTTTAAAACATATCCAATAAAAAAAAAATCAAATGTTTTCATAAATTTAGGCCAGAATGTATTTTTTTGTGTTTGGTAAAAAAAAAAAAAAAAATCCCAAAAAGTGTATATTAAGTGGTTTGTGTGAAAGTTATAGCGTCTACAAACTATGGTATATATATTTGAAAAGTGATCAATTATGAGGTACTGATGGCCAATCTCATTTCTTGAGGCTCTTAAAATGCGAGGATAGTATAAATACCCCCCAAATGACCCCTTTTTGGAAAGTAGATAGTCTGAGGTATTTAGTAAGAGGCATGGCGTTTTTTGAAATTTAAATTTTTTGTCACAATTTTTTGGAAAATGAAGAAATTAAATAAAATGTTTTTTTTTTCACTTTTTTTTTTTTTTACATACTGTCACCAATGCAGTACAGCATCAGCATATGACTAGTGTGGCGGTGGTCAGGGACAATGACTGGTGCTCGTATGTAAAAAAAAAAAAAGTTTATTCATGTGTTTTTTTTCACACTTTGATTGCAGTTACAATAATCACTGTAACAGCAATGGTTTGACCTGTCATGAATGGGTTACAATCATAACAGGTGTGATTTCTAGTGATCTGTGATTGACATCAGCTAATCACATAGTACAGGATGCTATGATTGGCCCAGATACCCTGTGATGGCTGTGGGCCTATCACAGTATTACTGTATAGGAAGCACAACTGCTATGGATGACATTCATTCATGTCAGCTTTGTTGATATTGTGATCATGTGATCGCATAGTGGTCACATGATCCCCAGCCCGCTCAAAGCAGTCGGGTGCCAGGAGGCTCAGTCCACTGTGTGTCTGGTGGACACATCGGTCATGGGAGCATCGTGTTGCATGCTCCAGGCTGCATGTCATATGTGTACGTGATCCTGCCAGCTTGTGCCACCCGCTCATAGTATAAGTACAGTGAGGGGGCAGCAACTGGTTAAAACATAATTTATACCTTGAGTAGGCAACCCTAATGAGATGCAGACCTACCAGAACAACAAGAAGAAATCAAAGTCTATAGTGTGCTTTTTAATGAGATCATCTAACAAGACCCCATTAAAAGGTAAAGAAGGTTGGAACAGTTTAGGGGTAAGGAATAAGTTATGCAGATTTCAGGGATCAATTATTGGTAATTCAGTCTGCAGGAGTCAGTAGTAAGTAATCCAGGGTGCAGAGGTCAGTAGTATGTAATGCAGAGTGCCGGGATAGTAATATGTAACAAACAGTACAGGGTTCAGTATTATGCCTTGCAGACTGCAGGGGTCATGAGTAAGTGAAAGACTTCAGAGGTCAATAGTATGTAATGCATAGTTCAGCAGGTGAGGCAGAGCCATGAACATAAAAAAAAATGATCAACTTCGGGGGTCGTAGCTTGGCGACCTGGGGTCACAGAGATTTGGTAGGTTAGTAGCTGGAGTCCAACCCCACTGCTGGTAAAATTTCGGGGCTCCTATCATCTATGGTTCTGGAGATACGGGGTCCTTGCGCAGCCTGTCAGAAGCTACATACAGAGTGGCCAGTTTAAATACAAACTGACACACACTGTTTGCAGCAGACTGAGAGGATGAGCTCACAGTGCCTCTCCTCACTTCTTGTCAGAGGCACTAAGCTCAATGACAGCTTGGAGCTTTATCCAATGGTAAAGCAATATTGGCTTAAGGTGTCCAATAAAATGCTGCAGTGGAGGCACGCCTCACTGCAGGGTCATAGAAGGGGGCATGTGTCTAAAAGACACATGCCCCCTTCCAGCCCAGCCCTCTTAAAGAGGAAGTCAACCCAGATGGGGTTTACTTCCTCAATATAACCCTGTAAAGTAGAAGCATAATAATGGGCTACTATGCATCATATAGTAGCCCATTATGTGCCACTTACCTGGAAATAAAGCCTGCGGTGTCCAGCGATGTCCCCGCTCCAGGCCGCGTCCATCTTCTGCCACTCTTCCTTCCGGGGCCGCGACTCCAGCTCTGCGACTGGCCGGAGTCACGTGACGTCACTGCGCGGGAGCCGCCAGTCACAGCATAGGGTCAGTGGTGAAACGGCACAGAGGCCGTTTCTTCACTGCACATGTGCCGACATGACGTCGGCACATGCAAAACACTGCATATCTCCTGAACCGTGGAGGTTTGGGAGATATGCAGTGCACCTAAAGGTAAGCCTTATTCTAGGCTTACCTGTAGGTTAAAGTGGTTGTCACAGGTTGACAACCACTTTAACTACAAGGAAAAAAATGGTTTATGTGTATAAGATTTACCCATAACCCCCTGTTTTTCTCACACAGTTAAGAGAATGAAAATCTGCTGCTGCTGAAAAGTTACAAGCTAAATCATATATTAATATACTATATGTTATAAAAGTATAATTTATTATTTATCTTTTTACTGTGAAATTACTGGTTTGAAGTTATAACTTTAATTTGTCCATTAAACCACCTGCTTGAGTACAATTTTTGTAAACATAGTAAATTACCTTACAAATAATACCGTAATAATTGTTTGTAAATGACTTATGGTAATTAACCCCATGCCACACAGGCCAATTCTGACACTTCTCTCCTACATTTAAAAATCATAATTTTTTGGTTAGAAAATCACTCAGAACCCCCAAACATTACATATATTGTTTTAGCAGACACACTAGGGAATAAAATGGCGGTTGTTGCAACTTTTTATGCTACACAGTATTTCCACAGCAATTTTTCAAATGCATTTTTTTGGAAAGAAACTGTTTCATGAATAGAAAAAAAAACTGTAAAGTTAGCCTGATTTGTTAGTATAATGTGAAAGATGATGTTACGCTGAGTAAATAGATACCTAACATGTCACCCTTTAAAATTGCGCACACTTGTGGAATGGCGCCAAACTTCAGTACTTAAGAATCTCAATTGACAACGCTTTAGAGCAGCCTTTCTCAACCTTTTCAACACCGAGGAACCCTTGAAATAATTCTCTGTTCTCGGGGAACCCCTGCTAAAAAGTAAAAATCATGATACATTAGCGTGATGGTCAATGGGAAGAATGCTCCTTACAGATAGCTAAAAAGATCAATGGTGTCATTGGGAATTTATCTGAGAGGTAGAAATTGACCATTGCTCAAGGAACCCCTAGCAACCTCTGGAGGAACCCTAGGGTTCCACGGAACCCTGGCTGAGAAACCCTGCTTTAGAGGTTACCTGTTTGCAGCGTATGTAACCTGTGTGTATCTGACTCTGCTACTAGCCAGCGCCGCACCAGCCACTGATAATAGTATCGGTAAATAAATTTCATGTCAGTAGTTTATTGATTAAAGTTTAATTCTTTAGTATAAAATATTCTTTTCTATAAACCATGATATGTTGTAAAAAACAATCCAATCATGTACAAAGACAAATATAATATACATTTTGAGATGCAAAAATAAAAAAAAGACATAATTATCAAGCAAATTTTAAAATTAATCATCGATAAATGGTGTATACATGTATATATTTTTTGGACCCAAATTTGGCATGGCATCTTAAATGTAGACTTGACGCGTTTCATGGCGTACAGCCACTCATCAGGAGTATGATGCAATAAGGACATTCTGAAAAATGAATAATAGGTCTGTAAATACCTGGTACCTCTGACGGGAATAGTATTATCTCAAAGGGGAATTGTAACTTAAGAAACAGCTTCACACAAATGGATAGCCCACAAACATTGACATATGATTTTATTCATGTGTTGGTGTTTATACGCACATCATAAATATTCCTCTTTCTCTTTAGTATTTATACTAACTCAGGATGTAATCATTCTTTTTATTTCATCAGACCTAATTCGTAAATACTATTTTGCACAAGGTACACCTTTGTTTGAATTAATATGAGCCCCTTCCTCTTTATCCTCAATTATATGGTAAAAGTTAAAGTGTTACTAAACCTACAACTGTAAAATCAGTTTATATATGCAGTAAGGCATGCTTGTTATACTCACTGTGGAGCCTAAGGGGTTAATCCTCGGCATTGTGTATTAAGGCTGTGTGATCTTTTCTCTCTGACCCTCCTCTTCTTCAACTGACTACAACCCATCTCATGATAGAACAGAGAATTAGAGGACAAGCTGCACATGCTCAGTTTGGTGTGTATTGCTAAAGAGTTTTTTTTTCTTGGGAGAATGCATGTGATCAGTACAGGGCCAATTAGCACTGTCCAAACAGAGGGTCAGGTGTCCTGCAGCCTCCTTATAGGACAATCAGGAGAAAATGAAAATTTCTCCTACAAGCTTTAACCAGGCACTGATAGAAGTCACAAGACTGCTCTGACTGTTGATGAAAAAAGGCATTTAGCAGTTTATATTTACTAAAATTATTGCATTTCCACTGTGGGGGTCAACATATAGTGAATGCAGGGTCCTGAGTTTAGTAACACTTTAAGACTCCTTTCACACTGAGGTGCTTTACAGGTGTTGTTTTCCAAAACATAGTGCCTGTAAAGTACCTCTTTATGCACCCCAGTGTGAATGCCTGAGTGCTTTCACATTGGGGCGGTGCGGTTGCAGGACATTAAAAAAAGTCCTGCAAGCAGCATATTTGGGGTGGTGCGGGAGCGGTGTATACACCACTCCTCCACCACCCCTGCCCATTGAAATGAATGGGCACCGCTTCGGAAGCCCTGCGCATCGGCTCTTTTAACCCCTTGTTAACCCCTTAGGGGTTAAAAGCGCCTGAATAGCAGCGCTAAACTAGCGGCGCTTTACTGCTGACGCGCAGGCAGCCCCAGCGTGAAAGGGCTCTTATGTAACAAAACTTAACAGGCGATGGTCTTTGTTGAACTGTCACTTTTTTCCTAATATTTGATCATGTACAAAATGGAGCTAAATATTAACTTCTATCAGGTAGAGTTTTTTTGTGACATAGTGGGCTTTGTATGACTGACTTATGCATAAAGCAGTGTACATTGTCTGCATCAATAGGAAGCACAGGGTAACATTGGGGACAATGTAATTTCAGCACACAGGTGCAGAAATTGCATCATCACTAGCCAAAGAAAGAAGACTCTGGTCTGTAGAAGAACAGAATGATATTTTAGAAATGGAGTAGTAGCAGGGAGAGCAGAGCCTACATTGCTGAAGGAGAGAAAATTCAGATATCATGTGCAAGTTATGGGTTTTTGGTAATAAAGTTGGCAGTTCCTCCACCCATGACAAGGCCTCTGGGAATAGAGGGGGTTCCCTTCCTAGGAAATTAACCAGTATTTAAATTAACGTAAATGAGAGCAGAGGAACTACTGCATTAAAGGAAAAGTTCACCCTTGGGAACATGATACATGTTCCACTTGCCGCTTATAGGGTGGAACATGTAACATGCTCTCAATGCTGCAGCCGCTGCCCGATTTCCCCCCCCCCCCATGACAGCAGTATGGGGAGAAGTTCCCTGTCTAGCTGTCACTTTTTGAAATTAGCACAACCATGCGGGGCTCCGTCTACACAGCCGTGGAGTGCAGTGGTAGTTCATTGATTCTTCCTGTTAAGTGTATCTGCTTGCCTATACGGGATGTAGGGACACACAGATACACTGACAGATCTGCAGGAGACCTGCAGGGCACCAGCGATCTACTGCTGGTGCAGTGCTTTACAGGCTCCAAAAAAAATAATAAATGCACAATTTTTTAGCTGCAAAAAATGTTCATTTATTGTTTGCTAAAATGTGAACTTATCCTTTAACCATGAGTATATAGAAGCACACCAGAATTGAAATAGTACAAGCTTTATATAAGAAAAGATCAATATTAGTACATACTGTACATCCAATGTTCAAACCGGTATTATCAGCAAAGAACCCAACAAGAGTCCTGGTGAATTTTTACACATATACTCAGGTTTATATAATTATTAATAAATACACTTACATATCTATTTTCAGACTATAGCAGCAGCGTTGAGTTACAGGGACCCCTGAGGATGATTGCAACGTGGCTTCCATCTTTGTGTTGGAGACCTGAAAACAAGATCAGCGGTGATGGGAAGATCCTCCAACTGTTGTCCAAACGGTCTAGAATGCAGACTGTCACCAGTCGGAAGCCATTGTGTGGCACCAGAACTATCTACTCTGCGTCTTAGTCCCTAGTAGCTTCTAATGTGATATGCAACCAGTCTCTAACTGGCAGAAGTAGCCATCTGATGCCTATACTGGCTCTAACCTATGCTGTGGTTATTGAGCCCTGAGCTAAACCTAGCTGTAGAATCCCAGACTAGAAGGGACAGGGTTAACTAAAATATCAAGAGCCCCGTATAAATTAATACAATAAACAGATTTACATACTAATATATTGGAAGGTGATCACCCCACACATACCTGGCACAGACATAGCTGTATGACATTGTGCATGTGCAATAAGAACAATAGGACAGAGATACGTCTGTCACAAGGATTTAGATGCACACTTAACCGCTTCCCCACCGCGCGCCGTCTTTTCACGGCGGCAGTGGGGGAGCGCTGCGCGAATCGGCGTAAATAGGCGGCGATTCACAATTGGCCACCAGGGGGCGTGCGCGCGCGCTCCGGCGGCGCGCGCGCGCACCCGCCGCACTCCTGGGGAGTGTGCCCGCGGCTCGGGCGGACCCGATGTCCGCCGGCGAGCCGCAATGAGCGGCGAAAGAGAAAGAACGGGGAACCGCCGATGTAAACACGGCGGTTCCCCGCCCTGTCAGTGGGGCATGAGAGATCTACTGATCCCTGTCACTGGGATCAGTTAGATCTCTCATGCCCATGTTAGCCCAACCCCCCCACAGTAAGAACACACCCAGGGAACACACTTAACCCCTAGCTCTCCCCCTGCAGGTTAACCCCTTCACTGCTAATGACATTTATACAGTAATCAGTGGACATTTAAATTTCTGATCGCTGAATAAATGTCATTGGTCCCAAAAAAGTGTCAAAATGTTCCGACATGTCCCCCCCAATATCGCATTACCGCTAAAAATCGCAGATCGCCGCCATTACTAGTAAAAAATTTAAAAAAAAATAAAAACCCCAGAAATGAATTCTCACCATCCGTAAACGCGGCCACTTTTGCGCAAACCAATCAATAAACTATTTTTTTTATCGCAAATATGAGGAAGAATATAAATCGGCCAAAAACGGTGAAAAAAAAATGTTTTTTTATATTTTTTTTTTGGATTTGAATTTTAGCAAAAAGTAAGAAATTTGGGTTTTTTTGCAAAATGGTCGCTCTTTTGTTTATAGCGGGGATCAGAAATGACGCAGAGGCGATCAAATACCACCAAAAGAAAGCTCTATTTGTGGGAAAAAAAGGACGCAAATTTTGTTTGGGTACAACGCCGCACGACCGCGCAATTGTCAGTTAAAGCGACGCAGCGCCGAATCGCAAAAAGTGCTCTGGTCCTAAAGCTGCAAAACCTTCCGGGGCTGAAGTGGTTAAGAAGCTATGGGCAGCTGCAGTTAAAGTTTTAGAACATAGGAATACTTGCATGTATACTGCTTCTGGTCTGGGTGAAAATACAGCAGCTGTCTGTCTACTTCCTGGAAACTCTCTTTGATATAATACCCTGGTCCTTCAATCAGGGTTTCTGACCCAGTTAGCAGGGACAGTAAGTACATGTCTGTAACAAAATCTGTCGAAATTAATAAGCAAAACCTGTTAACAAATATGGACAGTAGAGGGCAGCAGAACCCTACAGTAGAAAGAAATTTCTCCCTGTAAAGAAAAAAATATACTTTAGTGTTCCACCGCATCAAGGCAGTCTTCCATCTTTTCAGCTGCTGCAGTGCTTTGAGAATCCTCTTTGTCCCAACATACTTTCAGGAGTGTTACATTTTTGATCCTTGCAGATTGCTGGAGCCCTACTTTTCAATTTTGACAGGGTCGCTTTATGGCCCATACACATGATCCGAAAATTGTATGAAAAATACAGTTTTTGAAACGATTGTACGATAATCTGATTGTTAGTGCACAGCTTTTGAGAGCCGTACGATACCACATTGTGCAATTTTCATTTAATCAGCACAATTGTCAATCGAAAATACAATACAAATACATAACATCAGTTCTGAATTTTTATTCTCTCGTACAAGAATTTCCGTCATTTTAGTAAACTCTTTATTTTCGATATGAGACAAGCATATGTTGTGCTGCCCCAACAGGAGCCGCTGGTGAATATGGATATATCCCACCCTGCATAGCCAGGCACACAGAATTTTCCACCACATGCTGGGGACAAAAATCAGTCCTTTGCAGTTTTTTTTTTTCTATTTTATTAGGGGAATTGAACTTGGATAGGGTTTAGGGTATTATGGGATGCCCACTTGATCAATGTAGTAAAGTCTTCAGGGACAACTATACACATCCAGTATATACACTCATCTGCCTTCTGCACAAACTTGCTTGAAGATCTACTCCTCCTCCAGCACAACTCTTGCTCATGGAACTACATCACCCAGGACTGGCACTGTTTGGATAGTCCAACACAATGCTCAGTTAGAATAATAGGAAATGCCCTTTACAGGCAGGAACCTTGGGGCCCTTTGGTGTAGCAAAGAAAGTCCTAGTGCACAGCTGACATATCTGTGGCTACTGCTCCCAGTACCACCTCTTTAAGCACTGCTAGCCCACCTGGCTGCAGCTTCCCCTTTCTCCTGCCCATTCCACCACAGTCCTCCAAACTGACTCTGCATCCACCCCAGACTGCTCTCTCCCAGTCCTCTCAGGCATACCTTTCAGTCCTCCTGACTGTGTGTCACTCACCAGCCCACCTGGCTGTCTTCCTCCCTGGAGATTTGCCCGGCAGTTTCCTCCTGCTCTCCTCTCCTTGCTTGCTTGCCTCCTGGTCAGGATCCCTCCGTGTGTCATGAGAAGGGTCCCTTATGCACCCGAGCCAAGGCCCGAGTTTACCCCTCCCAGACTAGGGGGTTGCTCTCAAAGGCCCCTGACAGCCTAACGCTCCATCTCCAGCTTCCAACCATACTACACTGCCCCAGCTGGGCAGACCCTGAGTATTTGAGGGGGGCCTGCACCCTCCCAGACCATCTATTGGGGATTGGTCAGGGCCCTCATAAATACTCCAGGCAGCTCCACCTTACTTCCCCTCCCATTCTTCTGGAAGTTCCTTGTAAGTTTGAGAAGTAGAGGGGAGGTCTCAGTGGTGACGCCTGTGAGTCACCCAGCTCTCCCTGAATCTCTGCCCAACCCAGGAAGAAAAACACACAGGATTGGCTGCCAGCCAAGCCTGAACAAATTTACCTACATTAAACAAAAACCTGACTCTAGCAATGCTGGGGGTGCTACACATACAAAAAAACAAAACAAATGGACGATCAGTCATCCAATAAGCTCATTGTGTGTACCAGGCATCAATCTCCTTGAATATTTATATTCTAAATATGTTTTTGCCTTCCAAATTGGTTACAATAGTGATAAAAATAGTTATTGAAACTAAAAATTCATATTGCAGAGCTCACTTCAAACTACTTGTTGTAAAACTTACAATAATGGACATTCTCAGTATGTAATTATTATAGATTGCAGCTTGCACAATGCCTTTATCTGTTCAGAAGAATCAAAGAGGATGGAACTATAATCATGTTATCCTGGTGACTGTAGTAAGTAAACAAATCTGAAAAAGTTAAACTTGCTTAGAAGGTTCATCAAAAGATGTCCAACATCATTCATTTCCCAGAACAAAGCTCTCTGGTGCAGTGTATATTGAGACAATTCAGAAATGTGAGTTTTAAACATGTATACTTTAGGTGTCTGTGGGAGCCGCTAGTCTTGATATGGTGAAACCAATGCCAAGTTATTGAACTGAAAAATTAATAAGTACATGATGATAACATGTAACATGCCACTAAAATGTACAAAATACAAGACACTGCTGCCTTGTGGTGCTTGAATGACAAAATTTTCATCCATGGCTGGTCCCTTTGGTGATAATTCCATAGTTCTTGGCTTTTATTGTTTTTTGTAATTCCTTTATTTGTACGAAAAAGCAATCTACTCAAAGACAATGACAGAAAAAGAAATGAACTGAGTACATCGTCCATATTACCTGCAACCAGTGGTTAGTTAACAGAGAAAAGTAATCAGAAAATGATCCTGGTGACAGTGAAGATTATAGTGAAGTCAGCAACCTGACAATAGCATAGATATGCCCACTCACCTCAATCGTGGGCGGACACAACAACTGAAGAGTGACGATGTATCAGATGTGGGCACGGCCATGCATGTCGACATACAGTAGGCTTCAAATGGATAATGTAATTCCATTTTCCAACAGCAAAAAATAAAAACTATAAAAAGAAAAGAGAAAAAAAAGGGGGTGGAGGAGAGGGTGGAAAAAGTATAGAAAAGAGACAGGGAGGCGGAGAAAGGTTGGAAGAGGATTGTCAGGGAAGAGAGGGGGAAAGGGGGTAACCAGTCATCCCACTCCCTATGGAGAGCAGGGCAAGCGCAAACTCACTGAAAGAGACACCCATAAACTCATTGGGCAATAGTCATCTCGGAGAGGTAGGCATCCATGAACACAAAGTGATTCCACGGCCTCCTTGTTTCCGTACACACCTCCTCTGTGTTTCGTAAGGTGTCTGTAAGTTCCTCCATGTCTCGAAGAATATTAACTTTGGCAAACCACAGAGCCTTCGTGGGGCAGTCAGCATCTTTCCAGCGAAGCGGGATGCAGGCATTCACAGAATTCAGGAGTTGCATCATGAGAGAAGATTTGTACTTTTTGATTGGTCGATCTGTCAGATGTAGCAAGCACGCCGTAGGGTAGATCTACAGCTGTAAGTTGTTTGATGACAGTGGTTACATCGTGCCAAAACTGTTAGATTTTGGGACACTCCCAAAAGATGTGGACCATGCCCCCCCACCCTCACCGAATCGGTAACAGGAGTCCGGCACTAGGGGAAACAAACAGTGGAGCTGGGAAGGGACCCTGTACCATCGGGTAAGGACCTTATAACTCGTCTCCTGGATCCTTGTGGCCACGGATGACTTTTGAGGAAAATGGAGAATCTTTTGTCTTTGGGCAGGTGTGAGATCTAGAGCCAAATTGTTTTCCCACTTAGAAAGAAATGGTGGGATGAAGTCTGCCCCTGGGTGGATCAGAAAGGAATACCGTAATGAAAGCGAGTAACGTATGGGTTCGCCTTTGTGGCAAATTGATTCAAAGCAGGTAAGAGGACGTAAAATACCCGGAGAGCGGGAGCAGCGGCGAAGAAAGGAGCAAAGCTGTAAGCCAGACCAAAAGTCCAGAGGGGCTCAGTAAGGTGAGTTAGGTCAGACATGATAGTCCCTGTGGATATGACGAAATCCGTCAAGTGAGAATACCCCTTGGCCTTGAGGCGGAGGAATTGCTCACCTTGAGTACCCGGGATGAAATTGGGGTTGCCTGAAACGGGAATCATTGCCAATGGATGTGGAGAGATGGTAGAGTTTTGGAACGTTTCCCTAGCTACTTGCAACGTGCAACTAATGATAGTTACATAGGTTGAAAAAAAGACACAAGTCCATCTAGTTCAACCAAAAAAAAACAGAAAAATTATATATAACCATACAATCCCATATACAATCCTTCACCCACAGTTGATCCAGAGGAAGGCATAAAACCCCAGAAAAGCATGATCCAATTTGCTATAGAGGGTGAAAAAATTCCTTCCTGATCTCCCGAGTGGCAATCGGATTCACCCAGGATCAACGTTACCTAAAACTATTAGTACCCAGTTATATACTTTAACCACTTGCCGACCGCCGATCGGCATCTGACGGCGACAAAGTGGTTCGTTATCGCAAAACGCCGTCATACGACGGCGGCTGCGATAACGCGCACTGTGAGCGAAACAGCGGCAGTCTACGGCTAGCCGCCAGCCGTTCACCAATTTCATATATTGACCCATGATTATCAAAATCCATTGCAACTAGGACCCACTTAGGCTAACGGTGAGCCCTCTAGTCCTTCCTTAAAAAAGTGGGAGATATCGTTTAACCTAGTACGAAAAGACCCCAAAATACGGAAGGAGACCTAGTTGACACCCACTTCCTAACATATACCCTAACATACCAATATATATTAAAAAGACAAAAAAAAACCAACTTGATCTACCTGAACACAGAAAAAAAGTTGGATACATTGATAGTAATCAACGTGCAACGTTCATCGATCCCTTTGCAAGGTTTTGAGATGGTAGAGAGGTGTAGGTAACCGTTACTAAGGGCAAAGTCCGTTGGGGTTAAAGTAGGGCCCATGAGTTCCACTCGTTAAGGAGGCGGAGTTCCGGTTCCCCATAAGGACAGAG
>BLSH010484857.1:177855-187860 GCA_018402905.1 Glandirana rugosa | reverse complement strand
AATTCTCATCATCCGTAAACGCGACCACTTTTGCGCAAACCAATCAATAAACGCCGATTGCGATTTTTTTTATCGCAAATATGAGGAAGAATATAAATCGGCCAAAAACGGTGAAAAAAAATGTTTTTTTATATTTTTTTTTTGGATTTGTATTCTAGCAAAAAGTAAGAAATTTGGGTTTTTTTGCAAAATTGTCGCTCTTCTTTTGTTTATAGCGGCGATCAGAAATGACGCAGCGGTGATCAAATACCACCAAAAGAAAGCTCTATTTGTGGGAAAAAAAGGACGCAAATTTCGTTTGGGTACAACGTCGCACGACCGCGCAATTGTCAGTTAAAGCGACGCAGCGCCGAATCGCAAAAAGGGCTCCGGTCCTAAAGCTGGAAATCCTTCCGGGGCTGAAGTGGTTAAGGAAAGAATCCAGGCCTCTTTTAAAGGAATCTACCGCGCTGGCCAAAACCACCTCTGGAGGGAGTCTATTCCACATTTTCACAGCTCTGTGAAGAAACCTTTCCGTATTTGGACATGAAATCTTTTTTCCTCTAGACGTGAAGAGTGCCCACTTGTCCTTTTTGATGACCTTAAAGTAAATAACTCAACACCAAGTTTACTATATGGACCACTTATGTATTTGTACATGTTAATCATATCCCCCTTAATCTCCTTTCCTCAAGAGAGAATAAATTCAGCTCTACTCAATATGGGGTGTGCACTCTTTGGGAAATGGGGGGGGGGATCCATGGCCAATTCAAAGCGGTACACTGAGAGTCTTCCAATTCCATGGAGACCCACAGTTTGGCTTCTCCATGGCAATGCCAGTCGACAATCCAGGTTGAGAGATATGTTGCCCTGTAATACATTCGGATGTCTAGAAGTGCAAGGCCCCCCCCCCCCCAAACCCTTAGGTAATGCTAGTACTTGCAATGTCTGACGTGGCTTCTGATGGGACCAAACAAATTTCCAGAACAGTGAACAAACAGTACAGAAAAATGAGAGGGAAGCCTTATAGGAAGGGCTTGCAATAGTAAAAGTATCCGCGGTAACACTGTCATTTTGAGGGCATTGCAACAACCAAACTAGGTCAGAGTTAAAAAAAAAAAAAAAGCCAATGCAACAAGTCCTCCCTCAAGCTGGAGAGCAGTGGTTCAAAATTGGATTTGTACAGTTTGAACGGGTCTGGAGTGATATTTGTGCCCAGGTGTTTGATCGCCGTGGAGGCCCAGTGGAAGGGGAAGTAGGGCTGAATACCCTGTATTACTACTGGATCCACCGATATGTTAAGGGCTGAAGGTTTTCCAAGATTCATTTTAAAGTGGGACAAGGTCCTATACGTCTTCAGGGCCTGTAAGAGGTTGGGTAAGGCAGTGAGCGGGCCTGTGAGAAAAAAGATGAAGTCATCAGCGAATGCCGCCACTTTATGATCTCCAGAAGGTTTTCAATACCCAGAAATGTTAGTATCGGCCCAGAACATGCAGAGAAAGGGTTTGTGTCAGTATGAATATAAGAGGGCAGATAGGGCAGCCTTGCCATGTCCCATTTGATATAGCAAACAAGTCAGACCTTGTCTCATTGACCTTAACAACAGCAGAGGGGCATGAGTAGAGAGCAGAAATCTAGCTGAGCATGGAGGACCCCAAACCAATGTGCTCCTTTGTCACCCGGATGAAAGACCAGTGGACCCTATCAAACGCTTTGTCAGCATCCGTAGAGAGTGGAATAAGCGGTTTCTTGGAGGTCCTGGCTGCATGAATTGGGTTGATGACATGAAGAGTATTGTCCCGTGGCTCCCGAAGAGGGACGAACCCCGTCTGATCCTTATGTATTAAACTTGGGCAACAATCTATTGACTATGTCAATGGGAGAATCCCCCAATGAGGGTTTTATGGCAGCAAGGTTGGTAAAAGGTATAAATAAGAATATAGAATACCAATTTGTGGTTTCAAAATTTATTTAGCATTTCCACAGGTATGTACGAAATATAAAACATGAGCTCTGATTATGCAAACAAGGGCCCTGTACATCATCATACAACATTACAGGGTTAAAAAATGAAGGATAGAATTCGATACAGCCATAGCTGGGTCGATTTCCCCAATGTGTTTCAACCTTTAAAGGATTTGTAGGTCTTCCTCAGGGGGAAGTATCCTTTTCTACAAGAATATCAAAGGAAAAAAAGACTTAAATATTTATACAGAAGTCAAACAGTTATCATATTTATGCACATGTAAATCTTACATTTGCCACTGAACATTAATTGTGAGGCACCAGTCCGAGAAACCAGAGTATGGTTAAAAACAATTCGTAAAGTAGGACTCATCATAGGCTGTCACCGCCCCCCTAGCTAGGTATCCCGTCTCTGCCCAAGGGCTTGCAGAGGGTCAAACTTAATCCCCTCGTGTGTGGGGTGGGGGTGCAGTGAACTGCGCCAAATATTTTGTCCTATAATAATAAATTAAATTAATAGGGTTAATTAGTCCTGTATAAGGTTTGTTTCTACAGGGCAACCAGAGCATAGGTTTCCCCCTGAACTAAAGTGCAGATGTTCATGAAGAGTAATATTAGTAACCTGGTAGGTAACTGTGATATTAATCTAAATATCTCCCTGTGTATTCAGGGTCTTTAGTCCTTTTGTCCACCTATATGTGAATATAGCTTATAATTTGTTTTGTTTTATTTTATTTGGTACAATAAAGATGTGCGGATTCCATGAACCAGTGACAGTGTGTGTATTATATGTTACCAATTAAAGTGTGATGTGTGATGGGAGTGTGATGTGTGTGAAGCCTTGTGAGACTATGTTTGCGGCCGCTTGGGGTGTACAACCAGGCTGGCGGCATCCCTGGATCATCCCCGTGTGAGAGTATCACGCATCATATCACCATTTTGAGACAGGGATGACGGCGGTGGTCGGGATATACTTCCAGAAGGCCGAGAGGATCACACAAGGACCGCAATTGCGGTCAGCTGGCCTCAATGAGGCTTCATTGAAGCACACCTGCATGCACCCTATGCAGTAATGAGGTGGATATATATAATAGTACACTATGTAAAGGCAACCCAGGCTCACACGACAGGGGCTTTCCCTCCCCCTTCGAAATCGCCACAGATTGGTCCAATACAAATGATCTGTAAGTACTAGATTTTATATTGCTTTATTGCAGGACCTTGCTTTATTAGCACTAGTCCTGCAGCATAGCCAGCCCCTATGGCTCATTGTCATGGTTTTGAGATCTGTTTCTTTTGTTCACAGCATCTTAAATCCTCCCTTGTATGGGGAAATTTTTCATATGAGACACTTGCTTGTCCACCTGTGAGTATGTGATCACATGTTATCTACTCCTAGTATCCATATAGCAATGCCTATGCACACTATTAATTGGTTCTTTTTCTTCTTTCTTCTTTTCTGTTTACAGCATTTCAATCTCCCCCAACAAAGGGGATGACCTTTCATTATACTTTAATAATATATCATATTTTTCCTGGCAATCAGGTAAATATGCTTCATCGCTTGTATTTCCATTACTCACCCCCTTTACATCCACCACAAATCACACACTTTTTTTGTTTCGTCACTCACTACACTTTTATCACTCCCCATTTCCCATTCCCACACTTTTTGGCACATGTTTTTTCAGTTTGGGTTCATATTCAATTTGCACCGCTCATATGTACAGTAGTCTCCACCATTCCTAGCCCACCCTCACATTTTCATTTTCACCCTCATTTCACACTCCACTCGCCTCACAAGGCTTCACACACACATCACACTCTTATCACACATTCCACATATTGTTAACACTAACACATTAGTTTGGGTTCATATTTAATTTTGCACTGCTCATAGTTAGATTAGCTTCCACCATTCCCAGCCCATCACTTCACTCCCACATCTTCACTTTTATTCCCACACCACATCCCACTCGCCTCACAAGTTGGTAATTGGTAACATATAACACACTGTCACTGATTCATGGATTCCTCACAACTTTATTGTACCAAATAAAATAAAACAAAACACATAAGCTATATTCATATGTAGAATCAAACCTTATACAGGACAAATTAACCCTATTTAATTTAGTACTACAGGCGGTCCCCTAGTTACAAACATCCGACTTACAAACGACTCCTACTTACAAATGGAGGGAGACAACAGGAAGTGAGAGGAAATCTCCTCCTAGGAAGGGAAATTGACTCCTGTAAGAGTTATTATGGGAAAAATGTGTCTCCACTGAAGCTTTATCACCAAGGTTTGTTTCCACAACAACCCCAAATTTTCAAAATCCAGTTATCATTGGGACAGAAAGTGAGGTGAAATCTTCTGAACAGAAACATAGACAGCAAAACAAACATTACAGGGGTGTTACCCCTTCCCTATGCTATCCAAAAAGCTTAAAAATAGTTTTTTTGGCTGAAGCTACACTTACAAAAAGTATCTGTTCCGACTTACAAACAAATTCGACTTAAGAACAAACCTACAGTCCCTATCTTGTTTGTAACCCGGGGACCGCCTGTATAGGACAAAATCTTTGGCGCAGTTCACTGCACCCCCCCCCCCCCACTGAGGGGATTAAGTGTGACCCTCTGCAAGCCCTTGGGCAGAGATGGGATACCTAGCTATGGGGGCAGGGACAGCCTATGATGAGTCCTACTTTACTGATTGTTTTTAACCATACTCTGGTTTCTGGGACTGGTGCCTCACAATCAATGTTCAGTGGCAAATGTAAGTTTTACATGTGTATAAATATGATAACTGTTTGACTTCTGTATAAATATTTAAGTATTTTTTCCATTAATATTCCTGTAGAAAAGGATACTTCCCCCTGAGGAAGACCTACAAATCCTTTAAAGGTTGAAACGCGTTGGGATATGGACGCAGCTATGGCTTTATCGTATGCTATCCTTCATTTTGTAACCCTGTAATGTTGTATGATGATGTACATGTCCCTTCTTTGCCCAACCAGAGCTCATGTTTTATATTGTGTACATACCTGTGGAAACGCTAAATACATTTTGAAACCACAAATTGGTATTCTATATTCTTGTTTATACTCAATTATACCTTTTACCAACCTTGCTGCCATAAAACCCTCATTGGGGGATTCTCCCATTGTACACGTTAATCGAGAGGAGGGCAGCATATATTATCTCTCTAGCAGTACCCATCTGCCCATGTAACAATCTATTGGCTAGAACCTTTGCAAAAGTTTTAAATCAGTATTGAGTAGTGCAATGGAAAGGTAACTGCCACATTGGGCTGGGTCCTTACCCTCTTTGGGTATCAGGGAGATGAATCCCTTAAGCGTGTCTGCCGGCATCAGTCGTCCCTCTACCAGAGAATTGAGAGAGGTCACTAGGCGCGGCGCAAGTGCAGCGGAAAACGCCTGGTAGTAGGCTGCTGTCAGGCCATCTGGCTCTGGCGCCTTCTTCAGTTTGGCCTGAGCCAAAGCTTTATCTAGTTCTTCCTCCATAATGGGTGCTTCTAGTTGTTCTCACACCGAAGAGGGGAGGGACGGCATGCCAGAGGATGCAATATAGGAGCGAATATTGGCGGAAAGGTTGAGGGAGGCTTCCGGGAAAGGTGACGAGCCTAAATTATATAAGCCACGGAAGAAGGAATAGAATTCCGCAGCCATATCGTCCGACCTAGAGAGTTTTTGTCCCAAGGCCGAGGTGATGTGCGGGATGAAAGTCCGGGAATGCGTGTCACGGAGCTCCCTTGCGAGGAGAGTGCCGGGTTTGTCTGAAAATTCGCACATTGTCCGCCGAGACCAGGCCAATATTTGTATCGTTTTATGGAACAAGAGGGAGTATAGTTCTTCTCGGGTCTTAAGAAGCTCGCAAAGTACCGAACTGGCGATGCTGGCTTTATGAGCTCTTTCCTGGTGGCAAAGACGGGCTAGTAAGGTGTCAATCTGCTCAGTCCTGTTCCGTTTCAGACAGACACTGATCTTAATCAGGGTACCCCTAATCACTGGCTTGTGAGCCTCCCAGACCACGAACGGGTTATCTACAGAGTTTTCATTCGGTGTAAAGTACTGGGTAAGAGCATTCGTCAGGGTTTGATGGACTTCCAGGGATTGGAGAAGGGCCTCATTGAGATGCCTGGAAGGAGCCTGCAAGCTGAGGTGGATGGGAGCATGATCTGACAAGAGAATGTCACCGATATGCACAGAGTGGACCCATGGCAGCTCTTTATGCGGGATCAGGAGGTAATCTAGGTGGGAAGAGGTCTGATGCGCCGGAGAATAAAAGGAATAATCCCTATCACTTGGATGTAAGAGACTCCAAGGATCAATGAGTTGTAACAGATGGATTTCCACTTTAAGGCGTTTGAGGCGTGAATAAGAAAATGTGACGTACTGCGAGCTACATCCAAGGCCAGGTCCATAGCAAAGTTCAGGTCGCCACTGAAAACAAGGGTCCCCTTCTGGAACTCCAGAAGGGCAGGAATCAAGCTTCTTAGGAAGAGTAGATGGTCCACATTGAGGAAATATATATTGGCCCGAGTAACCATAGCATCTCCAATTTTCCTCTTCACAAAGAGAAAGCACCCTATAGGGTCTTGATAGATTGCAGAAAGTGACGAAGGCACTGAATTCGCCAACAAGATGCTCACCCCCCTTTGATTTTGAAATTGGGGAGGGACTGGAGTATACCGTAGGAAAAGCTCTGTTGGACAGGCGCGGGACAGGATTGTGCCTAAAGTGCGTTTCCTGGAAGAAAACCACCTGCGTCTTGCTTTTTTTTAGGTCAGTCAGGAGTCTAGAATGCTTCTCAGGAGTACCGAGGCCCCATACATTGAAGGAAGTAAATGTAACAATGCCCACCACCATGGCGGCACCTCAACAGGGGGGTCAACAGTGGGAAAATGAGGGGGAAGAGGAAAAAAAAAAAGGGGGCGGGAGGGGGACTGAAGGGAAGGAAAAAAAAGCAGGAGTTGGGAAGAGCATACAAGGAAAAAAATTAGTCGATTCCAGCGCTAAGGACCTTCAAGATGGTAGGCAACCGGAATAACACAGGACAATGGACCAGATGAATGCTGCCCTCCTCAGACGGGGAAATCCGAAAGTGACTAAAAAGCAAAACAGAAGGAAGGCACACCTAGTGCATTACCAAGGATAAATTTAATGGGCGTAAAATAGTTGAATATGGATACTCACAAAATTGGCGTCACAGAGCCATAGAACAAGACAAGATAAAATCAAGCACAAGGCGGGATAAAAACTGATGCGTTTCGGGGGCGTACCCCCTTCCTCAGAGCTAAAAAGGCCACCTTAAAAACTCTGAGGTAAAGGTTAATCTTCAATCGAGCCCTTCCCCATACTCCGAGGATAAGGTGAAGTCCACCCAGTAAAACTACAGGGTGGGCCATTTATATGGATACACCTTAATAAAATGGGAATGGTTGGTGATATTAACTTCCTGTTTGTGGCACATTAGTATATGTGAGGGGGGAAACTTTTCAAGATGGGTGGTGACCATGGCGGCCATTTTGAATCCAACTTTTGTTTTTTCAATAGGAAGAGGGTCATGTGACACATCAAACTTATTGGGAATTTCACAAGAAAAACAATGGTGTGCTTGGTTTTAACGTTACTTTATTCTTTCATGAGTTATTTTCAAGTTTCTGACCACTTCTAAAATGTGTTCAATGTGCTGCCCATTGTGTTGGATTGTCAATGCAACCCTCTTCTCCCACTCTTCACACACTGATAGCAACACTGCAGGAGAAATGCTAGCACAGGCTTCCAGTATCCATAGTTTCAGGTGATGCACATCTCGTATCTTCACAGCATAGACAATTGCCTTCAGATGACACCAAAGATAAAAGTCTAAGGGGGTCAGATCGGGAGACCTTGGGGGCCATTCAACTGGCCCACGACAACCAATCCACTTTCCAGGAAACTGTTCATCTAGGAATGCTAGGAATGTGGTAGTGCACCACCACATTATGGGTGTCAGGTCTGAGCATTCCCAGATGAACAGTTTCCTGGAAAGTGGATTGGTCATCGTGGGCCAGTTGAATGGCCCCCAAGGTCTCCCGATCTGACCCCCTTAGACTTTTATCTTTGGGGTCATCTGAAGGCAATTGTCTATGCTGTGAAGATACGAGATGTGCAGCACCTGAAACTACGGATACTGGAAGTCTGTGCTAGCATTTCTCCTGCGGTGTTGCTATCAGTGTTTGATGTGTCACATGACCCTCTTCCTATTGAAAAAACAAAAGTTGGATTCAAAATGGCCGACTTCAAAATGGCCGCCATGGTCACCACCCATCTTGAAAAGTTTCCCCCCTCACATATACTAATGTGCCACAAACAGGAAGTTAATATCACCAACCATTCCCATTTTATTAAGGTGTATCCATATAAATGGCCCACCCTGTATATTTCCCTAAATTTCTTGCTATTATGATTAGAATAATCAATAGGATTTTCCATGGAATATAAATCATAGATTTCCAAGAACCACAAGGCCATCGAGGGAAATGGGGACTGTTTCCATTTAGGTGGAATACACACTCTTGCCACATTGATCAGATGCATTAATAGTTTTTGTATTTCTTCCTGGAGAGATGATTTAAGTGTAAAAGGTACACAGCAGGATTGTCCCTCGGGTTAGTGTCTAAGCTTTTTTAGTATAGGCCCGTACCCCATCCCAGAAGCCTTTTGAGAGAGAGAGTCATTTCTAAAAAAATATGTAAGAATGTTCCATTGTCCTCCCCACAGTGCCAACAAGGCAGAGAAACCTGGGTTAACATTTGTTAAGGGTCACAGCCACCCTGTACCATCTTGAAAGAAGATTAAGGCGCAACTCCTGAATCTTATTGGCAATAAACGATGTGTGGGTAAAGTAGTAGTAGTTTTCAAGTTGTTCTTGATTTTCTAGTAATATAAGTGGAAGAACAATATTTTGAATCCCTAAATTAAGGCCATTGTTTGGCAAACGCTATTACATTTTACTATAATTAAGTTACTATATCACATTCTAAATATGACAATTAAATTACTTCACTGGCCTTAGGTCTGTGATAATGTATATTATCCTGTGAGTTTGATTTGAAGTGTGATTTTGATTTCGTTTGAGATGTAAAGCTCTGCTGGGTTCCAGGGTGGAGAACTCAAGCTAATTAGTGACCTCAATTGTCACAGTTTACTTGTATGGTTCGGTTGCGTGTGCATGTTTCTTGGTTTAACGGTTGGTGGCAAACACGCAACAAAGTTATAAAACTAAAATCTGCTTTGTTCTGCTATTAATTATTCATACAGTTTGAAAGCTATAACACATAATTCAGATAGAGTGCTTTGCGAAAGTATTCGGCCCCCTTTGAACCTTGCGACCTTTTGCCACATTTCAGGCTTCAAACATAAAGATATAAAACTGTAATTTTTTGTGAAGAATCAACAACAAGTGGGACACAATCATGGAAAGGAACAAAATTTATTGGATATTTCAAACTTTTTTAACAAATAAAAAACTGAAAAATTGGGCGTGCAAAATTATTCAGCCCCTTTACTTTCAGTGCAGCAAACTCTCTCCAGAAGTTCAATGAGGATCTCTGAATGATCCAATGTTGACCTAATTGACTAATGATGATAAAAAGAATCCACCTGTGTGTAATCAAGTCTCCGTATAAATGCACCTGCACTGTGATAGTCTCAGAGGTCAGTTTAAAGCGCAGAGAGCATCATGAAGAACAAGGAACACACCAGGCAGGTCCGAGATACTGTTTTGGAGAAGTTTAAAGCCGGATTTAGATACAGAAAGATTTCCCAAGCTTTAAACATTCCAAGGAGCACTGTGCAAGTGATAATATTGAAATGGAAGGAGTATCAGACCACTGCAAATCTACCAAGACCTGGCCGTCCCTCGAAACTTTCAGCTCATACAAGGAGAAGACTGATCAGAGATGCAGCCAAACCCGGAGAACCGACGTAGAGACTAGTCAGAAGAGGAACATACTCGACTTTCAAAGCTCCCTGCCGGTCCAGAACCATCTAA
>BLSH010484857.1:152702-166750 GCA_018402905.1 Glandirana rugosa | reverse complement strand
CACTTCCTTTAGACTCACTAATGCACACGGGCACAGACAAACATGCAGGGGTTTCTTCAAAATAACTAAAGGTAGCAATCTGCAACAGAGTTTGTCAAAATCCTTGCAATGTACATAGATCACCCAGAGGGGAATGTTTTTTTCTCAGCAAAAGTGGAGTTACTCTTTAACCACTTCGGCCCCGGAAGGATTTCCAGCTTTAGGACCGGAGCCCTTTTTTTGATTTGGCGCTGCGTCGCTTTAACTGACAATTGCGCGGTCGTGCGGCGTTGTACCCAAACGAAATGTGCGTCCTTTTTTTCCCACAAATAGAGCTTTCTTTTGGTGGTATTTGATCACCTCTGCGTCATTTCTGATCGCCGCTATAAACAAAAGAAGAGCGACAATTTTGCAAAAAAACCCAAATTTCTTACTTTTTGCTAGAATACAAATCCAAAAAAAAAATATAAAAAAAACTTTTTTTTCACCGTTCTTGGCCGATTTATATTCTTCCTCATATTTGCGATAAAAAAAATCGCAATCGGCGTTTATTGATTGGTTTGCGCAAAAGTGGTCGCGTTTACGGATGATGAGAATTCATTTTTGGGGTTTTAATTTTTTTTTTATTTTTTACTAGTAATGGCGGCGATCTGCGATTTTTTGCGGTACTGCGATATTGGGGCGGACATGTCGGAACGTTTTGACACTTTTTTTGGGACCATTGGCATTTATACAGCGATCAGTGCTATAAAAATGCACTGATTACTGTGTAAATGCCATTGGCAGTGAAGGGGTTAACCTGCAGGGGGCGCTCTAAGGGTATGTTCCCTGGGCGTGTTCTAACTGTAGGGGGGCTTGCCTAGCTGGGGAAGGGAAGTGGTCACAGCCTTCATGTACGGGAAGGCTGTGATCACAGCCCTTCCCCCTCTCACAGAGCGGAGGTCCGTGTTTACTTACACGGACCTCCGCTCATTCGCTCCGGGGGGGGGCATCGCGGGTGGCCGGTGGCAATCGAAGCCGCCGCACCCGCTCCCTGGCCCCCCCCGAACACAGTGAGCGCGCGCGCGCGCTCACAGTGGCTCTGTATCGCGCCCGCCGTCGTATGACGGCGATTTGCGTTACAGAGCCACTCTGTCGCCGTCAATTGCCGACCAGCGGTTAAATAGTTCTAATTACACAGTAGGAATTATTTGCCTCCAAATGGCCAATGTACCTCACTTATAGATCCTAGGAGAGACATTGCCAAATTATTAATATAATTAAGAAACTGGAAAGGCATTTTGATTTGTACCACAGAGAAATTAATACACGTGGTAATGTTTTTGGTTCACTTACCATTTTGCACAAGTAAGTGGCTGTCTGACTGTTTTTACTAGGATCCTAATTTTTATAATTTGCATATTTTTGATACCATTGTGCTAAATAAGTATGATTCAAGTTAGTAACTTAGTTTATCCATTGCCTTCAAATTTAGCTGCCGAGTTAATATAAGAGGATCTCATCCTATATTTATGAAGCTATCGATCTAGAGGAAGCCAAACACAAAATTCTTAGTGTAAGATTTGCAAATTACATCCCACATGGGAAAAATAAATTTATTCATGACTCCAGCAAGCGCTATGAGATCCTTATGATCAATGAGGCCTGTGACTCTAAGGATAATGAAACATTTTATGGATCAATTCAGTGACACTTTGAAATATAATCTAAATCTTTTTTGGAATCCTATCTGGCTATATTATTGCCAATACATTGCAAAATACAACCAAAAAATATTTGGTCGTTTAATACTTTAATGCAGGTACCCCCAGGTCATCAGTACTGTCTGGGAATATATTTGGAAGATCTTCCAGCATGGTTGTGACAGGCTGGGAGCTCCACTGAAGCCAAAATTCTGTTGTCCCTTGAGCTGTCCATATATTTTTATGGAGATCCTTATAGAGGATGTAGGGCACATACATATCGTTAACTGCATTCTACTTAGGAATGTTCAAATGAACTAGAGAAAAATTAGGGGAAAAAAATAAAATAAAACAAGTAGTCTGTAAAATGGAGATTGTGATCAGTGCAGTACAATATCAGAATTGATATATCAAGCTGTTCCCAAATTAGATATAGATTACTTATGTTTCACAGCTACAGTTTCTAGTGGTCGTATCAGTTTCTGTCAGAGAAGATAATATCAGATAGCATAGGTGCTTCAGGTTTCAGCCACGCTTACAGTCTGTCACGGCAGCCCTGTGAATTGTGGGAATGAAAATAAAAAATCAGAACTCAGGACAGTATACACAGAATGCACATTTTACTGTAATATCTGTAACGTCATCGTGCTTTATTTACCAACAGAGCAGAGTTCACGTGGCAAGGGGAATTTTTACTTTTCTCATAGTCCTGGAAATAAAGTGAAGTGTTCACTTTAAGAGTGTAATATGCAAGGCAGGATTTGTGCTTGTGCATGTTTGGCCGATGGGAGTGAACACAACTTCATCTTAATCACTATTTCCATAACAGATCATATAGTAGTAGCTTGTAAACAAATGTTGGTATGAATATTCCTACAAACATTTGTGCAAAAATTCTGGGTTTGATAACTTGACTTATAACTTGACTTATGTTTGAAAGTATTTCAAAATTTCTTTTGCTTTTAACATTTGATATTTAAATGAATGTAATTTCCTGACTGAAAACCACATACACTGTTACAAATTAGTTTGCTAAAGAAACATTTTCCATCCTGTTCCTTCAAATTATCTTTGTTGTAGTTGAAAACCAATATTGATTTGACCTCACAAACGATTTGAAAATTCCATGAACATACTCAAAATAAAAAATTTCCAAATAAGTTCTACTAGTGTATAACCTTCTTAAGGCTTACCATACACTAGAACAGTGGTCCCCAACCTTTTTGGCCCTGGGGACCGGCTGCGTGGAAGAAAATTGTGCCGAGGCCCAAGGGGGGGGGACGCGCGGGGGGTATGCGATTTTTCACGGGCAGTTTGTCAGGGCAATGGCTTGTGTCAGCGCTTCAATCATCACGGCACCATGGTTGATATGGTGTCAGGATGATCGAAGCGCATTATTGCTATTATTACATTGTAATATAAAATGAAATAGTTCAACTACAGTGGGATCCCTGAGTGTGTCACTTGCCATTCTGCCTGCCACCAGATGAGGAGTATCACTTGCCATTCTGCCTGTCACCAGATGAGGATTGTCACTTGTCATGCTGCCTGCCTCCAGATGATGTTACCACTTGCCACGCTGCCTACCACCAGATGAGGATGTCCCTTGCCACTCTGCCTGCCACCAGATGAGGATGCCACTTTCCATTATCTGCCACCAGATGAGGATGTCACTTGTGATTGCCTGCCACTAGATTAGGATGTCACTTGTGATTGCCTGCCACTAGATTAGGATGTCATTTGCCACGTCACCTGCCAGTGCCACCAGATGAGGATGTCAATGTGGTCAGTGTTGAGGCCAGGAGAGTGGTAATAGGGTGTGGGCGTGAGAGATGTTATTTCTCTGCTCCCCGCCGCACCTCCAACACTGAAGAGTCCTGCGCTGTGAGGGCGGAAGAGCTATTATACGGTGCGGGCAGTGAGAGATGAATGTCATCTCTCTGCTCCCCGCTCACACCTCCTACACTGAAGTCCCGTGCTGTGAGGGCAGAAGTCGGAGGAGCGGTGATGCAGAGAGATATGTCCTCTCTGCTCGCCTGCCCCCCCCCCCCCCCGCATCTCATGCTGCCTGGCTCTCTCATGCTGCCAGCCCGCCCGCAGCCTAACTGCATGCAGAAGGGATACGGCCCGGCAGTGGGCCTCGGCCCCAGGGTTGATGACCCATGAACTAGAACATTTTCCTGTGATCGTTTGTACGAATTTCCAAAATAAAATTCTCTGCGCATTCAACAGTTTGACAAATGCCGTTCAAAAGTACTTAAAAGATTTATGTATTTATAACTTCCGATTTTGTAATGATATGACTGTGCTAAATGAAAGCCACACTGTTAGAAATTCATTCATTTGAGAAATATTTTACATCCTGCCTTTCAACTTCTAGTTGAAAACAAATGCCAATACTAATGATTTGAAAATTGAATGAACATTCTTAAAATGAAAAAAATCATTCTGACCAGTATTCTACTAGTCAGCGTATAGGATATGTTCACCTTTTGACAAAAAATAAATGGAGCCTGGAAAGCATTTCATCAGCGATCAGCAGATCGCTGATGCCATGCAGGATTCCTGCAGACCTGTCAGATTATCTGCTTGCTCGTACCTCATACCAGAAAGCCAATACATTATGACAGGAAGAATCAATGAACTACCACAGTGCGCACAGCGCCGTGCTAGTTCCTTGAGAACTACAAGTTGACAGCCGCTATGGTTGTCGGGACTTGTAGTTTTTACATTCACAGAGGACTGTAAATGAGTGGCACGGGCGGGAAATGCCCCGCATGGTTATTTTTTAGAAAAAAATTGACAGCTAGCAGGGGTAGAAGATTGGGACGGGAGGGGGGGGGGGGGGGGAGTTCTTTCATACCATGTTACATGGTACACTCTGAATATGGGTGTGGCATTTTATGAGAGAGGAACTTATCCCTTAAGACTGTTACAGAACTACAAGTCCCATCATGCCTGTGGGAGTAATTGTAATTGCCAGCCATGCAATGCCTCATGGGAAATGTAGTTCCACAACAGCTGGAGGGCCACAGGTTGTCTACCCCTACTTTAAGTGAACACTTTGCAATGTGAATACTCTTTATTCTTTATATTCTTGTGTCTGTTTTCTCTTTCTCTTGCTCTCGCTGTTTGTTTGTGTGTGTCTTTCTCTCTCTCTACACAGTGAGTAAAATAAGTATTGAACACGTCACCATTTTTCTAGGTAAATATATTTCTAAAGGTGCTATTGACATGAAATTTTCACCACATGTTGGTAACAACCCACTCATTCCATACATACAAAGAAACCAAAACAAATAAGTTCAGAAATTAAGTTATGTGTAATAAAATGAAATGACACAGGGAAAAAGGTATTGAACACACTAACTGAAATTTATTTAATGCTTCGTACAAAATTCTTTGCTGGTAATGACAGCTTCATGACGCCTCCTGTATGGAGAAACTATGCGTTGCTCAGGTGTGATTTTGGCCTATTCTTCCACACAGTCTTCAAATCTTGGCTGTTCTATTGGCCTTTTCTATGAACTCCAATCTTTAGTTCTTTCCATAGATTTTCTATTGGATTCAAGTCAGGTGATTGGCTGGGCCATTCTAGCAGCTTTATTCACTTTCTTTGAAACCAATTGGGAGTTTCCTTGGCTTTGTGTTTGGGATCATCGTCTTGCTGAAATGTCTACCCTCATTTTATCTTCATAATCCTGGTAGATGGAAGCAGATTTTTATCAAGAATGTATTGGTGCATTTTTCCATTCATGATTCAATGACATGATGTGACGTGTTCAATACTTTATCTGCTGTGTGTGTGTATATATATATATATATATTTCTCGGACATCACAGGACACAGAGCAGGCTATATATTCATATACATACTGGGGTTATACGCCACCTATAGGTGAATGAACACTGGTAATCAAATAAAAAACAAACAGGAAGTTCCCCTTCCTATATTACCCCTCCTACACTGGGAGCACTTCAGTTTTTTCACCAGTGTCTTGAAGGTGGATGGTCACTTCTACAGCTCTGTGGAGCTTCTATGCTGGTTCCCACACAGATTATTTTATAATCAGGGACAGCCTTCATACCGGATCCATGTCAAACGGCATTAAGCTAAGATAAATGGTACCCTGGCCTCACTAAGAAGACAGAAGAAACTGTGAGGTTTTGCCTGTAAGCTACCATATATGTCGCTGGATCCTGTGTGTACCTGGAACACTGAACCAAGGTACGCCTGCAGGGTGCTATACAGGTCCAAGGAAGTGGATCCTGAGAATGGATACCCGGTCCTTGAAGGTCCTTTGGACAAGGCCCGCCATGATGGGTGAAGGTTGGGCCTGCAGTCTCTTCCAGGCCCTGCGACAAGGAATGGTGCATAATCCCCAATGGGGATAATGTTACTGAACCCAGCTGGCTTCCTGCAAACATAGGAAAAAGTTTGTTTAACCACTTCAATACAGGACACTTACACCCCCTTCCTTCCCAGACCAATTTTCAGCTTTCAGCGCTCTCACATTTTAAATGACAATTACTCAGTCATGCTACACTGTACCCAAACAACATTTTTATCATTTTTTTCTCACAAATAGTGCTTTCTTTTGGTGGTATATAATCACTGCTGGGTTTTTTTTATTTTTTTCAATATAAGCGAAAAAGTTGCGAAAATATTGAAAAAAAAAACTTTTTTTAGTTTGTATTGAAAAATTTTGCAAAAAAAGTAATTTTTCTTCATAAATTTGGGCCATAATTTATACTGCTACATATCTTTGGTAAAAATAACCCAAATTAGTGTATATTATTTTCTGTAAAAGTTATAGAGTCTACAAGCTATGATGCAAATCAGAAAATTTATCACACCTGATGTACTGACCACCGATCTCATTTTTTGAGACCCTAACAAGCCAGGAAAGTACAAATACCCCCAAATGACCCCTTTTTGGAAAGTAGATGTTCCAAGGTATAAGAGGCATGGTGAGCTTTTTGAAGTTGTAATTTTTTTTTCAAAAATTCTTTGCAAAATGAAGAATTTTTTTTTTAACACAAAATTGTTATAACAAGTTATTTCTCACACACAGCATATGCATACTTGCAATGACACCCCAAAATACATTCTGCTACCCCTGAGTATGGCGATACCCCATATGTAAGACCTTTACACAGCCTGGCCACATACAAAGGCCTAACATTGAGGTAGAACCTTTAGGCGTTCTATGAGCATAAATTACACATCTAATTTCTCAGCCACCTATTACAATTTTGAAGGCCCTGGAGCATCAGGACAATGTAATTGCCCACAAAATGACCCCATTTTGGAAAGCAAACACCCCAATGTATAATCTATGAGGCATCATGAGTCTTTTGAACATGTCATTTTTTTTTCAGAAGTTTTTGGAAAATGTGGGAAAAAAATGAAAACGCATATTTTTTACACAAAGCTGTCCATTTATAAGATATTTCCAACACATAGCATGTACATAGCAAAAATGACACCCCAAACACATTTTGCTACTCCTGAGTATGACGATACCACATGTGTGAGACTTTTACACAGCCTGGCCACATACACAGGCACAACATTGAAGTAGCACCTCCAGGTGTTCTAGGGACATAAATTACACACATAAATTCCTGCCAACCTCTTACATTGTTGAAAGTCCTTCGTATTTCTAACACATAACCTGTACTGTAATACCAATTACAAACCAAAATACATTCTGCTGAGCAAAGGGTAAAGGAAAGATTACCTGCGGTTTAGTAGTGCAGGGGCCCACAGAGGAGAGCATCGGTCCAGGCAGCAGGCAGGAACGTGGACAGCGACAGCAGGCAGCAATACTGTCCATAGTCAGTACAGGTAGAGATATTAGCAGCACAGCCAAAGCATTGGTCCAGGTAGCAGGCAGGGATGTGGTCAGCAGCAATGAAAGGATTGTCCATGCAGCAGGCAGGAATACTGTCCATAGTACAGGCAGAGATATGGTCAGTACAGCCAAAGTATTGGTCCAGGCAGCAGGAACATGGCAAGTATTGGTCCAGGCAGCAGGTCCATAAAAAGTCCTGGGTCAGTGCAGGCAGAGATATTGTCAGTACAGCCAAAGTATTTGTCCAGGCAGCAGGCAGGACCATCAAGCTTAGGGCCTCAGGAAAGAATGGGGACGGGGGACAGGTAGAGGCTTCTCCCACCCAATCGCTTTGAAGCTTCCGGACTCCAGGCCCTGTTTTGGTAATTACAAAACAAAGAAAAAAACAATAACTGTTTTTCTCAAATCAGAACATCATTCTGGAGCCCCTCACATATCTGAGACCCCTGTGTAGCAGAGTGAAAGATCAGTCCAGGGAAAAACATGGTCAACATTCCGAGGTCAGTGCAGGTAAAAGGCAGAAATAGACGGTAGGCAGAGGCATAGTCTATACAGTCCAGGGTCAGTTCACATAAAAGGCAGTAACATGGTGGATAAACAATGCAGACGGCAGGCAGAATCGATAAACAGACCATCACATGGAAGGCAGTGGTATGGTTGGTTGAGGCAACAGGGAACTAATCAGCACAGAAATTGAAAATGGAGAGATGGCAATCTACTTGAACTATGGGCTAATAATTTACAAGGGTACGATAGCGTCGGAAGCATTCTCTGTTGCAAAGGCCAGGTTGGGAGGGACATTGGGGGCAATGGAAACTAGTTTCTCTCCTAACTCCTCTTTTGCTGCACACTCGACATTTTTTTTGGCATCTTCTTCTGTTTGTCGATGGTGGAATATTTTCAGAAAAATGATGCTCATGCAGTCTGCTGACACAATCGGAGTGAAGGCTTTCTGGGGGGGATCCTTGTGGATATATCAGGGCAGTGATGACATCTTCAATAAATTTTAGGAAAGTGTTGGATACTTGGTGTTGAGTTGAGTTGATTTTTGATAAGTGATGAATGCGCGTTGTACATGGCCAAATGAAAAAGTAAATAGCAACTTTTTTATACCTGAAGAGGGACTCTCTTGTGGATAGGTAGGGCTGCAAAATCTGATCGTTTAAATCCACCCCCCCCCCCCCCATGAATTTATTGTACTCGTGGATACAGCAAGGCTTTAGAACTGGACCTGGGAACTTCCACCGAGGTGTCATCATGGATGGTTGACATGATGTATACGTCCTTCTTATCCCTCCACTTCACGGCCAACACTTCCTCATTCCTCAGGCATTCCGATTCCCCCCTTTGTAGCCTTGTGGTGACAAGCTGCTGTGGGAAGCCCTTCCTGTTTTTCCTCACTGTACCACAGGCCAAAGTTTTATTTAGGTATAGGTGGTGTAAAAGGGGCAAACTAGTGTAGTGGTTGTCCATACAAATGTGATACCCCTTTTGGAAGAGTGGAAATGCCAACTGCCAGACAATTTATCTGCTTGTTCCCATGTATGGTGGACACTTAGGGGGCTGGAGCTGGGAATCTTTGCCTTCGTACACACGAAAAGCATGGACATAACCGGTGGAGCTTTCACAAAGCGTGTTGAGCTTCAAACAATATCTGGCCCTCTTATGTGGGATATACTGTTTGATTCCCAGCTGGCCTGTGAAATGGACCAGTGATTCATCCACAGAGATGTTCTTGTCGGGGATGTAAAGCTCAGCAAACCTCTTGGAGAAATAATCAATAAGGGGGCGAACAAGCAATTTCTGTAGCTCTCAGTGAGACCTTTGCAACTGTCAACAGATCGTCTGACCAACTGTTCTTTAGCAAATGGCTCCAGGTCTCTCAAGTTTGAAGGCTACCTTCTCCACACAGCTAGTTTATAGATGTTTGATAGGATTCAGATCAGAGCTCATAGAATGCCCCTTCAGAATAGTCCAATGTATTATTTTTAGCCATTCTCAAGTGTTCTTTGGGCGATATTGTTTGTTTTACTTTCTGTAAAAAGGAAAAACATTTTAAAAAATACAATATTTTACAGATTTCCAACAATTAACTAGTGCAACTAAAATAAAACAAACTGATATTTCTAAAACATACTTCTTCACAATTAGTAAAGGAAAGGTTAATGTATTTTAACTGAAGCTTTTTCTTTACTTGTTTTTTTTTATTTTTCACTAGGTTTCCACAAAATAGAAGCATCTATACCACTATCTCTTTCTTTGTGCTCTGTATTCAGCCAAACAGAACAGGATGTTTTATATTGTGCATGCCAAACTTAAAAGATACAGTGGCCTGAGTCAGTGAAATAAATCTTCAAAGGGTTGCATTATGTTTACTGAGAGCCTTACTGACTTCATTCCAGAAAAACTGTAGCATTTTGGTAATTGACATTACTAGGACTTGAGGACGTGTTCCTCAAAACACTCCAGTGTGACAGGCATACTGCACAGTCTCTTAAAGGGTTTAATGTACAATTGCATAATCTATCTCTATCCAAAACTAAAAAAAAGGTTATCTGGACATACACTTTAACAGTCCAATGCTAAAACCTTAGTGATCAGTAGATGCTCTGGTACTAAACTGATAAATGGTAGGTAAAACAACTGTTTCTTCCCTAGACACAAACATATAACATTTTAATTATAGTAACTGTAATGCCTGCCTTCATTTTGTAAAGCGCTGTGCAAACTGTTGGTTCTATATAAATCCTGTATAATAATACTTGACAAACACACCTTACAAACCATTCGAAAATCCCAAATCGCAAATTCAAACAAGTGAAACTAGTTAGTGAGCTATCAGGGTTATTCCGCAAACATGGTAACTGTACTCAAATTAAAAAGTATGCTTAATTCACCATAATCATAGTTCTGTAATCCAAAGTAAATCTAAGGTCCCTTTTCTAGTATGCATATAAAATTAAAATCGTTACAAAAACTCTGACAAATACAGTAGTATCCCACCATTCCCTTATGCAGATAGTATATGCAGTCTTTATGCATCCTTCAAAAGATGTCACTAAAGTAAACTAGATAATTGACATAATCTAATCTAATGTCAAACAGTGTTAGGTGTTCCTCAAGTACTGTGTACTTCTAAGCAATCCCTTGAATACCTTTTATGGCTGTAAAGATGTTGCATTTACTGTACAGTAACTAGTGTAATTCTCTGAAATTGGTCAAAAAATTGACAGATTTTATTTTTTTATCTTCAAACATGCTCCAGAAAAGTGTGCTGGTATCAAGTTGGCTTCAATTCCTTCACTTGGGATGGGGCTTAGATAACATTTATATGTACAAAAATATACTGGTATGTCTGTTTCTAGTCCTATTCTACCTGATATTTTTGGTAAGCATCTAAAAATTTCTAAAGAAAACTGGCAGGCATTCCAATAGTTTTCTTTGACAAATGGTCGTGGCAATAATCCCTTTGCTGTACATGCATAAAAAAGTACAGGCATCTTGATAAGAGTATCAATGTACTTTTAAAAGCACAGCAGCCATTATAGAGAATAAATATCACTAAACCTTTGTCTAAAGAGATAAGTAATTTACTTATGTATAGCAAGCTCCATCATGAAGTTTAAATTGTATTACACTGTAATAATTTGTCTGGATTCACTGTTATTAAGTTATTGTATGCCAAATTGCAGAATAAAGTGATGATGACCAGTAGAGTAATTATTATACAGTTTATGAATGATGGCACACCAGTATATCTGCTGTTGTCCTTCACTTAATGGGGTAGATATCCTAAAGCTGGTGCACTCAGAATCTAACGCAGCTGTGCATAGTAGCCAATCAGCTTCTAACCTCAGCTTGTTCAATCAAGCTTTGGCAATAAAAGCTGAAAACTGATTGGTTTCTATGCAGAAATGAGCCTGATTTTGCACTCCCCAGTGTTAGTAAATAAACCCCAATGTGTCTAGTCAGCGATTTATGCTGACAATAATAAATCAGAAGCAACAGCATGTTATACAGTTTTGATGAATCAAAGGTTTTAGCATCTTTAAGTTTTAATTCAAAAGCAGTGAAAATATACTACTAAAGCCTATTCATACTGTCTGTTGTGTTTCTATTACATTCCTTTTCTAACACTGCCATCATTTATATTCCTAAACTTTCTGTAGGCAGTGTTCAGTGTTTGTGTTCTGCAAAAGTAAAAGTACATTTCCTTTGATGCTTTTAAAACCTTTCATGTTCACATATTCCAACATCCATACACGTTTGAGGATGAACCACTTTGTTCAAATGGTTTATACTCTTAAAAGTACAGTATTCATAAACGTACATCATAAATGTACATCCCTGTGCTTTATGTTTTGGCTACATAGGTATACATGTTATTAGACTGCAGTAATGTAGACACATTTTTAAGTGGTTGCATTAGTGTTTATAGAAAACAGGCAAGGCGATAATCAACACAGAAACAACACATGGTCTCAGCTTTCTACACTGAGTGATGTTTCACTTGGGCTCCTTCACTAGCCTTTCCTATCCTTTAATTGCAGCTCAGTAGATAATGACCCCAAAACTGAAATTCACTCATGGTAGTGACTGCTTTTGTAGAACTCATGACCTCAAATACTGCTAAGCTCTCAGCAACACCTAGCTGGACATCTCAGCAGCAGACTTGTGGTTCTCAGCTACAGGCTGAATTGATGAAACTGTGACCCGCCATACCAGCTAGCCACAATTTTATGGATACTAAAATTTCTCCCTTCCAAGGCAGGGCAGGTTTCAGAAGCTTTGGCAATCCAAGAGAAAATTACCCCTTATGGTAAGCTAGATGCCATCAAACGAGCCACTATCTGCCTTAATACAAGGATCTTCACACTTCAAAAAAAAACGACTGCTTTGATTCAACAAGTTAACATTTTGGAAAGAGCTCAAGCAACTGCAAACACAAAATTGCTTTATCTACACCTACTACTTGAATATCTAGAAAGCCATAAGCACAACAGAATTCAGGGGATAGCTGCAGCCACTGAACAGGCTGATCTCCATGCAGTAGTGATAGAAATATTAAATGATACCTTGGACAGAGTGCCTCACACAGAAATTACTATTGACTGGGTATTATTATTATTATTATACAGTATTTATATAGCGCCGACAGTTTGCGCAGCGCTTTACAATATTAGGGCAGACAGTACAATACAATACAATTCAATACAGGAGGAATCAGAGGGCCCTGCTCGGTAGAGCTTACAATCTAGCAGGGAGGGTTAAATGATACGAGAGGGAAATAACTGTGGGGGGATGGGTTGATTGAGAGTAAAAAAGTGCAGTTGTTAGGTGGCGGCAGGATAGGCGATCCCTGAAGAGAAAAGTTTTCAGGGATCGCCTAAAGGTGGAAAGATTTGGGGATAGTCTGACAGATTGGGGTAGGGAGTTCCAGAGGATGGGAGCGGCTCGGGAGAAGTCTCGGAGACGAGTATGAGAGGAGGTGATGAGGGAGCTGGAGAGCAGGAGGTCTTGGGAGGAGCGAAGAGGACGGTTAGGTTGGTATTTTGAGACTAGGTTGGTGATGTAGCTGGGAGCAGAGTTGTGGATGGCTTTATAGCTCATGGTTAGTATTTTGAACTTAATTCGTTGGGCGAGTGGCAGCCAATGGAGGGATTGGCAGAGAGGGGTGGCAGACGCTGAACGGTTTGTAAGGTGGATAAGTCTGACAGCGGCATTCATGATGGACTGGAGGGGGGATAGTCTATTTAAAGGTAGGCCAGTGAGGAGGGAGTTGCAGTAGTCGAGGCGAGAGATGACCAGGGAGTGAATCAGGAGCTTTGTGGTTTCATTGGTTAAGAAGGGACGTATTTTAGAGATGTTGCGGAGGTTGAGGCGGCAAGCCTTGGAAAGTGATTGGATGTGTGGCCAAAAGGAAAGTTCAGAATCCAGGATAACACCAAGCACCCTAACATGTGGGGATGGGTGGATGGTTGTGCCATTGCTCTTGACAGTGAAGTCAGGGGAAATGGCATTTGGGGGAGGAAATATTTTGAGTTCGGTTTTGGACAAGTTGAGTTTGAGGAAGTGGTGAGACATCCAGGCAGATATGTCTGTTAATAAGTTAGTGATGCGTGAGGAGACTGATGGAGTGAGTTGAGGGGTGGAGAGGTATATTTGGGTATCGTCGGCGTAGAAATGATATTGAAAGCCGTGGGAGGCTATCAGCAGCCCCAGGGGGTTCCAAGACAAGAACCTGGCGAGAATAAAAGATAGATGTGGAGAAGGGACCCAGTCGACTATCGGAGGGTGCCGAAAGTTATAGTAAAGATGCGGCTGCTATGGGTTTATATGGAGAGGTGGGGAGTTGAGTGAGGTAGTCAGAGGAGTGCGTAGTGATTGAATAATTGTCTGTATAGACGGACCTACAGAGTGGTGAAGGAGTTTGAGTTGAACAGGTTTTGGCTTGAGTTTTATAAAGGAGGGGGTTTACGGTAAAGGGGACTGAAGTGACAGTTCTCGTTACCGTGTTGGTAGGTGGGTA
>BLSH010484857.1:123790-135616 GCA_018402905.1 Glandirana rugosa | reverse complement strand
CTAAACATGTAACCTGTAAAAAATTTTAAAGCGTCGCCTATGGAGATTTTTAAGTACCAAAGTTTGGCGCAATTCCACGAGTGTTCGCAATGTTAAAGCATGACATGTTGGGTATCAATTTACTCGGCGTAACATCCTCTTTTACAACATACAAAAAAATTGGGCTAACTTTACTGTTTTGTATTTTTTTAATTCACTAAACTGTTTCTTTTCCAAAAAAAACGCGTTTGAAAAATTCCTGCGCAAATATCGTGTGATATAAAAAGTTGCAATGATTGCCATTTTATTCCCTAGAGTCCCTGCTAAAAAAACATATATAATGTTTGGGGGTTCTGAGTATTTTTCTAGCAAAAAGATGATGATTTTTACATGTAGGAGAGGAGTGTCAGAAATGGCCCGGTAAGGAAGTGGTTAAAGGAAGATGTACAACATTTGTAAGTGGTATATAAAGGTTCAGTGGGCAGATACATTTTTGTCTTAGGGATTTATTATATATAAAAATAATGCATTTTTATCCTTGTAGAGCCGATTCCTATTCTGCACACATTAATATCCCTACAAGAAAAAAACAGGGTGAATTTCTGTATCTAAATATGCGATATAATGTGACACAGTACACAGTGACATTTCCCCTAAGCACACTACATGATTTCTGTTGTAGATTGTACAATTTAAAAAAAACAGGCCGTGGATAAAGGTTAATATGCAGTTACTGTGAGCATAAATCTGCCTTAGATGCAATCAGGTTTTGGATTGCAATATGCTCCAAATTATTGTGTTGTAGATTGCTAGTCTAAGAACTGAGTTTCTATCTAACTGTGAACAGTGCAGATGCCCAACCCCTCACTGGTTTAGTAGATGAAATACTGTATAGTGCTTTGAAGGCAAAGGGAATACATTAAACCTCTGAGCAATGCAGTGCAAAATAAATGGTTGAGTAGGAATTTAGACATTTATGTAAGCACTGTACTTCATCTACTAAATTAGGCTGCTTTCACAATGATGTGTTTCTGCTGTATTTTTACTGTACTAAAAACGCAACAAAAACACAATCCCTTTAAATCCTATGGTACTCTTCACACCTCTGCACTGCAGATGCGGTGCATTTTAATCTTTGTTGCGGTTTTCAAAACTGCACCAAAAACACAGGCCCCCATTGAAAAGGATAGAAATGCATCAAAAATGCACCTGCTTTGCATTATGGGTGTGTGTTTTAAGTCATGTGTCCAAGTTTCACAGGTGCATAGTGGGTAATAGGCACCCAAAAAATGCACTGAAAACACGCATTTTTCTATTTTCATTTTTCTATGGAGCATTGTAAATGCAGCCTTGGGGAGAGGTAGGGGTTCTGCGCTGCTGATAAAAGTGAAATAAAAGTTAAAATCTCAGGTTAAGGAACCTATATAGACACTACAGCTTACAACCCTCTGTCTTCACATCCTGGGGGAGAGGGTAGTCATCAGCGGGACTTTAAATGTGCCAAAAGGAGGACATGAACTAAAAGTTTAACTAAAACATCTTTAACATCCTTATTACTTAGTTAAATCATCATAAAAATCACAAAAATATAGCTGCCTTATGTGATCATGATAAATAATGCAGCTTCCAAAATGGCATAATGGATCAACATGTTTTGCAATAGAATTGCTTCTTCAGGATCCATGCCTTATGAATGCAACCAATATTTATCTGTGAAAATAATGGTGATTCATCATGTACAATATGACATATTTTTGCAAAATCACAAAATGTGAGAGACAAACCACAATGTTCTATTACAACCAACGTAATAGTGATTTAACAGCTATGTGTCCTGCACATTTTTTGGTGTAACATTCTTACTTTTTGCTCTTTAAGTGTATATATATGGACACCCCCCCCCCCCTCCAAAAAAACATGCGGTACAGTTATGCAATGTATGCAGATTTTTCAATTTTTGCTAGTTAAGGACTCTGGAAGTACAGAAAAATAACTATTGATTCTATTTGGAATGTAACCGGCTCCTAATTTACTGTGGGCGGACAATACAGTGCCTTTATTGGGGCAACCTGACAAACCTGCAAATGTTTAACACCTATAACAAAACCAGTTCAATAATATTAAAGGTGAACTTTAGCTAAAAATATTTTTTTTCCTATAGCTTTAGCAAACTGACTTACCTGTAAGGAAGTATGCTTCCTGTAATGCAGCTAGCTGGATCCTGTAGAAAACATCTGTGCAGTGATGATAGGTCTTGTTTCTGGTGCTGAACCTCTTGCACTGAGGGAGGTAATAGTTTTAGGTCTCCAGGCTGAAATAGAAGAAGCCTCCATTGGGAACCTGCCTCATTTTACTTTCCTTGAGTAAAGTCGGTACATGGCTTACACTGCATATAACGCTATCTGTGAATAGGGGAGAGACTCTTGTCATTCATCAGACTCGACCAGTCATAGTGTGTTACTTGCAGTGTAAGCAATGCAGGGGCTTTTCTTAATGGATGTGAGGGGAGAATGGAGTGGGTCCTCATCAGGAGCTTCATCTTTTGAGTTCAGCCCAGAGGCCGAACCTATGAACTCCCTTAGTGCCAAATGTTCAGCCAAAAGAAGTTTGCGTTACCCACCCTAAAATTTAATTTTTGAAAGAGGTTAAAGGTCTCAGTATCAAAACCACTGAAACAAAAAAAATGTATGTATGTAGGTGTAGCACACTCCCCTAGATGCAAAAAGTTACTCCTGAGCTATATTAAAATAAAATTCTGTATCCAATTATTTAACTATGAATATTTATAATGTCTAATGTGAATACTGGAAACTTCTCCAAACAAAACAATGTTACACTTTATTTTCCAACAACAGAACAACACATTATTGCATGGTGTTCTTTATTATTTAGTATCCACAGAAGAAAAGGTGCACATTGTTACACTGTTAAATAATTGAATATTCAATTTATTTTAACATAGCTCAGGTGTATGTTTTTGGATATAGGAGAGTGAGCTACATCTACATACATAGATTGTTTTTTAATCTAATGGTCAGACCAGCAAAAGGGATCAGAGTCTGTTGTACATTTTTATTTCTAACCTGTGCTTGTAGACAAAGAGTTGTATAAATAATGCAACAGCTAATTTAAATGATCTTGCCTCCTAAAATTATTACTTTACGTTACATTGGTAATGACTTGCGCTCATGAGAGTCAAAAACAGATGTTGAAATGGGTGTGCTTTTTTAACACAAACATTTGTTTCTAGCAGTATGAATGTATATACTTGGACAATAATATTGAATGGCCCTACTTTCTTGTTACTTCTTTTGGCTATTTCTTCTCCCCTTCACATTGACTGTCACCTAAGGTAATTCTTAGAATCCCTGATCTGGTTTGGCTAATGTCCCTCCAGCATACTTTTTTTTTTAACAAAATGTCCCCTTTCTGTCATTGTTGCCTGTCCACTACTGCAATCAATGGCGTTATTATATCAAAGCTTCTGGCTAGTTGTCTGCTATTGATGCATGCTTCAGAGTTGAGGTTAATGTTTGCCCACGAACGATAAATCACTGTTCATATGGTTTCTGACAGTAAGGCATATACAGTAGCAATTAACAGTTTTTCAAGAACTCAAAACTTTGCTTGAAATGTAAAAGCTGTATAGGAGCTGTGCATTGGGCTGCTGTGTTTGACCATTTCTAATCTCTAACCTGTTTATAAGGAATCTATTAAAAAAAAATAAACTTCAATTATAATTAAAATGTACTGTGCTATATACTGTATCTCACAAAAGTGAGTGCACGCCTCACATATTTGTAAATATTTTATTGTATCTTTTCATGTGACAACACTGAACAAATAACACTTTGCTACAATGTAAAGTAGTGAGTGTACAGCTTGTATAACAAGCAAAAATGTCCAAATTGGGCCCAAAATGTCAATATTTTGTGTGGCCACCATTATTTCCCAGCACTGCCGTAACCCTCTTGGACATGGAGTTCACAAGAGTTTCACAGGTTGCTACTGGAGTCCTCTTTTACTCCTCCATGACGACATCACGGAGCTAGTGAATGTTAGAAACCTTGCGCTCCTGCACCTTCCGTTTGAGGATGCCCCGCAGATGCTCAATAGGGTTTAAGTCTGGAGACATGCTTGGCCAGTCCATCACCTTTACCCTCAGCTTCTTTAGCAAGGCAGTGGTCATCTTGGAGGTGTGTTTGGGGTCATTATCATGTTGGAATACTGTCCTGTGGCCCAGGCTCAGAAGGGAGGGGATCATGCTCTGCTTCAGTATGTCACAGTACATGTTGGCATTCATGGTTCCCTCAATTAACAGTAGTTACCTAGAGCTGCCAGCACTCATGCAGCCCCAGACCATGACACTCCCACCACTACGCTAGACTGTAGGCAAGACACACTTGTCTTTCTACTCCTCACCTGTTCACTGCCACACACGCTTGACACCATCTAAACCAAATACGTTTTTCTTAGTCTCATCAGAACACAGGACATGGTTCCAGTAATCTATGTCCTTGGTTTGCTTGTCTTCAGCATAATGCTTGTGGGCTTTCTTGTGCATCATCTTTAGAAGAGGCTTCCTTCTGGGATGACAGCCATGCAGACCAATTTGATGCAGTGTGCGGCATATGATCTGAGCACTGACCGGCTGACCCCCCACCCCTTCCACCTCTGCAGCAATGCTGGCAGCACTCATTCATCTGTTTCCCAAAGACAACCTCTGGATATGACGCTGAGCACATGCACTCAACTTCTTTGTTCGGCGAGGGCCTGTTCGGAGTGGAACCTGTCCTTTTAAACCACTGTATGGCCTTGGCCACCATGCTGCAGCCCAGTTTCAGGGTTTTGGCAATTTTCTTATAGCCTAGGCCACAGGTGTCAAACTGGCGGCCCTCCAGCTGTTGCGGAACTACAAATCCTATGAGGCATTGCAAGGCTGACAATTACAAGCATGACTCCCACAGGCAGAGGCATGATGGGACTTGTAGTTTTGCAACAGCTGGAGGGCCGCCAGTTTGACACCCCTGGCCTAGGCCATCTTTTTATAGAGCAACAATTCTTTTTTTCAGATCCTCAGAAAGTTCTTATTAGGTGCCATGTTAAACTTCCAGTGACCAGTATGAGAGAGTGAGAGCGATAACACTAAATTTAACACAGCTGCTCCTCATTCACACCTGAGACCTTGTAACACTAACAAATCACATGACACTGGGGAGGGAAAATGACTAATTTAGATAGCCCAATTTGGACATTTTTACTCACTTTTGTTGCCAGCAGTGTGTCAAGTTATTTTGAAGGGACAGCAAATTGACACTGTTATACAAGCTGTACATTCACCACTTTACATTGTAGCAAAGTGTCATTTCTTCAGTGTTGTCACAAGAAAAGATAGAATAAAATATTTACAAAAATGTGAGGGGTTGCACAATCACATCAGTCCCTATCCTCAAGGACCTTACAATCGAAAGTAGGAACAGAGTTCCGTTTTTATTTTTTGTTTCAGTAGTAATCGAATCAGATTTCTTCATACACATCTGACAGCTAGAAGTATGGGATATCATCTGATTTTTTTTTTTTTTTTTGTTAAACCATAGTAGGGAATATTTTTTATGCTTTAAGTTACAGATTTTTTTTTAGACATGCCAACTGTATACTACGTAACATTCAGGAACATTCAATGTTTAGCAGGGCTTTCCCTGGATGACAAATTATCTCTGCTTGCATCCCTGCAAATAAAAACCTGTCTCCTCCACAGTGGAGACTAGATGGAATTTCTATATATAGCACTTGACCACGTCATCTCTATAAATATTTTGGCTTGCTAGCATACTCAGGAGCAGTAATATACATTGATGAACCAATAAAGTCATAGTATGTGAAGGAAAGTGGGTTAAGCAAAGACAGCAAGGAGCACCAGGCACTGTTTAAAGAGAAGAGTGTGTAAGCCTTATAGCAAGGTCAAGTATGTCTGAAGAGCTATTTTTAGTGCAGTGTTCCATCACTAAAATATACAGAATGTTTACAGAACAGGGAGGAACGTTTGTAGTAGTGTAAGGAGAAGGTGGTTTGTTTTCCATCCTACACAGCTTAATATGTGCTGATCGTTTCGTACCTTAGACAAGGTGATGTTTTCCCTACCACTACCAGATTCTGTTACTGTCAGCATTAGACAGAATCTGTTTTGTACAAAATGGTTGGCCCAAGAAAACATTTAAAGGGACAATGTCATTAGGGATTAATACAGGCTGCCATTGTTGAACTCTACTTTAAGAAAGTTTGTTCCCTGTTTCTCATTCTTGGGTTTCGACTTTAATGCAGTCGCTGACCCAGAGCAAGGATAGAGAAGAGATAAGCAGTTCTGATATTTTTCTGACACTCATTTATAGCATATTTGATCCAAGACTGTGACTGAAACACACTGAAGTGAAATCCAGCAAGCTATCTAGCATTTTCAGAAGGAAGCCTGCAGTGGCAGACCTCATACTTCTCTGTATGCAAACATACAGTGCCAAGCCATTTCAAATAAAACCACTATGAATGCAGATTTAAATATATCATTTATTTGGTTAAAATAGTAAATAAACCGGACTAAAAATAAATCAAACTGTATTTTAACACCTTAGGATCCTGTATCCTAAGTGCATGTACTACATATACACCGTACATGTAAGGCTGCATTTACACTTGTTTGACTCCAAAGTTTTACTGACTTTGGAGTGCGACTTTGATGCAACTTTGGATGGGTACAACTTGGATAGGACTTTGACCAGTGATAATGGACAACTGTTGCATTGTGTAACATTCAGGTACAACTTTCATGCAGGGTTAACATTGAAGTCTATGGCCCTCAAGTTGCATGAAAGTCGGATCAAAGTAGTGCATGAACTGCCTTGAAGTTTCTGCAACTTTAAAGTGATTGTAAAGTCTTTTTTTTTTTTTTTTAAATAACAAACATGTCCTACTTACCTCCTCTGTGCAGTTGGTTTTGCACAGAGCAGCCTGGATCCTCCTCTTCTCAGGTCCCTCTTTGCTTCTCCTGCCCCCTCCCTCCTATTGAGTGCCCCCACAGCTTTCTATGGGGGCATCTGAGCTGAGTCAGCACTCCGCCTATCCATTGACACGGAGCCCGGCCCCACCCCCTCTCTCCCCTTTGCTGGAGAGAGAAGGGTCTCAGGTAAGTAATTAGGGGGTACTGGGGGAGGCTGCTACACACAAAAGGTTTATCTTCATGCATAGACTGCATTAAGATAAATAAAAACCTTCTGCCTTTACAACTCCTTTAAGTTGCACATATATGAATGGTTATCATTGGAAAACATGGGGAACGACTTGTCATGCGATGGAGCCTTACTAGGCAAAAGTTAGTGCACATGCTTCGGATGTCACCCCACCCATGGGGGTGGTAATACTCAATACATTTCTACTAAACACGGAATAGAATTATATAATAGATCTAGAACTGATAATACAATGTTAGTAATGACTGTAGAACAATATGGCCAAGTTACATTGTGGGCATTGTCATTGCTATACTTTATGTAACAAAATAGGGGAGAGCTACTGATTCTGTCCCCACAGCTAGATAGTTAAAAACTGAAGCAGGAAGACAAATTATAAGAAAAATGTATAAGATCACTTTAATCAAAAGTAGCACTGTATAAAATATGTTCCTGACCATTTCTTAAGTCTGAATGTGAAAATCACCCAGGATTGTAGGTGTATCCAACACATACAAAGCCTATAGCAGATCTTGTGATAAATTAAGTATATCCTGATTTGTACTAGATCTGTACCTGAGTCTGTCTGTAATTTGCTTGTTAAAAGTACAGAGGGCAGACAGATATTGGAAACCCTACATAAAAAAGTAGTATAACTTTGAAGTTACTAAATAACAATTATAAACCCTGCAGCACAGGTAATACAAAGGTTTGGCTGCCAATTATCAACACGTCTTAGATATAAAAGCGTGTTAATTAATACTTTGATATGTGAGATTTTTAAAGCAACGTGAGCCAATTAAAAAAGTTACAGTATCTCACAAAAGTGAGTACACCCCTCACATTTTTGTAAATGTGTTATTATATCTCTTCTTTGACAACACTGAAGAAATGGCACTTTGCTACAATGTAAAGTAGTGAGTGTACAGCTTGTATAACAGTGTAAATTTTCTGTCTTCTCAAAATAAATCAGCACACAGCCATTAATGTCTAAACCTTTGGCAACAAAAGTGAGTACACCCTTAAGTGAAAATGTCCAAATTGGGCCCAATTAGCCATTTTCCCACCCCGGTGTCATGTGACTCGTTAGTGTTACAAGGTCTCAGTCTTAGTGCATATCAGTATGCGAGATACAACAGCCAACATACGATTGGGGCCGTTCGGTCCTACGATTGTCGCATCGTGTGTAGGAGGCTTAAGTGAAGATATCCAAATTGTTCCCAATTAGCCATTTTCTCTCCAAGGTGTCATGTGACTCATGTTACAAGGTCTCAGGTGTGAATGGGGGGCAGGTGTGTTAAATTTGGTGTTATCGACTCACTCTCTCATACTGGTCACTGGAAGTTCAACATGGCACATCATGGGAAAGAACTCTCTAAGGATCTGAAAAAAGAATTGTTGCTCTACATAAAGATGGCCTAGGCTATAAGGATATTGCCAAGACCCTGAAACTGAGCTGCATCATGGTGGCCAAGACCATACAGAGGTTTAACAGGCAGGTTCCTCTCAGAAAAGGCCTCGCCATGGTCGACCAAAGAAGTTGAGTGCACATGCTCAGCATCATATCCAGAGGTTGTCTTTGGGAAATAGGCGTATGAGTGCTGCCAGCATTGCTGCAGAGGTTGAAGGGGTGGGGGTCAGCCTGTCAGTACTCAGACCATACTCTGCACACTGCATCAAATTGGTCTGCATTGCTGCAGTCCCAGAAGGAAGCCTCTTCTAAAGATGATGCACAAGAAAGCCCGCAAACAGTTTGCTGAAGACAAGCAGACTAAGGACATGGATTACTGGAACCATGTCCTGTGGTCTGATGAGACCATGATAAACTTATTTGGTTCAGATGGTGTCAAGTGTGTGTCGCGGGAACCAGGTGAGGAGTACAAAGACAAGTGTGTCTTGTCAAGCATGGTGGTGGGAGTGTCATGGTCTGGGGCTGCATGAGTGCTGCTGGCACTGGGGAGCTACAGTTCATTGAGGAAACTATGAATGCCAACATGTACTATGACATACTGAAGCAGAGCGTGATCCCCTCCCTTCAGAGACTGGACCGTAGGGCAGTATTCCAACATGATAACGACCCCGAACACACCTCCAAGATGACCACTGCCTTGTTAAAGAAGCTGAGGGTAAAGGTGATGGACTGGCCAAGCATGTCTCCAGACCTAAACCCTATTGAGCATCTGTCGGGCATCCTCATATGTAATGTGGAGGAGCGCAAGGTCTCTAACATCCACCAGTTCCGTGATATTGTTATGGAGGAGTGGAAGAGGGCACTAGTGAAGCTCTGGTGAATTCCATGCCCAAGAGGGTTTAGGCAGTGCTGGAAAATAATGGTGGCCACACAAAATATTGACACTTTGGGCCCAATTTGTACATTTTCATTTTGGGGTGTACTCACATTTGTTGCCAACGGTTTAGACATTAATGGCTGTGTGTTTAGTTATTTTGAGGGAACAGCCAATTTATACTGCTATACAAGCTGTATACTCACTACTTTACATTGTAACATAGTGTAATTTCTTCAGTATTCACATGAAAAGATATAATAAAATATTTACAAAAATGTGAGGGGTGTACTCACTTTTGAGAGTCACTGTACATTACACAGCTAAAAACTGCTGTATTATTTTTATATGCAGAGATGAACAAAGATAATTGAAGATGATTACCGAATTCTACATTTTGACAAAGCATTACCATACAGGATGTCATACACACACAGTAAAGCACTTCATTGTAAATCATATGCCAGATAACATACAGATTAAAGCAGTCTAGTGTGACCTACGTCGTGACCTACATAGTAAAATTATAAGTTGACTCTGTTTAGCTGTAGGTTTTCCATTTGCCTTTGCCACTGTATGCACACATTAGGGTTTCCATTATTTGTTATATGATTAAAGTAGCACCCCAGCTACATTTGTTTTCATTCCAGCCCCCTCCTGTATACAATAAATATTCTCAATATCTACTTACCATCTCCACGCTCCAGTGCTGTTCTTGGCCTTGTAATATGCCCAGTGTCAGCAATCCTCTTTGGGCAGAAAGACAGTCGTGTTCTACTTATCATATAAGCTTAGCAATACTTCAGGAATGAGTGGTGTACTAGCTCTGCAGTCTTCAAGGAGAAGGAGATTCCTGCAAAGTGGAGGATTAGAGCATTTTGGGAACTGTCCAAGGTGCTTGCCACACCCTTCCCCAAACACTGGCCCTAACATTAGAAATTGATGTTGTATTGTTAGTTGCTGCTTATTCATTGGCATGGAACAAATTTACAATAAAAGAGGTGTCAGGATATGCACACAAAAATGACAGCCCCCATATTTATATCTTTACAGGTTTCTTTAACCTTTTTTTTTTCTCATTGAAGCCTAGATAACCAGGTTAATGTATTGGCATCAGCATGTGTCACATGGTTATTACTCTATTTTGCATACTTTAAATGGGCATACTATGCCTTTAATTTTTCAACTGAGATCTTGTTTAGGGACAAAATAATGACTAAGACAGTGTAGTCTGTTTTAAAATATTTTTCCCCAAGATTCACACATCTTTCAAATATGATTCACACATTTTTCCATGGGATTGGATTGGGAAAAATGTAAACTGTCGATGAAAGCGGTGTGAATCTTGTGTAAACACATTTATAAATATACCCCTTATTTCCTGTTCCATGTTGATGAACAAAATCATTTAATCCTATAGTTTCTAGTCTTCGCTTTTAATATGTATGCCAGTGTTGTGTAGGGGAGATTGCTATACTAACATTGGATTGTTAGTACTGCGGCTCCGCCCTGAGCTGTCAGTTTTTTTTTTTCCTTTTATATGTATGGTCAAAATGAAAATCATGTATTCATTTACATATTCAATTTCAATTATTTTAGCCTCTCCTAGTAATTGGAATTATCTTGACGTTTGAAAAGTTACTGCTCTTTTTTACATTGGAGGACACAGCACTGTTTTAGATAATTACCAACTGGGTATACTACCACCTGCTTCGAGGGGTGGTTGTCTCGATGCATGAGTAAGAGCAGTTCTGGGGATTTTACTACAGTCTTTTGACACTTTCCCAAGGAGAGTTTCACTTGATCCTGGACCTCAAAGCCTTGAAAGCCTTCCTGCAGGTTAACATGTTCAAAATGGAATCTGTTAGCTCATTAGTAGCCTCTCTTAACCACTTCAGCCCCGGAAGGTTTTGCAGCTTTAGGACCAGAGCACTTTTTGCGATTCGGCGCTGCGTCGCTTTGACTGACAATTGCGCGGTCGTGCGGCGTTGTCTGCGTCGCGGCTTAGCGTTTTTCACGAGACCAGGATTTCGACGTTTTGGAAGGCCCCGACTTCACCAATTCTCTCCGATGATTACTCGATTGTCTAAGGTAAAACTTGTACAATTGGACGTCCTTCCGAAAGTTCCGAAACTCCAGGTCCTAGTTCACTTTGAGAGGAACCCTTTCACAGTTTTCTGACATCATTTTAGGGGTCTTGACGAGAATGAGTACGTAGCTCTGTTGGTGGGGAGCTTCGTCCACCATCATATGGGTCAACCATTAATAGATTTTGTCACGACACAGGAGGTTACATTTTTTCTCGTCATTGAAAAGTTTGCAGTTCTATTAAGGTTAATGAT
>BLSH010484857.1:94854-114779 GCA_018402905.1 Glandirana rugosa | reverse complement strand
ATTTGATTTTAATTTATTTTCCCTATCCCCATTTATTTGTAGGGCACTTGCCCTAGTTTGAAGATGATTTTAGAACAGTTATATGGCTTCTACCGTTAATTAATACTTTTCAGACACAGTTTGAAGATGAACCACATTCATCTCCATTTTTGCATTTTTTATGTTTTTATTTTTTTAAAAATATTTAAAGTTATTTCCCTGTCCCCATTTTTTTGTAGGGCGCTTGCCCTACCCTTACCCCCATTTTACTTCCTTTTGCAGCCCTCTGGGGCTTTCCAGGACTTTGCTACAGCCATTTTTGTGCCTAAAAGTTCGGGTCCCCATTGATTTCAATGGGGTTCGTTGTCCGTGCGATCGTTCGGGTTCCGTCCGGACCCGGACCCGGACTTTGTCCCGAAGTTCGGACGGACCAGCAGAACCCGAACTTCCAGGTGTTCGCTCAACTCTATTCATGAGCAGTTCCTTTCCTTCTACATACTCTTCTCTTCCCATCACTCTGGTACAAGTTGATCTTGGTCTCATATGTCCATAGGATGTTGTTCCAGAACTATGAAGGCTTTTTTAGATGTTGTTTGGCAAACTCTAATCTGGTCTTCCTGTTTTTGAGGCTCACCAATGGTTTACATCTTGTGGTGAACCCTCTGTATTCACTCTGGTGAAGTTTTCTTGATCTGGCCAACTGTTGTGAAGGGTGTTTTCTTCACCAGGGAAAGAATTCTTCGGTCATCCACCACAGTTTTCTGTGGTCTTCCGGGTCTTTTGGTGTTGCTGAGCTCACCGGTGCGTTCTTTCTTTTTAAGGATGTTCCAAACAGTTGATTTGGCCACACCTAATGTTTTTGCTATCTCTCTCTGATGGGTTTGTTTTGTTTTTTCAGCCTGATGGCTTGCTTCACTGATAGTGACAGGATCTCATATTGAGAGTTGACAGCAACAGGTGAAGTCTTCTCTTGATTGTTGACTTTGACACACATACACCTACCTCCTGGAGAGTGTTCTTGATCTGGCCAACTGTTGTGAAGGGTGTTCTCTTCACCAGGGAAATAATTCTTCGGTCATCCACCACAGTTGTTTTCTGTGGTCTTCCGGGTCTTTTGGTGTTGCTGAGCTCACCGGTGCGTTCTTTCTTTTTAAGGATGTTCCAAACAGTTGATTTGGCCACACCTAATGTTTTTGCTATCACTCTGATGGGTTTGTTTTGTTTTTTCAGCCTAATGATGGCTTGCTTCACTGATAGTGACAGCTCTTTGGATCTCATAATCTGAGTTGACAGCAACAGATTTCAAATGCAAATAGCACACTTGAAATGAACTCTGGACCTTTTATCTGCTCCTTGTAAATAGGATAATGAGGGAATAACACACACCTGGCCATGGAACAGCTGAGCAGCCAATTGTCCCATTACTTTTGGTCCCTTAAAAAGTAGGAGGCACATATACAAACTGTGGTAATTCCTGCACCGTTCACCTGATTTGGATGTAAATACCCTAAAATTAAAGCTGAAAGTTTGCAGTTAAAGCACATTTTGTTTGTTTCATTTCAAATCCATTGTGTATAGAGCCAAAAACATTACAATTGTGTTGATGTCCCAATATTTATGGACCTGGCTGTATGACATGAAATGTACCTTATTTGAAATCATTACTTACAGAAATGGCCTTGCCACGAAAATATATTTTTTTATTCAGAAGAAAGATTTTTTTTTTTTTTTTATGACAATGTAAGGCCTGAAGTTAATTAAATCTCATCTGGAAAATGTGAATTCATCACTTTGTCGGCTAGCTTTGCAGTGCGATTTGCAGATAGTGCAGCTATGAATTTAGATCTTTGATTTGTTAAGACACCATATTAATTTGTTTGACACTATGTTCATGTGCTTGAAGCAGTGAATTGTCGTCTTTACCATCCTGTGAATGTAGGTCACAACATTTGTCTGTTCTGTCTAGTGGAGATAAAAAAAATGAAACATTATATTTATAAAGTCTAATTAGCAGTTGATAAACATTAGGATTTCATAACTTTAGACAAAAGTTATAGCTGTACAAAATTATTTTTTCATTCTAAAAACCCATTAGTTATTCTAGTCTACATTCATAGATATAATTTTTGTAAACCTGTAGTAAACTCAGAGGTTGCTAAATATTTTTCTAATGTTTCACCAGAAAGAGAGATGCATCTAGTCTTTAATGTGCAGTATCTAATTCTTGCAAAACATGCAACAAACATTCAATTGGTCACTTATGCTATTGTTTAAAATGATCTTAAACTTAAAATTATAAAAAGTTGTTAAAACTGAGAAAAATATTGGTTAGGATGATTAAGATTAGATATTCCACCAGTGCTAGTCATTTATTTTTGACAAAGTATTACTGGCACAAAGAGAGAAGGGATGTTGCCTGACACAACCACAGCAATAAGCCTCCATCCCTGACCATAAGGCATATAAAAAAAAAAAAAAGAAAGAATGGGATTTTGAAATTCCTGCAAAAAATGGGTGTATGGACAGTGTGTATATATATAATAAAATAGCAAAATCTTTATTGTATCAAATACAGTTCCATGGTCTAGAAATGCATAAGAAATTTTCAAAACATGAGCACCACCATATATAATGGGCTGACCTAATGATAAAGATTTAGCATGGACATAAACATTGAATAGGATGATAATGCATAGTAATACATATACATGCAACCAATTACATCTTGTATAAAAGCCGAACTGTCTTGGCATCATGTGGATGGAAAAACTCTACGCACGTTTTGTGAATCACATTCACTCATCAGGAGTATGGATGCAACCATACACTGCAAGTACATTATAAAAAAAATTCAGATATATAAATATATTCAACCCCTCATAAATCTTGAGGGGGCGGGGGGGTTCTTGAATGTTCCAAAAACGTTGGTTGAATTAGTACTTACAGATCAGCCCGAGAACAGAACTGACTCACAAGGGGGTACAGGGCTTTGAAGAGGGGGCCCCCCCAAAATGCGTCCAGTTTGGAGCTGAGGTAGGCAATCCCAAACCAGATCCTGGGGTCAGCCGACTGGCAGTCAGGTCACCACAATGCAATCCCTGAGAGAAAACATGGTCTAAGACAAACCACATCAATCTGGAAGAGTGGTTGTATAGTGAGTGGTGTATGAAACTAATGGGATGTGAAAAAAATGGATAAAGGTAGAAAACAAATGTGATAACTATTGAAAAAAGCGTTGTATAAAAAATATATGTATTGTGCAGATTTGTGAAGAAAAAAAAAAAAATCCTAAGGAGGAAAAACTTGTAATTGGAGTCACATAGGACCCCTCCCTACCTTGCATGTGTATTGAAAAGTGTGCAACCAGTGATGCGATGTCTCTCTCATGGTGAAGGATTGAAAAGTGATTCCCCAAACAAGCCCCAGCTGATATACCTGAGATCCAGGGCGGACCCCACCAGCATCATACTACACACTGAGTGGGCTGGAAAAGGCTAAGGTACCGATACCATGACCGGCAGGATTGCCGGACTAGGATTCACACCCGCCTGCCCTACAGCATGAGATGGATACAAATCGTGTAAACCACCCAACGCCGCTGTAGTGCGGCTGGTGGGATGCTGGACATGATGCTGATGCACAAGAGGATTTCCCCCTCCACCACTCAATTGGGGTGGGGGGGCACTGTTGCGCATCACAGCTCTGAATCAGACAAACCCCAGGGGACCCCCCTCTTTCCCCCCCTATGCGATTGAGGCTCGAGACTGGACTCTACCTGATAATAGGCAACTAGCCTGTTAGCTAGTAAAAAATAGGAATAAAAACAGAAGGCTTGGGATCTGAAATGTATGATCCAATACAATAGTATTGGCATGGCAGGTCACACAGGAAAACTGGGTGTCTTCGACCCCAAATTTTAACAAAGAGAGAAGAGATGTGACCTGACACAGCCACAGCAATAAGCCTTCCCTGACCATAAGGCATATAAAAAAAAAAAAAAAAAGAAAGAGAGAATGGGATTTTGAATGAGGCTAATTGCTTCAAAAAATGGGCGTATGAACACTATATATATATATATATATATATATATATATATATATATTAAAATCTTTATTGTATCAAATACAGTTCCATGGTCTAGAAATGTATAATAAAGTAGTACCGGTAGTTTATTTGAACCAATTTAATGCAGTAGGTTTAAAAAAATAGGATTTTTCCATTAAAATGGTCATTTTGTCAATCATATTGCTACTGTATTTGGTCAGTGTTGGTCTCCTGAAAAAGTTAAAATACAATTAAACGCTTCTTTCTGTATGACAGTCTAAACAAATACCACATCTTTTATTGTAAGCTGTAACAAACAGGGCATTCTAATTCCTCTTGTTTAATATTATAACTATTCTGCCTCCCTCCAATTTGTAAAGTGTTGCACAAATTGTTTGCACTATACCCTGTATTATATGAATCCACTTATTATGTGATACACAAGACTGGTTTCTTTAATGCTGGACCCCTTTCCTATGAGTACACCCAATGAGTATCCTGTTGAACATTAGTCATTAAGGAGACACCAGGATTCATGCCATTTAAAGAGAAGCAGACTTCATCCTCTCTTGAGGAGAACTTCACATTTCGGCCCCATCAACGATTCAGATTCTGGGCATGGACATTTAGTAGATGGGCTTTCTCAGTTGTCGGCGCCTGGATCTGTGGAAATGGTCCCTTCATCTTGAGGTCTTTCAAGCTCTTTGCCATCAGTGAAAGAAAGGGATGTGGATCTCCTGGTGTCAAGTCAACAGCAAAGTTAACAGGTTTGTCGCCAGGTCCAGGGAGCCTTGGGCATTTGCAGTGAACATTCTGGACACCAAATTGACCCATGAGGACCTCTTACTTAGACTCCTGGCAAACACTCAATGGGCACCTCTTGATCACTTGGACCTCTAGTCCCAAGGGCCATTGTTCCACTCTGCTTCTAATTCACTGGCTTTAATGGCATGGCTGTTGAAGCCACAATTATGAGGGACAGGGGTCTATCTTTCTTTCATCCCTACCTTTTAAAGGCTAGGAAGTCAACTTTTGGCAAAATCTACCATCACACCTGTAAATTCTACTTTTATATGAGGTGAGAAAAATGTCATCCTGGAAAGTACTCAGTGGCACGTATTCTGTCATTTTTCCAGTGTGGACTGGACCAACATCTAGCCTTTAGTGCCATCAAGTGACACATCTCAGCCTCAAACCTGTAAGGTGCCTTTCTTAGTGTTGCATAAGGACAAGGTTGTTTTGAGGCCTAATACCTCCTTTCTACTCAAGGTGGTCTCTGCCTTCCATGTTAACCAGAATGTTGTCCTTCCTTCCTTAAAGTGGTTGTAAACCGTCACATATACCCAGTGAAGGAAATAGCCTCAGATGATACACAGAGATGAAACACACCTCCCTACATAAGCTTTTACTTTACTCTTTGGAAAGTGCAGATAGTGTTAGAAATCTTTCTTATTTTTTCAGCAGTGGGTGGAGAGTCTGGGCTTACACGGTCTGAGAGCTGATTGGAGAAAAGAGACAACCCCTCCCCCTCCACATAGGCAGAGGAATGAAGGAACTTGCAGAGCTGTTGTCTGAATAGACCAGCTCCCCACTAATCTCCCTCTATGCTCCCACCCCAACACAAACTTTCAGCTGCTGTTATCTCATGTGTCGGAGAACTTGTCAGAAGTGACTCTGCTGATAACAGAGGAACAAAGCCCCAGAGAGAAACGACAGAGCAAAGTAAACACTACAAATATGTACTTAGGTCAAATTTCATGAATGGGGTTTACAACCACTTTAATTCCTGTTTAGACAAATTATCATCAACGTCTCTAGTTTAGTCTACAGCCTGTTTTTTGCCTCCATTCTCAGTCAGGACATATTCTACCCGATCTGCTAGTGCTTCATTGGCTTTTCAGCACCAGGCATTGGTGTTCCTAAGATTGCAAGGCTGCCACCTAGGCCACAGTTTCAACGGGTGAATGTTCAAACGTCTTCTGACAGCAGCTTTGGGTGTAAGGTGCTATAAGCTGCTCTCTGAATTTTCAGTCCTTTTTGAACTGTTTAGTTTTGTGGGCCTATTGGCTTTGTTGCTAAATGTTGGTTTTGTTGCTAAATGTTGGCTGTCTCTCATTTGAACTGCTATTGGATGTCCCAGTTGTAAGGTTTTAAAATCGCCTGTGTCCTGAACTGTATGAAATCAAATTTCTGACTACTTGCGTGTTATTTTGAGGGTACAGCAAATTTACACTGTTGGACAAGCTGTACACCCACTACATTACCTTGTAGCAAATTGTCATTTATTCAGTGTTGTCACATGAAAAGAAAGAATAAAATGTTTACCAAAATGTGAGGGGTGCACTCACTTTTGTGAGATACTGTGTGTATGTATATATATATATATATATATATATATATATATATAGTTCAACATTGGGTTGGCCCTCTCTTTGCAGCTATAACCGTTCCAACTTTTCTGAGAAGGCTGTCCACAAGGTTTAGGAGTGTGTCTATGGGAATGTTTGACCATTTTTCCAGAAGCTCATTTGTAATGTGGATGAGAAGGCCTTGCTTGCGTCTCCCCTCTAACTCATCCCAAAAGTGTTCTGTCGGGTGAGGTCAGGATTATTTGCATGCCAGTCAAGTGCCTCCACCCCAAACTCACTCATCCATGTCTTTATGGACCTTGCTTTGTGCACTGGTCCAAATCATTTGGTGGAGGGGTATTATGGTGTGGGGTTGGTTTTCAGGGGTCGGGTTTGGTCCCTTGGTTCCAGTGAAGGGAACTCTTAAGACGTCAGCATACCAAGACGTTTTGGACAATTTCATGCTCCCAACTTTGTGACAACATTTTGGGGATGGCCCCTTCCTGTTCTAACATGCCTGCTCACTAGTGCACAAAGCAAAGTCCATAAAGACATGGCTGAACATCTTTGGGGTGGAGGAACTTGACTGTCCTAACCTCAGCCCGATAGAACACCTTTGGGATGAATTGGCATCATTGTTAATCTGAAGGGACATTAGTGTCCCTTCAATTTGTTACATACACTAACAAATTGAAGCCAGGCTCCAGCTACCACTTTATAAGCAGTTACAGCAAACTTTTATTTCCTTTTGGGATAAAGGTTATACATAAATAAAAGCTGATCATTGTCAACCACCACATCTAAGAATTGTAAGCTGCAATCTAATAAGCATTTGCTTAGGGGATTAATCCAGCTTTAAGAAGAACATCATTGTGTGTTTTAAGGACTATGCAAGGAGAGTTTTTTTATTTTTTTATCTTTTGTTTTTTTTTGTCTGGAGTTTCACTTTATGTTGCAATGTGCAATGCCCACATTTTATTGGGTTGTAATTAAAACTTATAATCAGATTGTGTAAATGAACAGCTAAGTATGTAATTAGTTCCTCCCTGTTTTCCAGTACCTGTTCTATTACTAAAGCAGCACAATGCCAGCCTTATCTGTGCTGTTCAGTCTTGTTGTATTGTTTCCTTACCTCTGCCAGCCATGTTTGAAAAGCCTTAGGTTCAGCATTCATAAATCTCATGCTCTTGTTAAAGTATCAGACTTTGATAAACTGCATTTGGAGAGTGCTGCCTTGTGGAAACAGATCTTCTCATGTATTGTCTTGTAAAACATTTCCTCTTAGCTTCTAAGAAATCTGCAGGCATTGAAAGGTATATCGAACTAGCATTCAAATAATGTATCTTAAAGTGCAGCTGCATTCTAACAGAACATTAAGTGTGACTACATTTAAAGAAAAACAACACTGGCCACTTTCACCTGCCTTGGAGGCTAGTTGTGTATTTCCCTTATTTTGTTTTAAAGTGGTTGTAAAGGTAGAAGGTTTCTTATCCTAATGCATTCCCTGCCCTCCCTTATACTTACCTGAGCCAGATCTCAATCCAGCATTGTGTCTGAGATCAGTGGCTCTCTCTACTCTGGACATGGAGGCAGCAGCAGGATTCTTGGACTCCTAATGCTGTTAATCTAAAAAAAGCAGAGCTAATGAAAATTAAGTTAATGATATATGATGAAAAATGAAAAATCAAACAGTGTGAAAATACAAGTGAACTACAAGAAAAAATAATATATTGCCCTACAACCAAGTGATAAACTATAAAATACACAAAAAATATTGATCTATAGCACTAAATTAGAAAGGCTATATAAATCGTGAACAAGAGAGAGAAAAGAACATCAAAGTATTTCTTTAATACTCGTTGTTTAATGTAGAATGCATTCCACAAAGTGTGAATAAAGATCAATTTTCTTCAATTAATGTGATATAGTCCACCAATCGTAGAGGAGATTCCACCACCCTGTCACACGGTTAAAAGTGCCTCTTACCAGATTAGATGGACCATCATATTATAAATGGTCTTAGTATGTTTAGTACATCCTAGCCAAGAATGGCTCCACCGTGGAAAATGAACGTACATAACAGTCAATGTCACCAATGGATGAAAAATTAACTCCCATTGTGACGTATGTTTAAAAAATCTCCCCCTTTATTTTATAAAAAGCATTTCCCACATCCACCTTACATGGGTGTAAAATATCCACAAAACAGATTCCCTACATAAAGTATAGCAGGCTCATCGCTGCGGCATACACAATACTAGATCGGACCGGCAAACCGCACAGACCTCCGCCATCATGGACTGTGATGACGTCGTGAACGAGCCACACTTAACATGTTTCATCAGACTGATGTCTTCGCAGGATAGATTTTCCAGCTAAGTGCCAGCAGCCTGAGAGCTATCATCTTTGGGTTTTTTGTTTACTACACTGTTAACTCTTTACTCTGCCACCAGATATTTATTATAAATATCAACATTCACAGTAAAACTAAGACATTGCCTGTCTCTAATATACACTGTCACCACAGACAAGAATATTCCATAGATTTATGGTACAGTTGTACTCTTCAAAGAGGTATTCTTTAAGTTCTGTGTTAGTGCATCAGAAATAATTTTACGATGGGTAAAATATTCAATACGCAGTTACATGGTGCAAACAAAATATTTACAGAAAAAGGGTATTACAAAGGAAAAATAATGCAACAGAAAATAGAGTCTAAAAGTGAAATTACTTAACAAAGGTCTCTATCTGAATTCAGCAAAGTCCAGTCAATTAGAATAAGATGGATCTGTGGCTCTCATAAATCTTGACTGATGTTCCTTGTTTGATCGTAAAAAGAGAGCTTCAGACTGCTGATCAGTCTTTTTTCTGGTCCCTGAGGAGGGTGTGGACAGATATATGACCTAACCAATGAGAAGGTCTGAGGAGTGGCTGATGGTATGTCATTCTTTACAATCATTCAGCTGTCCCTGTCAGGTATAGTTTTCTAAATATATTAATATTTTGCGTATACCACATACTGTATCTTGATCTGGTAACCCAACATATTATTGTGCAGTATGCAATTGTTATTCCAGAGATACTAAACATAATATGCCTCAGATAGGCAGGTCACCCAGGAGGTGGAAGTCATCTATTCCGCCTCTTGTATATGATAGCCTAGTCATGCGTGATCTTGATCCGTTCAGTATTTACTTCCACTTTCAAATATATAATTAATAATAATGTTGCTTTGTCGTGTCTGATTTCATGAATTATGTGTAGATTTTGAAACTGAATTGGGAAAGGGGTCTTTTGCATGGCAAGTAGGACAGCTATCAGGCCTAAATGGCCTTTACAATATCAATTAGCTCTGTTCAAGACCATGCCGTGTACTCCAAATGGGTTTAATTACCCTGCAATCCACAGTGTGACAGAACTGAAATGTTCTACAGTTTTGTGATGGGCTAATCCCAGTTCTCTCAATGGGAAGTGTAAATACCTTTCCAGCTGTCTATTGTTAACAGACATTGAGATGATAAGCAAACCCTGATATACTGCAGTGTTCCAATCCTAACCTTCTGTTAAGGCATTCAATTAGTCATTTACTAATTTACTAATAACAGGTCTGGGCTAAGGAGGTTTTATGGCCCTACTGGAAAAATCTTGCATTCCTGAGTCATGTTCTGGGAGGGTGTCACAGGCTGTAGGGGAAGCTGACTCTCGTGTCTCCTATTCTACAAAATATCATGGCTTACTTATGAATTTCAAAATGACATGGTGTGTCTTCTCACACTAGTTTTTGGGATGCCAAGTTTGCATTCTTATCACTATGCCGCAGTGGTTTCTAACTTAAAGTGATTGTAAAGCCTCAAGATTTTTCAACTTAATGGATTCTATGCATTAACTTGAAAAACCTTCTGTGATGCGGCTCCTCCACAGACCCCCCCCCCCCCCACTTTTCTTACCGGAGCTCGATCCAATTCAGCCACTGTCTCTCTCCTCATTGGACACATTGATAGCAGCAGGAGCCATCATCTCCCCCTGCTGTCAATAAAATCCTGTGACACTGGAGTGGGGTCGGGGCCAAGTTCCGCTGTTTGTGTCAATGGACGCAGCAGCGGGACTCGGGAGTGAGCCTGCACAGGTGCATCCATGGAAAGGGGTTTTCCGTGGGGGCACCTGATGAAGAGGAGGGGCCTGGATCTCTGGTGGGGGACCCCAGAAGAAGAGGATCAGGGCTGCTCTGTGCAAAACGAGTGCACAGAGCAGTTAAGTATAACATGCTTGTTATTTTTAATTAAAAAAAAAGGTGGTATACAAACACTTAAAGGCCAAGGGACATGTTTTTATCTACAAGTTGAGTGTGTGTATATTTATTGGGTGGGAAGGTCAATGACATCACCCAGGATCCCTAGCCTGTTTACTAACAGATGCCAAGGAGGATTTGTCACTTAATGGCAGTAGTGTAACCACCGCTACCATAAATATGGCCCTAACAGAGTATGTACATTGTTTTCCAATAATGTTTGCAGCTATACATCTGATGTGTTTCTGAAGGGGATTTTATGTAATTTTTTTCAGGTATTTCGTAGTGGTGAGGGAATGGGAATCCGATTGGACAGTGCTTCAGCCTTCCAAGGAGCTGTCATCTCCCCCCATTATGACTCTCTCCTCGTCAAAGTCATTGCCCATGCAAAAGATCAACAAGTGGCAGCAACTAAGATGAGCAGAGCTTTGGCAGAATTCAGAATTCGCGGAGTGAAGGTAAGATAGCACTAAAACCTTAGACACAAATATAATTTTTTTTCATTGTATGTATTGTATTGTATTAAGTGAAGAAATATTTCTTTAGGTTTTTCTATGTGTTTCTTTACTTGCATGTAAAGTGAAGGATTTCTTATTGTGTGTTACATGCAAATGCAGAAAAGTAATATAGAGCTGGTTTAACCGAAAAGCAAGACCACCTGTTAATGGTATGGCTTTTTTTCTGTGTGAAGTGCAGTTCCATTATTAATATTTTTTATAAAGGATTCAGACTGGATTCACACCTGTCCAGTGCGAATTCCAGCCTGTCTGCTGTCGGGAAGGGGCGGAGCCACCGTTCGGCGGCTCCTGTCCGTTCCCACAGCGCAGCAGCTGCGGGGGGAGAGATGGGGAAGGAGCCACGAGCAGGGGAAATATCCCCATTCAGTGCGGAGTGCATCTCCGTGTTAGATGCGCTCCCATTGAACTCAACGTGCTGGGAATTCGCCCCGCACTGCACAGAAAACGCACACGTTTTTTGCGCAATGTGGAGTGCGAATGCACCGCACATATGTGAACCGGACACATTGAAAATAATGTGTTTTCAAGTGTCCTGCGAATTGGATGCGGTTTAAGCCGCATCCAATTCGCATAGGTGTGAACCCAGCCTCAGTGAATTGTGAGATCAAAAAAGCGAATATTAGGAAAGTTTACGTACATAAACGGTTATTGCAGAAATATATACAATAGAAATGAATTTAATGAGCTAATATTAGTACAGTAATGCAATGATGATGGTTTATTTATGAAAATGTGAAAGCTGAACTGCGCACAAAACATTTTAAGTAAATATAAATCTTTGGTAGCCACAAAGGTTTTAAATCCACTTTGTGTGCGCCGAATGCCTTTGCAGACACTGTAATTACCTTGTAGGCAGTGACATCATCAGTGTGCTGCATGTAGCCTGTGCAGAGAGCTGAACTGCTGTGGAACCAACCTAGCAGATCCACCCACTGTAGGGTAGCAAAACAAAATATATTTCCCAGTACGTGCAAAAAAAAAAAAAAAGAAAAAAGTACAATTTTAAAGTCTAACAATTTGCATTAAAAAACAGAGTTTCTAGCCCTAATCTAAGAGAGTCTTCACGTTGGAGCATATAAAGCAGTGGATACATTAAAGCCAATGTCTGAGAGCACTGACTGGATTGTTCTGGCGGGGAGACCATTGGATGGTTTAGTACAGTGGCTCTGACTGGAGCTGACAGTTTTTCCATTCAGCCCGCTGGGTTGAACCGAAAAAAACTCCGTGTGTACCAAGCTTTAGGGCAGATATGCTTGGAGGGATCCTGTTCCTCCTTAAAGTTACATTGACACACCAGAAGCCCAGCAGAGCACAATGGCAGCTGAAAGTATCTAGTGTTGAAAATGTAAACTAATCTTATCATCCTAGCTTCCCTCCATCCTTACTGATCTGTAACAAGCAAAGATTCTGCAGACTGAGACATAGACAGTCTCAGTCTCAGCTTTATAAACAAATGTAATGTGTGCTGATTGAAACCAAGTCTTATATAAAGAGGTTGTAATGATCAATCGTTTTTCACCAGACTGCTGTAGCAACCTGCTTTAACAGGTGCTTAGAACATTTTGCATTAATGTAAGACATGTCTCAGATCAAAATTATTCATGATTCTGCATTAATACAGCTACAGGTGGAGGATAAGTGCTAGATAGTTTGAGTGCTCAATGCCTTTCATGCTTATTGGAGATGAAACCGGATTAGGCATAATAATGACCAAGGTCATTTTGGAAATTGAGGAAAGGCAACCTGTCAGAATAGAAAAATGGAAGCCGTTATTCTTACTGGGTAAACAGCCAGTGACACTAAGAAGTAGAGGGGTGGTGTGGTGTTCTCTTATTCTTCAGCCATGGTCCAGGAAGACAGGTCTTCAGGAAATGCAGTAGTCACAATCAGGCATGCAGCTTGCCGAGTGGGTAAGCTGTAGACTGCTTCACTTCACTTTTCTTCTGTGGGGAAGCTAAAATAAGATTATAAGGCCATGTCACAACAATTATGGCAACAGGGCTTCCTTGATGAGCAGATTTTAGGTAGTTCTTCACAAGCTTTGATCTTGTTTTGCAGATGAAGAAGCAATTTGTTATACCAGGCAAACAGATGGGGTTGATTTTATTAAAACTTAAGCGTGTAAAATCTGGCGCAGCTGTGCATGGTAGCCAATCAGCTTCTAACTTCAGCTTGTTCAGTTAAGCTTTGACAATGAAACCTTGGAAGCTGATTGGTTTATATGCAGAGCTGCATCAGGTTTTGCAGGCTCCAGTTTTAGTAAATCAACCCCATGGTGACTAAATAAGAAAAATAAGATATACTCCAGTTTGTCAGTCTTAGTTCTGGAAGGCAAGTCCTCTTCTCATACAGGTAACCATCAGGCAGTTGGCTGAGAATGAAAAGTAGTAGGGATGTAAGGCTGTGCTATTACCACAGTAAGGCTTTACTCTCTTTGAGCAGATTCAAGCTTAACTGTTATTTATCTAATTATTTATGTGCAGATTGTCAAACAGGATCTGTCAGGGTGGCCCAAATAAATATTATGTTTTTGAAGACAGTACTAACGTGCTCTAACAGGATAGCCCACAACCACAGGGCAGGTCCAGCAGTATTCTTGGCAAGCAAGACTCACTGGCAGCAGACAAAAGTTTACAAGTGATGTGTACAGTAAATGTTAATGTAAGCTTTACAGGCTGTGCCAAAGGTACTGGCAGACAGAGGGACAGGTACAATTTCAAAAATATATATTCTATTTAAATAAAAATAAGGAACAGTGGGAATATTCTTTGTTAAGCTTTGCCAATAAGAACTATTCTGGCAAGATCAATTAAATATTAATAAGTAAAGTTTCTCCTATCGTTCACTGACAGACGCAGCTCTCCATTACGTGTGGGGTTTTATGCTGGTCTCACTAGGAGTTAACTAGGCAGGGAAAAGAAACAGCTGGCCCCTCCCATGGGGGCCGTCCTCCCTTCCCACATAAAACCCCCTCATAGCATAGCTCTTCAGTTTCAATGCCTAGTTTGCAAGGAGTTGACCTGGCTTCCCTTCAGGGGAATTGCTGTCCTGTTTGTGACCGTTTTTTATTCAATTTTCTTTTACTTTTATTTGTCTTCTATCAAGCAATTGATCTGCTATCAAGAACCCGGTCGGGGCATAGAGAGTCCATGGGCTCTGTACTTTCCCCGACCTGGCCGACCGATGCGAGCCAGTCCTGCCGTATGTGGACCCGCCGCATCGTGCCCGTTCTGTGCGGGCGGCCTGGGGTGATCCCCCCTTACGCCCAGCCCCGGATGCGATTCGGGAAGGGAGACTTCTGGCCCGCAGCATACCGCCCAAGCAGGGACGGAAGGTCTGCGACTGGGTGGCTACCCATGGCGTCGTCCGGAGTGGTGAGTGAGAGCTCCTTCTTTCCCCCCCTTTTTAGGGGCGGAAAGGGGGACTGACGACCCTAAAAAAAAAAACATTTTTGCTGGGTAGCCGCCGGTAGGGGCGCGTGGAGCCCTGTTCACCCCCTGCACACCCCCCCTTCCCCCTGCACCGCACCCGATCGTCTAGCGCCGTTTGGTCATTTTTCGCCGCCATGCGGCGATCGGCCACCATTTTGCGGCGGACCGCCGCCATTTTGCCGTAGCAGCAGACATATTGGGCCTATGGGGCTTTCCCTCTAGCGCTCAGAGTGGCCATTTGCGGTACTGCATGTTCCCTGCAGGTGTTTTTCGGCCTCTAGTGTTCAACAGCGGCCATTTTGGAATCCCTGCTCATGCAAAAAACGTGTCTACAGCTTTTTACTTTCACTTTGGAACGGTGTGTGCTCCTGACGGCGCAGCTCTCTGACGATCCTCAGGGTTATGGCAGCAAACAGCAAGTATAGCTGGGCTCTCCTGTGGGTGCTGTTGGCGGCGGGTGCCGTCCTCCTGGGTCCCCTGGTGCACTGTGGGGTGGTGGTGTGCGGCTGTGTGGGGGTGCCTTTAACCTTTTTCTATGCATCTATGTGTTCCTAAGGGAGCTGAACATGCTAGGAGCGCAATCTGCGCAAGGTGCTTTTCTGGACCAGCTGTGGCGGTCTTTAGTGATTTTCCCCAGGGGGGATGTCACCAACAGGCCCCCCAAGAAGCGTCCCCCTCCTCCTTGCTTTTCAAGTTAGGATTTTTTGATCCGGAAGGTCCCTCGGATGGAGAAGAGGATCAGGGGACGGCAGCTGCGATTATAATTGGTATCGCACTGCGATGCGATTGAGCCAGGATGGCGAATCGCTGATTTCTGCGCATGTGGTGTGGTCCTCCAGGCCCCCTAGGGCACCCAAGGCTTACCCATATGATCTTTTTCCTGATCGCCTTGTTTGTTGTAAATGGCAGCGTCCACAGCATTCCTTTTAGCGCAGTGGAAATTGTGCCTGGCAGCATAATGCTTGCTGGCTCAGATCCTAAACATGACCTGCCTGAGGTTTGCATGTCCTCCCTGTGCATGCGTGGGTTTCCATCCGGTGCTTCCGGTTTCCTCCCACAATCCAAGGGACTTGACGGTTCGCTGGTCGCTATCCCTTGAGGAAAGTTTTTTTTTAAAAAGAAATAAAGAATTGGGAGCCGCCTTGGTGTCCCGCCTATGATCGCTTTAATAAGACAACGACCAGTCCTCTGGAAGGGGTTCCTGCATTCAAGGGCCCCGCTGCCAAAGACAGAGGCGCTGTTAAGGTCGCTCTTCCTGGTGACAGGCTCTGCGGCCAGCCCTGACGTTCGCCATGGTGGCGCAATATCTGTCTGAGCTTATGACGGAGCTCCAGAATCTTCTGGTCTGCGGCCGCCTGTTGGATACGCCGCAGAGGGCTGACTTTTTGCTCCGAGGTCTCAAGTACCTTGGTGATGCGGCCGTTGATTTACTGCCTATGTGATCCACGGGAGCGGTGTTGCTGTATCCTCAGACGGGTACTCTGGTTGCGTTTTTGGTCCGGTGACCATGCTTCCAGAAAAGGTCTCGCAGACCTTCCCTTTCAGGGTGGACGTCTATTCTGTCCACGGCTGGGTGAGATCATTAAAGATTTCACAGGAGGTAAGTGCCTTCCTCCCAGACCCCCGGAGGCGTGAGTTTTCGGCGTTGACAGGGGCCCTCTACCTCGGGTCAGAAGAGGTTTTTTCGCACCCCGGGCGTAGCGGGTAAAAGAACCCGCTCCGGTAAGGTCGCTGCAGGGGCTGGGTGCCGGCAGTGGCAGCGCAAATCCAACAAGGCAGAGGACAAACCTCAGCCTGATGGGTTGCCTCCGCCCGGGCTTCGGGTGGAGGACGTTTCTGAGTTCAACACTCTGCCACCAGTCAGGTTCTTCCCTTCGACGTAGGGCTCCCGCAGGCACGCCGTGAGGCCCTCTTTGGGGCTGTACAAGCACTCGAACCAAGGGGTGATTGTGCCAGTGCCTCCAGCGAGAGGCTTCGAGGTTTTTTACTCACATCTGTTCGTGGTCCCCAAAAAAGGGGGGGGACCGGCCAGTACTGGACCTGAAGGCCCTTAACCGGTATGTTAGGGCGCGGAAATTCCGGATGGAATCTATCCACTCGGTTGTAGCCGCCCTCCGTCAGGGGGGATTTCAGGCGTCTCTAGACATCAGAGATGTGTACCTCCATGTACATATTGTCCACGGCTTCAGCGTTTCTTTCGCTTTGCAGTGGGAGACCTCCATTTTCAATTCGTGGCACTCCCTTTCGGTCTAGTCTCAGACCTTGAGTTTTTTCACAAAACTGGTGGCTCTGGTATGGCGTTACTGCGACAGAGAGGCATTGCGGTAGTAGCCTACCTGGACGACCTGCTCCTGCGAGCGGAATCCACCTCGGCTCAGGAAGAGAAGGTGAGGATCACAATGACCTCGCTGCAGGACTTTGGCTGGTTGCTCAACCTGCAGAAGTCAACGGTGTCTCTATCCCGTCGCCTGGAGTATCTGGGCCTGTTCCTGGACTCAGAGCAGGCAAAAGGTTTTTCCTTCCTCCAGCCAAGTTGCGGTCACTGCAGTCGGCAATGAAAATTCCTTACGTGGGGGGCTGGGGCTCATGGTCTCGACTTTCGAGGCGATACCATACGCCCAGAGTCACACTCTTCTCCTTCAATGAGCAATTTTGGCTTGGTGGGACAGATCCCCTCGGTCCTTGGACCTTCTGATCCGTCTGAGCTCCCAGACAAGGTCTCTGACCTATGGTTCCAGGACTCAGCGTTGATTCAGGGGAAGTCGTTCCTGCCCCTTCAGTGGGTGATCATTACCATGGATGATAGTCCTTTGGACTGGGGCGGGGTCCTGGGACAGCTGTCTGTCCAGGGCCGTTGGTTGGCACAAGAGGCTCACCTCCCCATCAATGTACTGGAGCTGAGAGCAATCAGATGTGCTTTTTTCTCTGGATGAGATTGCAGGGTCGTCTGATTCGAATTCAGTCGGACGATGCCACAGCAGTGGCGTATGTGAACCATCAGGGCGGCACAAGGAGTTCAGCAGCTATGGCGGAGGCAGCTATGGTACTGCGTTGGGTGGAACGTCACGTTCCGGCAATCTCCGCCGTTTACGTTCCAGGTGTGGAGAACTGGCAGGCGGACTTTCTCAGTCGCCAGACGCTGGACCAGGGAGAGTGGTCTTTCCACCCGGAGGTGTTCAATCAAATTTGCTGCAGATGGGGGACGCCGGACGTGGATCTCATAGCGTCCCGGTTCAATCACAAGGTGGAAACCTTTGTGTCCAGAACGAAGGATCCGTTGGCAGTGGCCACGGACGCTCTGGTGGCCACCTGGGGCTGTTACTGCCTTCTGTACGCTTTCCCTCCGATAAAACTGCTTCCGCGATTGATACGCAGGATAGTGGCGGAGGGGATACCAATAATCCTGGTGGCTCCAGATTGGCCTCGGCGCACTTGATACGCCGATGTGGTGCAAATGGTGGCAGACGCACCTTGGTGGCTCCCACTGCGGGACGATTTTCTGTCTAAGGGACCCATGTTGCACCCTGCTTTACCCTCGCCGGCTTTGACGGCTTGGCTATTGAGTCCCAGGTGCTAAGAGATAGGGGAGTCGCCGACTCCGTGATCCCTACTTTGTGAAAAGCTCGCAAGTGTACTTCTCGCAAGATTTATCTCCGCACCTGGAAGGCTTGTATAGCTTGGTGCAAGGCGGAAGGTCTTAACCCTCGCTCTTATGTTGTGTCCAGGGTCCTGACTTTTTTGCAGCAGGGCCTGAACAAAAAACTGGCTTTGAGTACTCTTAAGGGCCAGATATCGGCTCTGGCGACTCTCTTTCAGAGACCTTTGGCTTCGCACTCGTTTATTCGTACCCTTGTACAGGGTGTGCAACACGTGGCGCATCGGGTGAAGGCTTCGATGGCTCTGTGGTATCTGCATTTGGTGCTTTCTGTTCTCAGAAACCGCCATATGAGAATATCAGGGAGATTTCCTTACAATTGCTGTCGCAGAAGGTGGCCTTTTTAGTTGCCATCACTTCCGCCAGACGGGTGTCTGAATTAGCAGCACTATCGTACAAGTCTCCCTACTTAGTCATGCAATAAGGATAATGCGGTCTTGCGACCCTCTCCTTCCTTCCTTCCTTCCGAAGGTGTTCTCTTCCTTTCACATTAATGAAGATATTGTTCTTCCTTCATTGTGCCCTCGTCCATCGCACCCAAAGGAGTTTGAGTTGCATGCTTTGGACGTAGTGAGGGCCTTACGAGGGTACTTGACTGCTGCGAAAAGCTGATGCCTTGTTTGTGCTGCCAGAGGGTCCGCGCAAAGGGTTGGCGGCCTCGTCGGCTTCGATTTCTCGTTGGATTAGAAAAACCGTGACCCATGCGTATTCTGTTTGGGGCGAGGTCCCCCGTTTTCCGGTCACGGCTCATTCTACCCGGGCTGTTAGCACTTCCTGGGCTTTCAGACACCAGGCCTCAGTGTCACAGGTGTGCAAGGCGGACACTTGGGCCTCGGTTCACACTCTCAGTAAGTTTTATACAGTTGATGTGTTTGCATCTTCGGATGCCGCTTTGGGCCGCAAAGTTTTGCAGGCGGCAGCGTAGGCGCGCCTGGCGCCTCCTTAGAGGTTCAGTTGGGTACTGTTAGTGTTTACCCACCCCTCTTTTTGACACAGCTTGGGGACATCCCCACACGTAAGGGAGAGCTGCGTCTGTCAGTGAACGATAGGAGAAAAAGGGATTTTATTAAAACTTACCGTAAAATCCTTTTCTCCGAGTTCCCTGACAGACGCAGCACCCACCCCTCTGTGCTCTGTTCTGGTACGGCTTGTGTACGAACTGAAGAGCTATGCTATGAGGGGGTTTTATGTAGGAAGAGAGGACGGCCCCCATGGGAGGGGCCAGCTGTTTCTTTTCCCTGCCTCGTTAACTCCTAGTGAGACCAGCATAAAACCCCACACGTAATGGAGAGCTGCGTCTGTCAGTGAACTCGGAGAAAAGGATTTTACGGTAAGTTTTAATAAAATCCCTTTTTTTTTGTTTTTTTTACCAAGAGCGAAGTTAGGTATTACAGACGACTGCACTCTCTCTACGTCACACGACCACCACTACATACCTATTACGCACATATTTTTGGTATGGGAGAGTAAAGGGTGGTCTAATACTTGTTCCCTCCTACTGAAGGTCCGGGATTTGACGGGGTTTTTAGGTGTAATCTTATCCCCGATTGAGTCTCGGTTCTCTTGTCGTCGTGTCGTCGTAAATGTCTCCGTTTTTTCCCTAAAATAATTTTGAATGGCATTTTAGGAAAAGAGGCTCAAGTGACTGTCTGCGTCGAGAGG
>BLSH010484857.1:43499-76275 GCA_018402905.1 Glandirana rugosa | reverse complement strand
CTTCAGTTTTGTCTTCAGCAAGTGAAATGCATGCTCAATAAGATTCAGGTCAGGCCATTGCATAACATTCCACTTCTTTCCCTTAAAAAACTCTTTGGTTGCTTTCGCAGTATGCTTCGGGTCATTGTCCATCTGCACTGTGAAGCGCCGTCCAATGAGTTCTGAAGCATTTGGCTGAATATGAGCAGATAATATTGCCTGAAACACTTCAGAATTCATCCTGCTGCTTTTGTCAGCAGTCACATCATCTATAAATACAAGAGAACCAGTTCCATTGGCAGCCATACATGCCCACGCCATGACCACCACCATGCTTCACTGATGAGGTGGTATGCTTTGGATCATGAGCAGTTCCTTTCCTTCTCCATACTCTTCTCTTCCCATCACTCTGGTACAAGTTGATCTTGGTCTCATCTGTCCATAGGATGTTGTTCCAGAACTATGAAGGCTTTTTTAGATGTTGTTTGGCAAACTCTAATCTGGCCTTCCTGTTTTTGAGGCTCACCAATGGTTTACATCTTGTGGTGAAGCCTCTGTATTCACTCTGGTGAAGTTTTCTTGATCTGGCCAACTGTTGTGAAGGGTGTTTTCTTCACCAGGGAAAGAATTCTTCGGTCATCCACCACAGTTGTTTTTCGTGGTCTTCCGGGTCTTTTGGTGTTGCTGAGCTCACCGGTGCGTTCTTTCTTTTTAAGGATGTTCCAAACAGTTGATTTGGCCACACCTAATGTTTTTGCTATCTCTCTCTGATGGGTTTGTTTTGTTTTTTCAGCCTGATGGCTTGCTTCACTGATAGTGACAGGATCTCATATTGAGAGTTGACAGCAACAGATTCCAAATGCAAATAGCACACTTGAAATTAACTCTGGACTTTTTATCTGCTCCTTGTAAATGGGATAATGAGGTTATAACACACACCTGGCCATGGAACAGCTGAGCAGCTAATTGTCCCATTACTTTTGGTCCTTTAAAAAGTGGGAGGCACATATACAAACTGTTGTAATTCCTACACCGTTCACCTGATTTGGATGTAAATACCCTCAAATTAAAGCTGAAAGTCTGCAGTTCAAGAACATCTTATTCGTTTCATTTCAAATTCATTGTGGTGGTGTATAGAGCCAAAAAGATTAGAATTGTGTTGATGTCCCAATATTTATGGACCTGACTGTAATTGAAGCTTGCAGGGTGAGGTGCACCACAGCAATTTAAGTTTGTGCTAGCAATCAGACCCTCCCATTGGTCATATATAGAAAAGAAAGTTCGAGGGATTGCTGCACAAAAATTTATTGAAAATTAATAAAAAAATTACATACAATCCATCATGTGTCACAGGGACAGTTTCGGGCTAATACAAATCATGGCCTCCTTCAGCCAACATGATGAAAGACAGACAACTGAAAAAATACAAGTAATGGTATATAATGCTATAACAACCCTTGGAACCAATTAATCACATGGGGATGATCTAGTTAACTCTTTTAGGTAGTAAACGGTGATAAATTTCCGTGGAGTAGGTTGTAACAGAACAGATGTCTCTCCATACACACTACGAGTGCTAATCAGAAAGGCACCTGCAGTCTAAAAAAAAGGAAAAAGAATTTGTTGTAAAAGAAAAAACAACAAACAATATTGATAAGGAGTACTAGCTAACACCTCACAAAAATAGATAAAGGTCATAGTCAGAGTTCAATCCTTTGGGACTCAAAGTGTCCAAACGATGCATCCAGGTATATCATGGCGTCTAAGAGTTAATTCCCTATTGCCACCTTGCCTACCCTTAGGAATACCATCTATAACCATATATTTGAGTTGTGAAATTGAATGCCGACATTCAAGGAAATGCCTGACCAATGGTTGTTTATCCAATTTATCTCGAATAGCATATTTGTGCCTAGCTATTCTTTCTTTGACCTTTTGGGTTGTTTTCCCCACATAAATAAGGCCACATGGGCATTTAATAATATAGACCACAAAGGATGATTGACAATTGTAGTAAGATTTAATAGGAATATCAAAACCTTTGTGGGGATGGCAAAAATAACTACCCTTAATCATATTGGGACAGTGTATACAATTATTTGTGAGGTGTTAGCTAGTACTCCTTATCAATATTGTTTGTTGTTTTTTCTTTTTTCTTTTACAACAAATTATTTTTCCTTTTTTTTAGACTGCAGGTGCCTTTCCGATTAGCACTCATAGTGTGTATGGAGAGACATCTGTTCTGTTACAACCTACTGCGCGGAAATTCATCACTGTTTACTACCTAAAAGAGTTAACTAGATCATCCCTATGTGATTGATTAATTGGTTACAAGTGTTGTTATAGCATTATATACCATTATTTGTATTTTTTCAGTTGCCTGTCTTTCATCATGTTGGCTGAAGAAGGGCGTGAACTGTATTAGCCTGAACCTGTTCCTGTGACACATGATGGATTGTGTGTAATTTTTTTTATTCATTTTCAATAAATTTTTGTGCAGCAATCCCTCAAACTTTATCTTCTATATGTGTGTATATATATATATATATATATATATATATATATATATATATATATATATATAGTTACATAGTTGGTAAGGTTGTAAAAAGACACAAGTCCATCCAGTCCAACCTGTGTATGTGCATATATGTCAATAGTACATTGTAGACCCCTGTATATTGTGGTCGTTAAGGTGCCCATCAAACAATTTTTTTTAATTATCGATGCTCCCCTCTGAATCCACTGCTTGGTAATTCCACATCCTTACCACTCTTACAGTAAAGAACCCTCTACGCAGTTTAAGGTTAAACCACTTTACTTCTAATTTTATTTTAGTAAATGGCCGCGTGTCTTTTTAAATTCCCTTTCACGGAAAAGCCTTTTCCCTATTGTGGGGTTACCAGTACGGTATTTGTACATTGAAATCATATCCCCCCTCAAGCGTCTTTTCTCCAGAGAGAACAAGTTCAATGCTTGTAGTCTTTGCCCATAGCTGAGATCCTCCAGTCCCTTTATTAATTTTGTTGCCCTTCTCTGGGCCCTCTCCAATTCCAGCACATCCCTCCTGAGGACTGGTGCCCAGAATTGGACAGCATACGCAAGATGCAGCCGGACCAGAGTCTTGTATAGTGGGAGAATTATTGTTTTATCTCTGGAGTTAATCCCTTTTAATGAATGCCAATATCCTGTTGGCTTTGCTTGCAGCAGCCTGGCATTGCATGCCATTGCTGAGCCTGTCATCTACTAGGACCCCCAGGTCATTTTTTATCCTAGACTCCCCCAAAGATTCTCCTCCTAGCAAGTAAACTGCATTCATATTTTTGGCACCCAAATGCATTATTTTACATTTTCCAACATCAAACCTCATTAGCCATGTAGTTGCCCACCCCATCTTGCGAGGAAGTTGTTGCCCTGCTTAGCTTTGTATCGTGCACAAAAACTGAAATTGAGCTGTTTATCCCATCCTCCAGATCGTTTATGAATAAATGAAATAGGATTGGTCCCAGGACAGAACCCTGGGGGACCCCACTTTCCACACCAGACCATTCTGAGTATTCCCAATTTATCACCACCCTCTGAACTTGCTCCCACAGCCAGTTTTCAATCCGTGTGCTCACCCTTTGATCCATGCCGACAGACCTTAGTTTGTACAGTAAACATTTATGGGGAACTGTATCAAATGCTTTTGCAAAATCCAGAAACACCACATCTATCGGCCTTCCTTTATCTAGATGGCAGCTCACTTCCATATAGAATGTGACGTAATGATTTATTGGATCCTGCACTGATGCTTCGGGTATGGTATTGGGTAGGAAGGGTGGAATCCATAGTTTGCCCAGAACGGGGACTGGTTAGTGGTGGCATGTAGCGAGTTATTTTAGGCGAACTCCGCACACGGAAGGAGAGAGGCCGAATCTTCTTGAGAGTGGGTACAAAAACATTGCATATATTGTTCCAAGGTCTGATTAGAATCTGGAGAAAAATAACACCCATCGGGCCTGATGCTGTCTCAACCTTTTAGCTGTCCTGAGATACTCCAGATTCTTATGGTCTGTGAAGATTATAATGGGATGGGCAGCCCCCTCCAGAAGGTACCACCATTCTTCCAGCGCAAATTTGATGGCCAGTAACTCATGGTCACCCACGTCATAGTTCTTTTCTGGCGGAGTCATCTTTCGGGAAGCACATGCAACGGGCCCTTGGGTCTTTGGCGCTGAGACATTATTGTGCCTGTAGCTATCTCCGAAGCGGCCACTTCCAGGACATATGACAAGGCTGGATCTGGGTGCTGAAGCACAAGTGTGGAGATAAACAGTCCTTTAAGTCTGTCAAAAGCTATTTGTGCCTCTTGGGACCATTGAAAGGGCTTCTGCTGGGGGGTTAACTGGGTGATCGGTGAGATGATGGTTGGAAATCCTTTTATGAATCTCCGATAAAAATTGGCAAAGCCAATGAATCGTTGTACGCCCTTTTTGTCTGAGGGAGCTGGCCATTCTAAGGTTTCTTTAATCTTCTGCGGGTCCATGGCAATCCCATCTGTCACTGATCACACACCCACGGCGACTAGCTAACTGAGACAAGACGTGCGTGCGGTGACTGGGAGTATAGGAGGGAATAAGGGGGAACTTATACTGCGGTAAGATTTCACAGTGCTTTCACAGTCCCTACTACCTTCAGCCACCGCTACAGGGAGACTCCACTCCAATCCAGCTGGCTGACCACACACAGGCAGATACGAATCTTACATACAATCTGGTGCACACTAAGGGTTGGGGAGCAGTCTAGCAATTAATACACACTTCTAGGGTTTCTCTAGCTATCCTGCAAGCTAAAACCCGGGGGTTAATCACTCTTCCCACTGTCCACACACCCACACCAGGCCCACAATAACTGATAGTCTGCTACCAGTCAGCCGTTTATCCTCAGATTGGTCTGCTAAGCCACCACACACACAGATCTCAGTCTGGCAGTTCTGTTCGTTTACAATCTGCATGCAATCTGCCCACACACAGAGCAATTGCACACTGATTGGCACGTAGCTTAAACCGAGTATTTAGGCACTAAAATATGACAATCTCTCTAGAGATATGAGTCCTAGGTTAGTACACAGAAGTCACTTATTAATTTTAACATTTAATATCCCAAAAGTGGGCAGTACATAAAAGATATAGAAAGAAAAAAAGGAGTTACAAAAAATAAAAAAAGATTAACAGACAATACATACAATTGGCAATTCGCTATGAAAACAAAAGGGAATAAAAACAGAAATAAACGTTACGTTACCGCAGTCTATCCCTGGACTGAAGTATGTTAAGAATTGGCGAAAACCTCTGAGTTTAGAACTGACTTCGTAGAGGCACAACCTGGAACATGGAGACTCCCCAATTTTTTTGGAATATGGATGTGGGCTACACGTTCGCACCCGACCAATCAACTCGGGGGGGGGGGGGGGTGTTCCCATCCCAGCCCACAGGATGTTTCATGTTCTGAAACGTCAAACCGGATCAGAACGGCGCTGACCACTGGATCATGGATAGGATTTCCAAAACTAGCGCCTTTTTCTGTTCGTGACAGTACCAAACCCGATCTACCTGCCACAGCCTAGCGCCGCTTAATGGTTTTGTGCGTTTTCCTGAGACCCGAAACCAGCTACAAATACAGAGTGATATGTACTGGTAGCTTATCCACCCGTACGATCCAAAGGAATTATTTTCATCTCTCTGCTGCTAATATTTCAGCTTTTATGAGAGAGGAAATGTATTATTTTGATCTGTTGATGCTGTTGATGCTGTAGACTCTCCGGGAGCTAAACGACCCCCCCCCTGCGGTTCCTGCAGCCAGGGAGGCTAGAACTCCTGTCCAAGAAGGTGGCAAGCTGTGATTACTCTGATTGGGAACTCTTATTAGCGTCTAGGTGTCAACTGGATCCTTAGCTGACTTTGGTCCTATTTAAATGTTAATGAAAGAACATATGTGTACATGGCTGCTAACTTCATACTATATATTTAATAACACAGAATTAAACTATGTCCACAGTTATACTGTTTCTATAAATCACATCACATTTTTTGTCCTTTACATATAGTCCATGTTCTCTGAGGGTGAGAAGTACCTTCTTTACATGGATACGGTGAAGTTCCAGAGTGGTGGAAAAAATGAGAATGTCATTGAGGTACACAATGACAAAATGATCTTAGAATTCCCGGAAAATGTAATTTACAAGGTGTTGAAATGTTGCGGGGGCATTGCAGAGACCAAATGGCATAACAAGATATTCAAAATTCTCGAAACGGGTTCTGAACACTGTCTTCCGTTCGTCGCCTGGCTGGATTCGAACAAGGTTATATGCTTTCCTCAGATCTAATTTGTTAAACACTTGTGCTGTTCGAAACCTCTGGAAAAGTTCAGGAATAAGAGGGAGCAGGTATCTGTTCTTTATAGTAATTTTATTAAGCTCCCTGTAGTCCACACAGGGTCTCAGTGAACCATCTTTTTTCTCCACAAAAAATATGCCCACTCCAGCAGGGGAAGAAGAAGGCCAAATTAGTCCCTTTTCGAGATTCTCATTGATGTAAGTTCGGAGAACCTCCAGCTCTACCTCGGACAACGGAAAGATGCGACTAAACAGAAATTGCTGCTCCAGGGAGCAATTTAATAGGGCAATCATATGGCCGATGAGGTGTAAGAACGTTGGCTTTCTTTTCATCAAAGATGTCCAGGAAATCTTGGTAGGTGGCTGGGATGTTCTGAAGAATACTGGGCGTGGATTGGATAGTTAAGCAGTTGGCAGGACGCCTGGAGCTGGGAACAGCACAATGTTGCATGCAGTAAGCAGATGTGAAGGTGGCTTCTTTTTTGACCCAATTGATGTGAGGGTCATGAGCCTGCAGCCAAGGAAGGCCCAGGATGATGGGAAACGGAGGAGAACAGAGTATGTCAAAGCAGATAAATTCTTGGTGCCCAGAGTCTGTAGTGACCAGGATGGGTCGGGTCTCCTGAATAACCATTCCAGAGCTAGGTAGAGACCCATCAGCTAAATTAACTTCTAATCTTTGCTTCTTGTATTTCAGGGGGAGATGTAACTTTTCAGCAAGAGCAATGTCTATAAAACAGCTGCATGCCCCCGAGTTAATGATCACCTGGAGCCGGACCTCCCCTTCCGCCACCTGTAGGGAGACAGGAAGAAAGAGGTGAGCTGGGGAAGCGCCAGAGACCTGAGAGTTTATAGCATATTGGAGACGGGACTTACTGGATCTCACAGGGCAGTTGCGAAGATGTCCTGCTCCTCCGCAGTAAAGACAGAGGATGGCCTGTCACATAACTTATCCAAAGCCAAGTGCAGAAAGAGGCTCCCCTTGCGGCTAGGTGTGCTATACCCTTGAAGGCGGTACAGGAGGTATGACGCCCGAAGAAGCACGGGTTGCCGACAGGATTCCGTTTGCCTAATGAGAAGCTGGCAGTGCTGATTGAGGCAGCGAGTAGGACATGGGAACTTCTGCTGAGCTGCGGGAATAGTAGAGCTGAGATGCAGACAGTAAAGGCCAGGCAGGACCACCCACGGTGTGGACGTTCTGTAGGAAGACAATGTTAGTAAGGCAACCAACAGTATTATTAGGGACCAGCGAGTGGAAACATAGTCCTTGAAGATCAGCTGGTTACTCAGCAGCAGAGTTGCAGAACGGTAAAGTCAGTGAAACAGGCCGAGGATCAAACACCAGGTAATCAAGCAGGAGCAAGATCAAGCATCCGAGGTCAGCCTGGTGGATCAGGCAGAGAGTCCTTCAAAACGGTTGTATACCCATTTTTTTTTACTTTTATTTACAGGTAAGCCTATAATAAGGCTCACCTGTAGGTAAAACGAATATCCTAAACTTGCATGGTTTAGGAGATATTCACCCTAAATGCCCTAATATCTCCTAAACTTGCATGGTTTAGGAGATATTCACTCTAAATGCAGCCGCTGATGTATGGCACATGCGCCGTGAGGTCCTGGCGAAGCGCCGGAAAGACGGGCTTCAGCGCGCATGCGCTGGAGTGACAAGTCGCGGCTCCGGCCACTCACAGCGCCGGAGCCACGTATCCGGAAGGATCCCTGAAGGAAGATGACAGCTCCCTCTGCGGTGCATACTAGCTCATTATGCCTTTCCCTTACAGGTTTTTATTTATTTTTATTTTTTTACGGGTATACAACCACTTTAAGCAAGTTGGGGTCGGGTCAAACACTGAAGATCAGGCAGGAGAATAGTCAAGGTACAAGCCGGGGGTTTTCCAGGAGAGAAGTCAGCGGAACAGGAATTAGCCAAGTCACAATGGGTATTCAGGCACAGACACAAGGTTCAGGAACACAGGGTAAGCTGAAGACAATCCAGCAACTATGTCAGGCAGCCATGGCACTTTTATAGGCAGAAAAGGTGTTCATTGGACATGCTGTGCACGGCCCTGTGCGCCAATTAGCGGTTCGGGCCTGTGTTCGCGACTGCTAATGCGTGTATGCATGCGCACCGGAATGCGCCTCTGGCACTCATTTTTGTTCCTGGCAAGATTGCCAATTCTTTGGCCTTTTCCCTGACATAGAAGGTTAATAGATTGGTCTGGCAAGAATGATTCTTCATGAATCCATGCTGATTACTGCTTATTACTGCTAATGATACCATTCTGATTACTAAAATCTTGTATATAGTCCCATATATATAGGCATCATTCACATCAGGCAATGCTTCTTGTGAAAAGCAAACCCAGAACTGGTGTGTGTTTTTTATAGGGCAGGGCAGCTGTAACCAACACCTCCAATTTCATCTCATTGATTGGACTCCAGTTGGCTGACACCTCACTCCAATTCGCTCTTGGAGATGTCATTAGTCTAGGGGTTCACACACTTTTTCCACCTGCCCTGTGAATGTTTACATGGTGTGTTCAATAAAAACATGGTAACATTTAATTCTTTGTGTGTTATTAGTTTAAGCAGACTGTGATTGTCTATTGTTGTGACTTAGATGAAGATCAAATCACATTTTATGACCAATTTGTGCAGAAATCCAGATCATTCCAAAGAGTTCACATACTTTTTCTTGCAACTGTAGAAGAAGAAAATGGGGTGTAAAAAGACAGCAATGTCTGGAGTAGATACCAATGGGATGCAAAGTGTACATCGATCAGCCATAACTTTGACTACTGAGAGGTTAAATTAATGTTAGTCAAGTTTTTTTTTTTTGTTTAAAAATAACAAACATGTCATACTTAGCTGCTCTGTGCAGTGGGTCCCTCGCCCGCACTCCTGGCCCCTCCCTTTTGCCGAGTGCCCCCACAGCAAGCAGCTTGCTATTGGAGCACCCAAGCCGAGCCACTGCTCTGTGCGTCCATTCAGACATGGAGCCGTGACTCTGCCACTTTCCCCCCTTTCTGCCCTGTCCAATTTCCAGCTTTCAGCACTTTCGCATTTTGAATGACAGTTGCGCGGTCATACAACACTGTGCCCAAACAAAATTTTTATCATTTTTTTCCACAAATAGAGCTTTCTTTTGGTGATATTTGATCACCAATGGGGTTTTTATTTTTTGCCCTCCAAAAAAAAAAAGAAGCTTTTCTTTGTTTCTGTTACAAAACTTGTAACAGTAAGTAAGTTTTCTCCTTCACTGATAAGGTGGCACTGATGATGAGGCACTAATATGCAGCACTGATAGGTGGCACTGACACGCATCACTGATGGGCACACAGTGCCTTCCTAATGGGTACTGATTGGTATCCCTGGTGGGCTCACCTGGTGGTCTCCAGTGGGCATCCCTGGTGGTCTCCAGTGGGCATCCTCAATGGGTCTGCACTGATCATCAATGCACTGAGTATCATTGCAGACCCCCCTTGTCAGGAGAACAGCTGATCGGCACTGACAGGCGCGAGTAGACGAAAAGCCAATAGATTGCTCTTCCTGTTTACACTGTGATCAGCTGTGATTGGACACAGCTGATCACATGGTAAAGAGCCTACATCAGAGGCTCTTTACCTAGATAAGAGATGCAGTGTGGCAGACTGACACACCACACCACTGACCGCCGCGCCAGCGGCTTATCCTGCTGGACATCATATGACGCCCAGTCAGGATAATGAAGCCGCTTCCTGGCTGTCAATCTGCTATATTTGGCCGGCGGGAAGTGGTTAATCTTAATGCATAGAATGCATTAAATAAAAAAAAACCTTCTGCCTTTAGAACCACTTTAAGTTAATAACATTGATTATCTTGTTACAATGGCATCTGAAAGTGGGTGGGATATATTTGGCATCAAGTAAACATTTTGTCCCTGAAGTTGATGTGTTTAAAGCAGAAAAATGGGCATTGCAGTTTGTTGCACATGGGGCTGCATAGCCACAGACCATCAGGGTGTCCATGCTGGCCTGTGTCCATAGCCAAAAGTGCATACAGTGGGCAGGTGAGCATCAAAACTCAACCATGGAGTAATGGAAGAAGGTGACCTGGTCTGATGAATCACATTTTCTTTTACATCATGTGACTGGCTAGGTGTGTGTGCATTGCTTACCAGAGGAAGAGATGGCAGCAGGATGCAGTATGGGAAGAAGGCAAGCCAGCTGAAGTAGTGTGATGCTGTGAGCAATGTTTTGCTGGGAATCCTCGATCCTGTCAATCATGTGGATGTCATGTTGACACACATCACCTACAGAAACATTGATGCTGACTAAGTACACCCCTTCATGGAAACTGTATCCCGTGATGTCAGTGGTCTCTTTCATCATGATGATGCACCCTGCCACACTGCAAAAATGGTTCAAGAATGGTTTGAGGAGTACAACTACGAGTTTGAGCTCTCCAGGTCTCAGTCCCATGAAGCATTTGTGGACTATACAGGAAAAACAAGTCCATTCCATGGAGACTCTACCTTGAGACTTACATGACCTAAAGTATCTGCTATTGTCAGCTTGGTAAAAGATACCACAGCATAGCTTCAGAGGTGTAGTGGCATCCATGCCTTGAAGGGTCTTGGCTATTTCCGTGGTAAAAGGGGGGCCTGCTAAATATTAGCTGGGTGTTTATAAAGTTATGGCTGATGGTGTATAGCAAAAAGACAGTACTAGTCAAGACAGATGAGCTAGGATGGGAACTTAGTATGGAAACATGTTCTAGTGCTTGTGCAGTGTGTGCAGGTAAGTGCAGGATATTCAAATGATGAGCATCTACTATAATCATGTTCATACTTCTGCTCCCTGTGGTTTAATGCATGCCCCTACACAATTGCTGCAGTGTGGTGTATTTTTAAAATTGCACACGCTACAATTTGTCTCTACTGATATAGTCTGTAGTAGAGCTGCACGATTCTGGCCAAAATGAGAATCACGATTTTTTTGCTTAGAATAAATATCACGATTCTCTCACGTTTCTCGTGGCGTAACATATTACATATACAAAAAAATTGGGCTAACAGCACCGTTTAGTTTTTTGAAAGGGTAATTTTTAAAAAAAAATTGCGTTTGAAAGACCACTGCGCAAATACCGTGTGACATAAAATATTGCAACAACCGTCATCTTATTCTCTAGGGTCTCTGCTAAAAAAAATATATAATGTTTGGGGGTTCTAAGTCATTTTCTAGCACAAAATACTGGATATTTATTTGTAAGCAGCAAATCAGAAAAGATTTAGTCTTTAAATGGTTAAACTGAACATCTTCTATACACGGGAGTTCATTCCTTTAACGTAATTACATTGTATCTCTTCTAGCATCTTTATCAGCATGACTTCAGAACTTGGCTCTCTGCCCAGACTTGGCAGTCTCCCCAGAGACTCAGGTCGCTCCGACTTAGAAAAGACTTCCGGCGACTTGCATTGACTTTTATTACAGTCAAGTTGTGCTGAGTCGCCCTGCAAGTCGGACCCCAGTAACTGCACTAAAAATCGCGGTAATGCCTGATGGAGATCGCGGGGGGGGGTGTTTCGAGATTGCGCTTTTAATACAATTAATTGTGCAGCACTAGTCTGTAGGAATGAATAGTATAAGACTTTTACTAATGTTACACAGTGCCCATTGCCTGTGTATCTATGTTTTTAGAGACCACAGTGTAATTTCATTGAATTTCAAATGCAGAAGTGTGAACAGGAATTGAAGTTTCCTGAGACATGGTGATTATCATGTTTATGTTTTTAAGGATTTTATGAAGCATTCTTTTGAATGACAAGTTCATATTTTATATTTAGTATCGATGCTGTGATGTTTTACACATTGCTCACATATTGTTGCATAAGTATCTTTCATAGTCTAATCACTTGAGGAGACTTTGCTCTAATATACCCATATACATAAACATTCTGATCTGTAGTGTACTTTTTAGCAGTAAATCATTTTTTTTACTACACAACACTGCACATGCTGTGTTTGTATGATACAGATTATCTAAATGGCTTTAAGCATCCTTTCAGTGTTCAGATGGATGAATTTTACAGGGTAATTATGAATTCAAAAATAATTGCAGTTCTGCTCAGAGTTCTTAATAATTCATTGCTTTTCTAGTCTTAGAGTCAGCACCCCCATGCTCCAGTAAGGTTCCATAACGATGGCCTCACTCCAACTCTCACTGCATTATTTAATGTGTATGATAAGAGCAAGCTGGGAAGTTGCATTTCCAATGCATTTTCTTTTGTTTTAATAGGACTCTGTGCTTTGTAATAACTTAACAATTTTGTGCAAAATTTTGTGCACTTGTCGTTTTGCACATCTTTAGCTCTGCATTTCTGTCTGGTGGTACAGTTTGGTGCAATGCAGTTTGACTTCTTTTTATACTTTTTTTTTTTTATAAGGGAGTGGAGTGCGGTAGAGGTTAACTTACTTGCAAGAGGGGTTTTATATTCAGGGAACTCTTGGGAGCCCTGCTTAGGCCTTGTTCTTTGGTAAACACGCCTAAGGCTCTGGGACTGTGGTTTCCTTTAACCCTAAACTAGAATGCACTAAGAAACCAAACTGTTGAAATAAAAATGAATTAGCTACTGATATGAATAATAAAAAAAAACACTAAAAGACAAAGCTGCTGATCGAAGACACATTTGCTATTGAAAAAATGCTAAAATTTAAGTCCTAAAAAAAAACATTAGAAAACCAACCTACTGAAATGAGATTGATTGTCCGCTCCATTCAGATGTTTACATTATGTATCCATGTTCTGTATTGAATGTTTTACTATGAACAGAGTTTGTCTTTTAATATTCTCTAGTTCAAACAAAACAACTGACGTTTTTGTGGTATATATTCATACGCCTATCTAGACATATTTTTTTTCATCATTTATATTATGTTTTTGCATGTTCTTGTAGCTATGATTTGGGGGGGGGGGGGGGGGGTTGCTGTCTCCAGAATACATTGGCTCTTTTTATTGTACATATTTTCCAACAATTGAAATGAGCTTGTACTCTTTTATGCAGCTTTGGGCTGGTGCTCCTTTATTTCTGTTGGTATACAGTTGTGCTTTTGATCCTGACCCTGAACTTTATAACTTGGATGTGGGCAGACATCACTACAGCTGGGAAAAGATGTTTAAATGGTGAAAAGTCACATTTAAAAGTACAGCGTGTCTTGTGCATGTTGTGGGCTAAACTCACTCAGGCTCTAAAATTCATAGCAAGATGGTAGAATGGGTGTCATACAACTGATGCTGGCCACTGTGCAAACACAGACCTGCCATGAGGAGGCTCTGCCTAGCAAGAGAGTGCCTGCTTTTTGACAGTCCAGCTTTTTGCTCAGCACAAATCTGTGCAAACACAGATGACCACCTTGCAGGAGGTTGTCTATCAGCTCTTTCAAAGAGATCAAGCATCTGTTGCCACCTGATAACCAGGCAACTGTGACGTCCAGTCACTGCCTGCAAAATTGAGTTGCAGCTTGTAAAGAAATGGCTGGATCTGTCTGGTCCCCAAGTTGTGGAGCTGGTGATATTGGACACGACCAGATTCTGATAGTTCTTGATTATGTGACTAGATATCCTGAAATTGTCATAATATTACTTGGCCTGTAAGTTCATCTCAAAATGGTTCCCCTGTGCAGGGCTTATTCAATTATCTAATTGATATTTTATTGTTTTACTATTATTATACCTGTTGCGTTTTGGTATATTTTTCCTTTTTGTGTACTCCACCCGGAGTAAGGGTGTGCAATGCACACCATCACATTCTTCTCTCTCTTTGCTCTTTTCCTTCTTTTCTACCCCTGTTCTTACCTTTCTGCTACTGAAAACTGGTACGACAAATCCTGTGTTCTAATGCTCACTCCATAATTCTGGGCGACATCTCATTTAATTTTACCTTTGTGATTCACAAAAAGGTTATATCTCTCATTGCTATGGCTTTGCAGCTCTTTTATAGCCCTAAATGTCACTTCACATATACTCCCTAAACGTCAAGGGGCTCAACAACCCCATTAAACGGTCTCTTTTCTGGAAGGAGCAGTCTCTTCCAAAATAGACATTATTTGTATCCAAGAAATGCACTTTTCTGCTTATAAAGCACCTAAATGCCTTTACCCAAAATTTTCCCATCTATTTTTTGCACATGCAGAAACCAAACAAAAAAGGTGTAATGATAGCAGTCTGTTAATACAGTCGCCTTTCAATTACATGCCTTAGAAGCTGATCCTAACAGCTGCTTTCTCATCCTCACAGCATCCTTCAATTATCACCTAATAACATTAGTCAATATATATGCCCCCAATGCCCACCAAAAACCCTTCTTTTAAGCCAACTACAACCATACAGATCAAACTATTATATTATGCTGGGACTTTAATGTAGTTTTAAAACCCTCCATGGACTCCACTAATACTGCCCATAGAGCTTCCTCTATGCTCCCTAGTTCCTCTTACCCAAGACATTTTTTTTTTTATGCCTAGAGATGCCTCCACGACAATTAGAGAGCGATTATACCTTCTATTCTTCTGTCCATAAGGTATATTCCAGAATTGTCCTTTCTTGTCGACACATTTACATTACAGCGCATCACCTCTGCTCACATTGATGTAATCACTTGGTCTGACCATGCGACTATTCTCCTAAAATTGTCACTCTCTGCTACTCAAGGATGATCTTCCCCCTAGAAACGTAATGCCTCCATTGTCTCACATCTAACATTTCAATAGCAGATAAATTCTGAAATACACACTTTTTTCAAAACAAACTGAGTCTTTGACCCCCCCCCCCATGGAATGCCCACAAGACCTTCATTAGAGGGTTACTTATTAAGACCTCCTTCCATGAGAAAAAGAAACGCACAAAAACCATCACCGACTTCACTGCTAAAATTCAACTTTCTGTACAATTACGCCACGCCTTACGAGGGCTACACCTTCGAAACTCACACATCCTCAAAGTGGTTGTCAACTTGTGACAACCACTTTTACCTACAGGTAAGCCTATGATAAGGCTTACCTGTAGGTGCCCTGCATATCTCCTAAACCTGTATGATTCAGGAGATATACAGTGTATTTGCTATGCCGACATCATGTCAGCACATGCGCAGTGAAGAAACGGCCTCCGTGCTGTTCCTCCACTGCGACCGTGCCGTGACTGGTGGCTCCCGTGACTCCGGCCAGTCACAGCGCCAGAGTTGCGGCCCCGGAAGGAAGAGGGGCAGAAGATGGACGCCACCAACACAGGGGACAGCGTTGGACATCGCAGGCTTTGTTTGCAGGTAAGTGGCACATAATGGGCTACTATGCGATGCATAGTAGCCCATTTTGCTTATATATTACAGGGGCATGTAGAGGAAAGTAAACCCCATCTGGCTTTACTTCCTCTTTAACCCTCTCCTTAAACTTTTTGCCTCCTCTTCAACATCGAGTAAAGGAAACTCCCCCATTTATGCCATTCTCTCGCAACAATCAACTGCACAGAAAACCGCTACTATACCACACTGGCAACAACGGCTTAACTTTTCTACCCCTATACCTAAATGGCACACAGCAATTTCTCTTCCTCTTGAAACACTCCTGATGCAAAACATACTGGGAATCCCTGCAGAAGTTATTGCACAACTGGTATTATACCCCTGTGAAACTGGTCTCAATATTCCCAGACCAATTTGCTCTCTGCTGGAGACAATGCGGAGCTTGAGGATCTCCTTCCCATAGTTGGTGGTGCTGCACTCCAATTCGGCAATTTTCAACACAAATATTCTTATTTGCTTCCTCTGTTATTGGTATTCCTATTCCAATGGATCCAAAATGAGCTTTTCTAGGCATAGACATGCATTCTTGGCACTTTAAATTCCACACTATCCTTACCCATATAGTGGGAGTATACATTGCTCACCATTGCTCACCATTGGAAACAACCTCTGACACCAGATCAGTTCAGTGGTTCATATTCTAAATGACCATATTTTCTACAAATATGTTTGCTAAAGCCCATCTTGTAACACCATAATTAGGCCTCATACACACAGGCATTATTAACGCCACGTTTTTGAGCTGTCTATACAGCTTAACTGCTTCCTGACCGAGCGCCGTCTTTTCACGGCGGCAGTCGGGGAGCCGGGCGCGAATCGCCGTAAATAAACGGCGATTCGCATTTTGGCCACCAGGGAGCGCGCACCCGCCGCACTCCTGAGGAGTGTGCCCGCGGCTCGGGCGGACCCGATGTCCGCCGGCGAGCCGCGATGAGCGGCTACAGGGAAAAGAAGGGGAACCGCCGATGTAAACACGGCGGTTTCCCGCCCTGTCAGTGGGGCATGGGTGATCTACTGATCCCTGTCACTGGGATCAGTTAGATCTCTCATGCCCATGTTAGCCCAACCCCCCACAGTAAGAACACACCCAGGGAACACAGTTAACCCCTAGCTCTCCCCCCCAGGTTAACCCCTTCACTGCCAATGACATTTATACAGTAATCAGTGGACATTTAAATTTCTGATCGCTGAATAAATGTCATTGGTCCCAAAAAAGTGTCAAAAATGTCCGACATGTCCGCTGCAATATCGCAGTACCGCTAAAAATCGCAGATCGCCGCCATTACTAGTAAAAAATAAAAAAAAATAAAAACCCCAGAAATGAATTCTCATCATCCGTAAACGCGGCCACTTTTGCGCAAACCAATCAATAAACGCCGATTGCGATTTTTTTTATCGCAAATATGAGGAAGAATATAAATCGGCCAAAAACGGTGAAAAAAAATGTTTTTTCATATTTTTTTTTTGGATTTGAATTTTAGCAAAAAGTAAGAAATTTGGGTTTTTTTGCAAAATGGTCGCTCTTCTTTTGCTTATAGCGGCGATCAGAAATGACGCAGAGGCGATCAAATACCACCAAAAGAAAGCTCTATTTGTGGGAAAAAAAGGACGCAAATTTTGTTTGGGTACAACGTCGCACGACCGCGCAATTGTCCGTTAAATCGACGCAGTGCCGAATCGCAAAAAGTGCTCTGGTCCTTAAAGCTGCAAAACCTTCCGGGGCTGAAGTGGTTAAGAACGCCACACCATGTTATTCAATGGCTTCATACACACACTGACGTTTTTGAGCTGTAAGTAGCGTCGGCGTTCTTAAGCTGTAGAACTAACGCAGGACCTGTGCATTCCGAAGGTGAAGCCTTAGAGCTGTTTTGACGCTGAGCCCGCAAAACGCTCAAAAACGCTGCTTAACATTGTATATACAGCGGTAAATCTCGTCAGGAGTTTCTCTGCCTCTATTCAAAATCAATGGTTCCCTATGGGAGCTCATTGATTTGAATAGAAGTCGCACCAGAAGTCGGGTCATGAAAATCCGACTTGCGGTGCGACTTGTGTACTGAGGATCTTAAAAAGGAACCCCGTGCAGAAATTTAAAAAAAAAATTGTGTGGGGTTCCCCCAAATCCATACCAGACCCCCCACCCCAAAGCGTCTTGCCCCCATGTTAATGAGGACAAGAGTCTCTTCCCGACATCCCTGGTCGTTGGTTGTCGGGGTCTGTGGGCGGGGGGCTTATCGGAGTCTGGAAGCCCCCTTTAACAAGGGGCCCCCAGATTCCGGACCCCCATCCCATGTGAATGAGTATGGGGCACATTGTACCCCTAACCATTCTCCTGAAAAAAAGTGTCCAAAAAAACACACTACATAGGTTTTTAAAATATTTTATTAAATGGGCTCTGGCGTCTTCTCTCTCCTCTCCAGCTCTTCTCCCTCCCTCTCCGGCGTCTTCTTTCTTCTGCTCTTTTGCTGGGTTTCTGTCTTCTGAGGGGTCTTCTGCTCTTTTGCCTCGCCCCATGCCAATATAAAGCAACGCGCAGCACGGACCCAGCATTCGAGTGGGAGAGAGCGACAAGTCAACATAGAGAGAGGGGGAAGACAGCGGAGGAGACAGCGGCAAAAGAGCAGAAGACAGAAGACCCCTCAGAAGAGAGAAACTCCACAAAAGAGCAGAAGAAAGAAGACACCGGGGAGGGGGGAGAAGACACCGGAGCCAATTTAATAAAATATTTTAAAAACGTGTACAATGTACCCCATACTCATTCACATAGGGTGGGTATCTGGGGGCTTCCAGATTCCGACAAGCCCCCGCCCGCAGACCCCGACAATCAACGGCCAGGGTTGTCGGGAAGAAGCTCTTGTCCTCCTCAACATGGGGACAAGGTGCTTTGGGGTGGCCCCCCTGCCCCAAAGCACCCATACTCCCCATGTTGAGGGCATGCGGCCTGGTATGGTTCAGGAGGGGGGGTGCTCGCTCATCCCCATCCCCTTTTCTGACCTGCCATGCTCGGTGCTCAAATAAGGGTCTGGTATGGATTGGGGGGGACCCCACACCATTTTTTTGGCGTGGGGGTTCCCCTTAAAATTCATACCAGACTGAAGGGTCTGGTACCTCCTGAGGGGGAACCCCATGCAAATTTTTTTTTAAATGTTTGCACGGGGTTCCCCTTCAAGATCCTCAGCACACAAGTTGCACCGTAAGTCATCATGATCTGACTTCTATTCAAATCAATGGGCTCCCATAGGGAACCAATGATTTTGAATAGAGTCAGAGAAACGCCGCTGAAAGCTAGCGCGGAAAAACGTGCATTGACGTCACTGCATAACACTGATAAAATCGTGTTTTTAACGCAGCTTTTTTCCTGGCGTCGGTACCGACTTTACAGCTCGTTTTTTTAAATGCCCGTGTGTATGAGGCCTTAATCTGTAACTGGAACCTATGGCTATTACATTCTAACTGTACTTTTATCTTACTTTTTCAATATCCTTTTAACACCTAAGAATCCATGGACGATGCCTATACATTTACCTATAGGATTAGATCTATACTTTCCCCAAGTCAATATTTGGTCATACCAGCTACCTTCTTCCTCTTAACTCTCTCCCTCTTTTCCCTTTTTTACATTTCCCACTTGTTTTCTTCCACCCTCCTGTCCTCTTCTCTCCTTCAGAAATGTCAGGATTGACATATTGTTTAATATATATATGTTCATATTTACAACTTTGTATAACCTTTTGTATTCAAAAGTTTTTCAATAAAATCATATTGAAACTAAAATGAAGAATTTTCAAACATAGTTTTTATTACTTTTTTAAAAAATGATTCACATACTGTCACCAGTTCAGGACAGTGTTATAGTGTGATGGTGATCAGAGAAACTGACTGGTGACAGTATGTAAACAAAAACAAAACCTTTTTTAATAATTTTTCAACTTTTTTTCTTAATTATATTTTTTTTCTCTTTTTTACATTTTTTTTTTTTTAAAGTTTAAAATTTTTTATTTTTTTTACATTTTTTAAAATATTTTTTTACATACATTGATCAGAGCAATACAGTGTCACCATAGTAACACTGTACTACTCTGGGGAGGTGATCAGGATTTTGTATTTCTTTTTTTACACACTGATTGCTTATAACATTTATTATATATCTATTATAAAGAACCATTTTTCTGAATTCTGAATCAAAGATAGCAAGCAATTGAGCTGCAAGTTTTAAAATGACTTGCTAAGCTATTGCTAGACTTGCCAGGCTTCACAAGTATGTTGCACAGTTGCAGAAAGTTTGCATTGCATGACTTCAGATCAACTTTCTTTGAAAACTTTCTGCAAATTCTGCTACACGTTCTGGTTAAGTTATGTTTTGCAATAGTCATCCCACCACAGGGGTCACTGTGGATAAATTTGGAAAAGTGTCAAATAGAACTTGTGCTTCAAGTCCCAGTGAAATTGTGCAGCAGGTTAACAAGACTTACAATTCAACACTGCCACAAATTTGTGGCAAGTTTTCCTTGCAATCTGGGATTGTGATTAGTTGTGATTGGCCACTGCTAATGACATGATGGGATGTGATCACTGTGACCAATCACAGAGATCAACACAATAGTACACAATGAAGGGCACAAATCAAAGTCATTCACTGCGTACAGTTGTCATGTTATCTGCTGTGATTGGTCACAGCCATCACATGGTACTGGCAGTGGGCCAGTACACTGATCTGTCAGATCGCACCAGAGCACTGCCCGATCCTCTGAGGATGTCATATGACGTCCATATAGGATAACAGTGATTCCACCTGGCTGTCTTTTTACAATTTACAAGCAGTCATGTAGAATGCTGACATCTATTGATGGTTTAGGGTCCCTACATCTTGTTTACTTTGTGATTTGGTACCTCCCTCCGTCTTCCCTCCCTTCCTGTTCATTGTGAGTTAGTAATGTCCTAGCTAAACTCTCCCTTCTTCTTCCATGTTCCCTCAGTGGTAGTTCTTCAGAGAAAAGTGACTTAGAAAAGTCGTCCAAAAAAAGCAGGTTACCATGAATCAAGTATTTGGTGCACCGATAATAGTTTATATGGGCCAATATCTTTATTTGTCCAAGTAAAAATTGTCATCAGGACTGAAAGCAAGGGTAAGTCCAAAAGTTTGAGTTATCACAGGAACAAGAATACAGTGGGTTTTTTACAAAATCTTTACAATGGATACACTTGTTGGAATTAGAATGTCAGTCATGTCTTATTCTGTCTATGAGAAAGAAAGGGAAATAACTCAGAGAACAAACACAATACAGGAGGTTTTAACCTTACCCCAATCTATCCAAAACTGAAGAAATAACAAAGTTTGGGCTTTAGACATACAAAAACGCCAGACTAATAATAAAGAAAGGCAATGTTTTTGAAATAATTAGCTGTGGTCAGTAAATACAAACAAAACTTAATTTACTTTCAGTTTGGGAGTCTCTATTCGGGGAAGCAACTATAACAATGCTGATTTACAATATACCCAATGTACAGTATCTGTAGAAAAATCTCGTTTATACTCATTCAGACATCCTTCTCTATGACATACATAAAGGAGTAGAGAGCAAACATTTGAATTAGTCTAATGTTGCATTTACTTACTGCTGTAGGGATGCCAAAACAGATTTTCTTCACTGAAAACATCATGATTCTTTAACATGATGAAGTGTGTTCATATGCCCACTTTTAATGTAGTTAGGACTTAGAAGAGTTGGTCTTTTAGGAGAATCTGTCAGAGGGAAAAAAAACATACTACAGGTAGGCACCCAGAAGTGCCTGCAACAGCCTACAAATTCATCCCATGGCTGTATAAAAAACACCATCTTTGTTACTTCTCCTCTGAGCTGATTCAGGGGAAAATTCAGGGAAAATTTGAGGTGAAAATATATCTTTTCACTCTAGCTGCATGCCACATAGGACTGCTAGTATGTTCCCACACTGTGAGCTGTTAAAATCGAGGAGTTGCACAACTACTGTGCATTTTTTCCTTGCACGTGGACATACATTTGATGTGCGTTTTATATGCAGTTGGCATGCATTTTTATATGTGCATTTGTCCTGTAAGGGCACTTCCTTCTTCTTTCTTTCCCTGGACTTTTATGTGCACTGTGATGCTTTGCAGTGTGTTTGAATGTGTTTGCATGCGTTTTTATGCTTTTGTAGTGCGGAACAATGCAGCATGCTCTACTTTTTTCACTGCACTAAGCTGCAAGAATGTAACCTTTGCTTCATAAGATTACCTTGATTTTGCACAGTCTATGCATTTGGAGGGCAATCAAAAATGCAGCCAACTGCATCCCACTACGTTAGGTGTGAATGGGCCCTCAATAACATGAGGTGGGGAAAAGTCTAAAACCTCCTTAGGGGGTTTAGAATCACTTAGTTGGATTACTATGGGTTAAATCATGTTATACTTTTTTCTCCAAAAATAGATTACATCCCTTTTTAGATGTATATGCTTCTTGCTCATCTCTGCTAAATGATCATGGGTTGGCTCAGGAAGAGTGGCAGAGTGTCTTTAACCTCTTCAGCCCCAGAAGGATTTCCAGCTTTAGGACCGCAGCACTTTTTTCAATTTGGCACTGCGCCGTATTAACTGGTAATTGCGTGGTCATGCAATGCTGTACCCAAACAAAATTTGCGTCCTTTTTTTCCCACAAATAGAGCTTTCTTTTGGCGGTATTTGTTCATCTCTGCGCTTTTTATTTTTTGCGATATAAACTAAAATAGATCAAATATTTTGAAAAAATGGTATTTTCAACTTTATTACAAAATACAATAAACTAAATTTTAGTCATACATTTTTGCCAAAATGCATTCAGCCACATGTCTCGGGTAAAAAAAAGTCAATTAGCGTATATTTATTGGTTTGGGCAAAAGTTATAGCGTCTACAAACTAGGGTGCATTTTCTGGAATTTACGCAGCTTTTATTTTATGACTGCCTATCTCATTTCCTGAGGTTTTAAAATGGAGGGGCGGTACACCCCCCCCCCCAATGACCCCATTTTGGAAAGTAGACACCCCAAGGAAATTGCTGAGAGGCATGTTGAGCACAGTGAATATTTTATTTTTTTGTCATAAGTGATTGAATAATGACCAAAAAAAAAAATTACACAAAGTTGTCACTGAAATGATATATTGCTCACACATGGCATGGGTATATGTGGAATTACACCTCAAAATACATTCTGCTGCTTCTCCTGAGTATGGGGATACCCCATGTGTGAGACTTTTTGGGAGCCCATCGGCATACAGGACCCCAAAAACCAATCACCTCCTTTAGGATTTCTAAGGGCAAACATTTATGCATTCACCCCATACTACCTATCTCAGTTTTGGAGGCCATGAAATGCCCAGATAGCACAACCCCCCCCCCCCCCAAATGACCCCATTTTGGAAAGTAGACACCCCAAGCTATTTGCTGAGAGGCATGTTTAGTCCATGGAATATTTTATATTTTGCCACAAGTTTCGGGGAAATTACAATTTTTTTTTTATTTATTTTTTTTTCACAAAGTTATCACTAAAGGATATGTTGCTTGAACTTGCCATGGCTATATGTGAAATTACACCCCAAGATATATTCTGCTGCTTCTTCTGAATATGGGGATACCACATATGTGAGACTTTTTGGCAGTCTAGCCGCCTACAGGACCCCAAATAACAATCACCGCCTTCAGGCTTTCTAAGTGTGTAAAAAGGTGATTTTACTCCTCATTGCCTATCACAGTTTTGGATGCCATGGCATGCCCAGATAGCACAACCCCCTCCCCCCAAATGACCCCATTTTGGAAAGTAGACACTCCAAGCTATTTGCTAAGAGGCACATTTTGCAGATCTCACTTTTGTCATAAAGGTTTGAAATTTGAAAAAAGTAAAAAAAAAAAAATCCTCTTTATTTCTTTATTTTCCAAAACAAATGAGAGCTGCAAAATACTCACCATGCCTCTTAACAAATACCTTGGGGTGTCTACACTCCAAAATGGGGTCATTTAGGGGGGGTTTGTGCTACCTTCACATTTCAGGGCCTCCAAAGCCGTGATAGGTACTGAGGAGTAAAATCACGATATTATGCCCTTAGAAAGCCTGAAGGCGGTGATTGGTTTTTGGGGTTCTGTACGTGGCTAGGCTCCCAAAAAGACTCACATATGTGGTATACTCAGGAGAAGCAGCAGAATGTATTTTGAGGTGTAATTCCACACATGCATGTGTGAGCAATATATGATTTCAGTGACAACTTTGTGTATTTTTTTTTTTTTTTTGTCATTTTTCGATCACTTATGACAAGCAAATAAAATATTCCATGGACTCAACATGCCAATCAGAAAATAGCTTGGGGTGTCTACTTTCCAAAATGGGGTCATTTGGGGGAGGGGGGGTTGAACTGTCCTGGCATTTTATGTCCAACATTACCCACTCTTCTAACCACTTGAACCACCAAGTCTTTTCTGACACTTTTTTTGTTTACATAAAAAATACTTTTTTTTTGCTAGAAAATGACCCCCAAACATTATATATTTTTTTAAAGCAGAGGCCCTACAGATTAAAATAGTGGGTGTTACAATTTATTTTTTTACAAAGTATTTGCGCAGTGATTTTTCAAACGCAATTTTTTTGGGGAAAAAAAACACTTTTTTGAATCTTAATGCACAAAAACATACTATTTTGCTCCAATTTTTTGGGAAATATAAAAGTTGATCTCATGCCGAGTGCATAGACACCAAACATGACATGCTTTAAAAACTACGCACACCTGCAAAGTGGCGACAAACTATATGCATTTTTAAAAGCCTTTACAGGTTACCACTTTAGAAATGCAGATGAGGTCTACTGCCAGAATTACTGCCCTCGATCTGACGTTCGCGGTGATACCTCCCTTGCATGGTGAAATTGTTGTTTACATACAACACGAGGCTGATGCTTGCGTCCACCTTTGCGCGCTTGCATGGGGGGGGACAGGGGTGCATTTTTTTTTTTTTTTTTACACTATCCCTTTCATCTTTTTTTTCATCATTTTTATTTTATCACAGGGATTTTAAATATTCACTATGATAAAAATAGGTATTGTCGCATATATATATATATATATATTTTTTTTTTTTTTTAATTTGGGGTCTACTAGACTCTAGATCTTTCCCCAGCCCTTAAAGCATCTGACCACACCAAAATCGGTGTGATAAAATGCTTCCCCATTTTCTCAATGGCGCTGTTTATATCCGGCGAAACCAAAGTCACAAAATGCTCGTAGCCTCCAGTTTCTTGGGCCATAGAGATGATTGGAGCCATTCTAGTCTTCGATCAGCTCTATGGTCAGCTGGCGGGACCACCAGCTGCATTCTTACGTTCCCTGGTAGGACAGGAGAGCCTCAGAAGACCATCAACATACTAGTATGTCGCTGGTCCTTGTTTGGCATATATTGTAATGTTCTTTTTTTCATGCAGCCTGTGGGTTAAATGAAGAAAAAGAATCAATCGGTGGGTATGCCCACCATTGGAAAACCTCCCTTCATCCACCCACTTCTAATGGTTGGCATAGCTCCTTTTTAAAAAAAATATACCAGAGCATAGGGGCAATCCACCCCAATTTCCCCCCGCTGCCCCTATGCTCTGGTATAGTTGCTCTTTTTTAACTGTGGTGGTGAAATCACCTCCAACAATTCTGGAGTCGCTGCTTTTTGAATGGGGGGAGCAACCGCTTTTGCTGTCACCATTAATAAATCAGTGCTGCAGCTGAATGGCGTACCTGAAAAGGAATAAACAATTAATTAAACACAGTAACATAAAAGATGACATACCTGCTAAAAAAAAAAAAACACATTAACAATAGAACATTAAAGGTAAGCAGTAACATAAAAAATTACATATCTGCAAAGAAAACATGATAAAAACAGTAACAAACAGGTATGCAAAAAAAAAGTTTATGCTTTTTTTTTTTTTTTGTAACTAAAAACTGTAACTGGTTCCAGGTTTGGGTCTCTCAAAATGCACTGGCATCTTTGGTGACCCTATGTAAGTGTGTCTATCACTGCTGTCTGCTGGTGTCTGCTGTACCCTACGCTAATAATTCACTAATGTGTGGTAGTGTGTCTGCTGTACTCTACGCTAATAAATCACTAATGTGTGGTAGCGTTCAAAACAGTCTTTGATGCAGAGACCAGGCTGGTCAGGACAGGTGGGGCAATAAGTGCAGGTGTCACGCCTGTATCCGCGTCGTCTGCAGACACGGCATCTCTTTTGGGGTGTCCTGTGGCCTGGGGTACCATGCAGGACTCGTGGAAAGTGCCTCCCATGCAGCCGGCTAACCGCATTCACATTGTGAACTGGGCGTGCAGCACCACCTGGAAACAGAAGGGCTGTGACAATCTCTTCCATGAATTTGAGGAAGGATCCCATCCTGGCTCTAAAATACATGAACGTTCAGCAAAGCCAATTGAAAAAGGTATATAGACACTTTTTTGTACCAGCGTCTAACTTTACGGGTAATTAAGTACGGCACCAATAGCTGGTCGTTAAGGTCCACCCCTCCCATATTTAGGTTATAATCGTGGACACAGAGGGGTTTTTCCAAAACACCAGTCGCCGTAGAAATTTGGATGGCCATATCTGCATGAAGGGAGGTCAGAAAGAAAACATTCCGATTGTCCCTCCACTTCATCGCAAGCAAATTATTACACTACAAGCAGGCTGTCTCCCCCCGGTTTAAGGCAGGAATCTACAAGCCATTGGGGGAAGCCCTGGCGATTAGGTCGCACGGTGCCACATGCGCCAATTTGATGATCAAACAAGTGATTAAAAAGTGGCAATGTTTTGCTTGTTGCAATGCATTGCATTTTGCAATGTTCGCTCGTGTAATAATTGTCCACGTACAAGTGGTACCCCTTTCTGATGAATTGGGTCAGTGGACCAATATGACCACAACTCAGTTTTTTTTTGTTATGCCCATGAGGAAGGAAAGGCCCAGAAAGGTCTTAAATTCTGGAACCGTGATTGGTTTCCAGTCTCTGGCAAGTGTCAAATGGGGATTAGAGGTGATGAATTGACCAGCATATAAATTGCTTTGGTCCACTATAGATCTATATAGATCTTCTGTGAAATACAGCGAATAAAAATTGAAGGCCATAAAATCAACTGTATTCACCGTGATTCCGGGTTGGCCAGTGAATGGGGGAAGTACGGTAGCTGAATCAGTGGGGGGTTGTCAATCAGGGTTAGCAAATTCAGCGGGAAGGGCACTATGGGTTCTGCGGACTTGTGTTCATCTTCTTTGTGGCTGCGGAACGTAACTTGTGCTAGCCACACCAGCTTGAACTGCACTTATGGGACTCGCCACGTCACCACGTGATACTGCAGTGCTGGTTAGTCTACGACCAGGATGTACTAGGCTGCTGGTGCTTGCCAGTTCACCAGAAAGAGTAGCGGCGCTAGTACTGGCTCTCTGCTGACCCTAGCAGGGACCCCAACTCCATCATCAGAGCTATCTGACAGGGTGCCGCTGCTCTCTACTAGTTCATATGCTGAGCCTGATTCTGACAGTGGAGCTTCCCCATTGCTCTCGTCTGTCATACTCAGCATACTGTAGGCCTCTTCGCTAGTGTACGTGGGATTGGACATTTTGGACTTTCTAAATTTGATACGTACACTAGCATGACTCACAGGCAAAAAAGCGCACCTGGTTGTCAGAGCCTGTTTCAAAGAAAACGTGTTCTGTGCTTGGTAAGTGTCAGCGATCTATTGATCCTGCATTTGGGTGGGCTGAGCTGGGCGGAGGGGCTAAACGCGGGTGCTAGCAGGTATCTAGGCTGATCCCGCTACCGCTGCGTTTTTTTTAGAACACTAATCTAGTGGGGACGCTAATATATATCTGATTAAATCGCAGATATTGTTCTGATCAGATACTTTCGTGTATGCGTGTCAGAGTACCTAACTAACTGGCCCTGCCTGGTGTTTACGCTGACCCTAACGCACACTAAAACCTAACTGGGGTTACCACTGGGCGATCGGGTGTTAAAACCTATAAAAAGTATATAAAATAATATACGGCGGGTAATCTGATGGGGAAAAAACTCACTAGCTAGTGTCACCCGTGACACTTATACAGTGATCACAGGTGACGGGGCAATCAAGGGGTTAAAATTTTTATTGGGGGGGGCAAGGGGGGTATTTACACCTACCTAGGCCTATTACTACCTACCCCAACACTGATTTAGTGTCACAAGGGTCACAAGTACAGCGATCTATAAAAATCAGCTCACGGCACTATATGACACTGTGACAGGGGGTGACAGCAATAAAGGGGTTAACTTGGGGGGGGGCAATCGGGGTGATCAAAGGGTTAAAAGTGTGCCTAACTGTCCTGGTGTCAGTGTAGTGTTGTGCAACTCATTTTTAGAAGCTCTCTCTTTCTCGCCGAAACCGAAAAGGGCTTCAGGGAGGAAGATGAGCTCACTTCCTCTGCGTCTGTTTACATTACAGAGGCAGAGGTGCACTATGATTGACCAGGACCGATCGGAAGGGCCAGGCCAATAATATTTGTAGACAGATTGGCCCTCTATCGAATCCGACTGTAGTGCACGCGCCAGTGAGTGCACGCTCACGGCGTACATTTGCGGCCGCCGTCACCTGGTGGCGTTTCACGATAACGAACCACCTTGCCGCCGTCAAGCCACGGTGGGCGGTCGGCAAGTGGTTAAGAGATGCTAGCTGCTTACATTGATATAACTGCATGTAAGAAGCACAATACCTGCAGTTAACCTTAGCAGGAAAAAGAACAAAAAATGACTTATCCTTTATGGCCAAAGTAAAGATTTCAGAGGACAATGAAAGTAAATAAAAGCTTGAGCAGAAACCCAGAAAGAATTTTACTATGAGAGTCTATAGTTACCAAGCAAAAAACAAACACTCTTGCACATTAGTGTGACGTCCAGGTGATCAGTGGTGTCTCAGGCTTTGCTGCCCTCCAAAGCAGGGGATGCCTAGTAGTCACAAGAAAAATATAGAAAAGAGGGCGCACGAGCCTAGTGCATTATCCCAAGTATATTAATTAATACTAGTTACAAACTACTCACTTATGTGGAAAATGAAGCTTTGTAAAAGACACCTTGTCGTGGCAAACAGTCTTAGAACCAACAGTCTCCAGATAACAGAGAAGATGACATCAGGGCCTCTGCTGGCTGATGCGTTTCGAAGGAATACCTTCTGTCAGGAAACATGAATCAGACGGAGACAGAAAATGCAGTAAAAAAAAATCACACCTTTTAATATAGTGGTAAAAATGGTGCAAATAGTAAACATAGTCAAAACATAGCCAGGGTTCGGTAGTCCGTGCAAGCCAGTAAATCAGGAAGCCAGAGATCAGCATAGTCAGAGTCAGCAGAAAGGTATAGGAACCAGAAGTTGTCAGCCAGGCAAGTCTTTAACAGGAGCACAGCAGAGAGTTTCCAGATATGTTGACCAAGGCAAAGGCACAGGAGAAATGAACCATGCAGTTTAAATAGCCATAAGGGGCTGGCTGACTAGCAAGAAATGATCACTAGGTGAGCCACAGTGGAATGATGAGTACTGGCAATTAAAGGACAGCTGAGCATCCAGAGTGCTGAGAATTGAGGGTTGGGAGCCCAGCCCTGACACCTTCTTTCTCAGAGCCTAGCAGTAATGGCTCCTTCAGCTCAAATATATACGCACACATGTATTTATCAGACACATTACATAATAGCCTAGGGCCACCCTCACACCATGGGAGTGATATACCAATCCAGGCATTGCCTGTAGAAACACACAGGGCAATTGATTGTGCAAAACAGATAAATGTAAACCTGTGTGCAAAGATGCTTACACAAAGCACGGTGGTACATATTTTGGGAAAATGCTGACCTTTGTCTGGATCTACAAAAGGGTCAACTAAGGTAGAATTCAGTATATGGCACCTGGAACATACGCCACAATGTTTATTTTCCCGGAGGCGCGGCTGGAAGTGCGTTCCAGACATCACTTCCCACTCACCGATTGCCGCTTAGAGATGATATCTCTGGAAACAGATGTCCGCCATCTTTGTGTAGACATCCACTAGAGGTCAAAGTGGATGAAAGTGAGCTGCCGATCTAATATTAAATATAGGATTGAATTGACAAATTTCCCAAATCTCATGGGACTGGCAGATCACTTGTTCCACTCCAACTAATCAAGCATGTACATTTAAAGACAAGGGTTAAAAGGGAGGAGAAGAAGGGGGGTGGGAGAAGGTATTCCTTTGAAATGCATCAGCCAGCAGAGGCCCTGATTCCATCTTCTCTGTTAACTGGAGGCTGTCGGTTCCAGGACTGTTTGCCACGACAAGGTGGCTTTTACAAAGTTTCATTTTTCCACATATTTCTGAGTAGTTTTTAATTGTTACTAGTATTAATAAATATACTTGGGATAATGCACTAGGTTGGTGCGCCCTCTTTTCTGTATTTTTATTGAGTCTATTGTTACTAGTTGTGCCTCTGCTTAGACTACAGCCAGCCTGGGAGATCTGGGTTTGAACATACCAACTCATACATGACAGTATTATCCTAATCCTTTGTCTTGTTTTTTTTTTTGCCCACTCTCCCTGCAAAACAACTTTATTATATTGAAATTAAATTTGTAAATGTCAGTAGCTTGGTTTCACCAAAAAATGATTGTCTATTTGGAAACACATATTTATGCATATTTTCATAAGAACATTGTAGAGCTTTCCTTTAAAATCCCATTGTAAATTTACAAACCTTTGTGTTTACATAGAGTTTATCTTATCATAGAGTTTATCTGTTGTGGTCAAAAATGTATGTTTAATACACATTCAACATAAAGCAAGTACTCCTTTTTGTTGACATTAAATTTACAGTTAACATTTCAATGGATAGGCACTTGACTGTAAGCCTTAACTGATGTGTCCTGCTGTTATAATTACATAGCTACTAAAGCTGAAAAAAGATACAGGATCCATAATATATGTGATACCATTGTTAAGTAAGAACAAACTGTCTTTCCGGGTAGAAAGTGTTTTGTAATGGTCTTCATACAGCATTTTTTTAAATGCAGCAAGCGGTCTCATTTTTTTAACCATTAATACTGCTTCACTTGTTTTTTGTGGTTTTAAATGTGGAGTCTGTTTTCTCTGGTGCTATGTGTAAAGCAAAACCAATCAAATTACATAATTGGTGGGATTTACTTAAACTGGTACACACAGAATCTGCTGCAGCTGTGAATAGTACCAGCTTCTAACTTCAGCTTGTTCAATTAAGCTTTGACAATAGAACCTTGAAGCCGATTTGTTACTATGCACAGCTGCAACAGATTCTGTGTAAACCAGTTTTAGCAAATCTCCCCCAATGTGTTGGAGAGTCACCTTTAGGTATTTGTAACCAACAAACCCTCTACTGAACAAGTGTAAAGATTTCTGTTTTTAAGTTTTATTTCTAATTGCAAAGAAGAACATGTAGTAGCATTAATATCTCAAGTGGTAAATTAGTAGGTACATAAATAGTCTACAGTGGCAAAAATAATTATTTGATCCCCTGTATATTTTGTTAGTTTGTCCACTGAAATAAAGGGTCTATAATTTTATCATACGTGTATTTTAAATGATAGAGACAGAATATCAACCAAAAATCCAGAAAAAACATGATACAAGTGTTATAGCTGTTCAGTGAGTAAAATAAGTATTTGATCCCATAGCAACCAACAATAATTATGGCTCCCATGACTGGCTACAGTATGCTCAAAGTGGTGCACAGATTAGTCCTGTCAATTTAAGAAGGTGCTCCTAACGAGAACTTGTTATTTGTATAAAAGACACCTGTTCACAGAATCTCTTTCTTCGATTTGTGGGTTTTCCTGAACAATTTTCCTGGCAGTTGTGGCTGAGATTTTAGTTGGTCTACCTGACTGTAGTTTGGTTTCAACAGAACCCCTCATTTTCCACTTCTTGATTAGAGTTTGAACACTGCTGATTGGCATTCTCAATTCCTTGGATATCTTTTTACATCCCTTTCCTGTTTCATACAGTTCAACTACCTTTTCCCACAGATCCTTTAACAATTATTTTGCTTTCCCCATGACTCAGAATCCAGAAACGTCAGTGCAGCACTGGATGAAAGATGCAAGGGTCTGTCAGGAGTCCAGAAACTCATTGACCTTTTATACACACACACTAATTACAAGTAAACAGATCACAGGTGAGGATAGTTACCTTTAATAGCCATTCAAAGCCTTTTGTGTCAACTTGTGTACATGTTATCAGGCCAAAATCACCAGGGTATGTAAACTTTTGATCAGGATCCTTTGGGTAGTTTCTGTTGTCATTATGACTTAAAAATAGTAAACACAGTTGATTGATAATAAATGGCTATAGCCAAACACTAACCATGAGTGAAAGAAACGTTTTTGTGTTATCATTCATATTCTCTAAATAATGGCCAAGAAATCATAAATTCTGCCAGGGTATGTAAACGTATCTACTTATATTCAGTGTAGACTATATATACAGCTCATTCAATTTATAGTATATAGAGTCAGTTCAGGCAATGTAAGAATAAATACAGGGAGTGCAGAATTATTAGGCAAGTTGTATTTTTGAGGAATAATTTTATTATTGAACAACAACCATGTTCTCAATGATTCCAAAAACTCATTAATATCAAACTTACTCGACATATATATCAGATGTGACTTATATTCATCTATGCAAATGTATGGGACCGTCTTAAATACTAAAGAACCGGTAATAAATCTCTTATACTTACTATTGTGTTTTTGCAAAGAAAGTGAGTACCAATCACAAACCGATATCGGTAAATAATAGTTAGTTGACACAAATGATAAAAATTCAGTATTACTGTTGTCTTTGATGGGTTTCCTAGGACTAGTTTTCAAATGTATGGGACCACTAAAACCGGACTATTGTACATGTGTTCAACTGTGTTTTCCGAAACTTACCGATAATTTCCATTGATAGGAGTGGACACTAGACAAATGAACATTAATCACACACACATATTTTCCAGTTACTCAAAGACCTGAGGACTGTCTGGGAACGTAGAAAGTAGGTCACGACG
>BLSH010484857.1:16056-43254 GCA_018402905.1 Glandirana rugosa | reverse complement strand
CATAAAACCTTAGAAAAATCAGTCTTGAGATATTTCTTTGCCCAGTCTTGATGTTTCAGCATGTGTGTCTTGTTCAGTGGTGGTCGTTTTTCAGCCTTTCTTACCTTGGCCATGTCTCTGAGTATTGCACACCTTGTGCTTTTGGGCACTCCAGTGATGTTGCAGCTCTGAAATATGGCAAAACTGGTGGCAAGTGGCATCTTGGCAGCTGTACGCTTGACTTTTCTCAGTTCACGGGCAGTTATTTTGCGCCTTGGTTTTTCCACACGCTTCTTGCGACCCTGTTGGCTATTTTGAATGAAACGCTTGATTGTTCGATGATCACGCTTCAGAAGCTTGGCAATTTTAAGAGTGCTGCATCCCTCTGCAAGATATCTCACTATTTTTGACTTTTCGGAGCCTGTCAAGTCCTTCTTTTGACCCATTTTGCCAAAGGAAAGGAAGTTGCCTAATAATTATGCACACCTGATATAGGGTGTTGATGTCATTAAACCAACCCCTTCTCATTACTGAGATGCACATCACCTAATATGCTTAATTGGTAGTAGGCTTTCAAGCCTATACAGCTTGGAGTAAGACAACATGCATAAAGAGGATGATGTGGTCAAAATACTCATTTGCCTAATAATTCTGCACACAGTGTATATATATATATATATATATATATATACAGTATAGTTAGTGTTCTGCCACCACCAACACCCAAGGCCCAATTATTCTGTACCTGTTTGACTTGGGCATATCATATATAACACAGTGTATTGAAGTGGTTAAGGGCGGGGCGGCACAGTGATGTAGTGGTTAGCACTTTCGCCTAGCAGCAAAAGGGTCGCTGGTTTGAATCCCAACCGTGACACTACCTGCCTGGAGTTTGCATGTTCTCCTTGTGCCTGCGTGGGTTTCCTCCGGGTATTCTGGTTTCCTCCCACACTCCAAAGACATGCTGGTAGGTTAACTGGATCCTGTCTAAATTGACAATAGTATGTGTATGTATGAATGTGAGTTAGGGACCTTAGATTGTAAGGTCCTTGAGGGTAGGGCCTTATGTCAATGTACATGTAAAAGTGCTGCGTAAATTCACTGCACTATTTATAAGTACCTGAAATAAATCCGTGCCAAAATTTCTGAAAAAAGGGCCTAGTTTGGATTTTGGGGGGACCCCCACGCAAATTTTTCCAGTGATTTTTAATCTATATTGCCGGGAGCCGGCAATACATTACAACCGTGAGCGAATTTAAATGAAAAACACATTTTGCAGTGGCACTGTTCTAAACATCACATTGATGCACCACTTTACAGGCAGACTAAGGGGACCCCTCAGGCACAATATTTAAAGGAATATTTACGTTTTTTTTTACTTTAATAGTTTCTAAAATCACTGCTCCTGAAAAAAAAAACATAATTTTAAAAACTTTTTTTGGCATTGATACATGTTCCCTAGGGCAGTACCCGGGTCCCCATATACTTTTTATGGCAATAAAAAGGCATATAAGCCTTTAAAATGAGCACTTTCGATTTTTCCTGCTCGAGTTCCATTGATTTTAATAGGGTTTGCGTATTCAAACAAACGTATTGCTTGTTTGCGGTGTTCTGGTGCGAGCCGAACAGGAAAAATATCTCAGGAATAAAATTAGATAAAAAAGAACACAAAATAGGGCTATTCACTGATGATATAATTCTCTCATTAACCAACCCCGACAAATCCCTACAAATGGTTCAAGAGACACTTGAATCCTTCAGCAAAGTATCGTATTATAAAATTAACAACAGTAAAAGCTTTGTCCTACCTATGAATATATCCAATTAATCAATTACCAACCTTAAAGAAAAATACAAATACAACTGGGAAGCACTGTCTATTACATATCTAGGAATTACATTTATATTCCCTATAAATAAACTATACTAAGCCAATTTCCTTAACCTATTAGATATAATCTCTAAAGACTTCCAAAATATTCAAAAGATGCAATTATCATAGATGGGAAACATTTTGGCATTCAAAAGGCAAACCTTACCCAAAATTCTTTACCTCTTCAGATCTCTACCTATTCCAATGAAATTTTTTCAAACAACTTAACACCAAACTAAGTAACCTAATTTGGAATGGCAACAAACCGAGCGTAGCAGTCACCATCCTAACATCACCCAAAAACAAAGGATGTATGGATCTACCTGATCTACAAGCTTACTATTATGCCACACTTTTAGACCAAATGAAACATCGGTTCACCCCTACTGACAATGAACTATTGTTATTTATCGAAAGAGAACATACCAATGGAAACAACTTATGTACACATCCAATAGCCTATACACTATTACCTAAAGTAATAACTACTTTCGATTAAAGCTTCTCTAATATCATTGGAAAATATTGCAACAAAATTCACATCTTTAAGCGATTTACAGAGTATACCTATCCCTCTAAGAGCCCTGGAATACTGTAGGGCCCGTATTTCAATTAAGAACTGGGTTAACCAGGTTTATAACTTTTATAAATACCTCCCCTTAGTCATCAAAGAAGTATTAACCAACAAACTACATAAACACGAACATTTGAAACAATTTAATCCAAACAAGGACTTTCAAATTCCATCCCCTATATGGAAACACTTCCAAAACCATAAAGTAGATAAACCTAAAGGTACAGCCTTCTTCTATAAGCTATTTTCCTAATACCCTAAAATGGAAAAAAAAATCATAACATGCTTAAATGGGAAAATGATCTGGCTCAAGCATTTTTGCAACAATCCTGGTATAACGCTATGAGAATTAGTTATACAGCCACATCATGCATTGAACATTGGGATAATGCCCAAAAGATCCTGAATAGATAGTACTTAAAGTGATACTAAAGACATTTTTTTTAAAATAACAAATATGTCATACTTACCTCTTCTGTGCAGCGATTGTGCACAGAGTGGCCCTGATCCTCCTCTTCTGGGGTCCCCCTAGCTGCGCTCCTGGGCTCCTCCTCTTCTCAACCCGTCAGAGAAGCACTTTCCCTGGGGTCACTCGTGCGGGCACACTCCCGAGTCCTGTTGCTGCGTCCCTTGACACAGACAGCAGGACTCGGCCCCAGCTCCCATGTCACTGGACTTGATTGACAGCAGCGGGAGCCGATGGCTCCCCTGCTATCAATCTATCCAGTGAGGACCGAAGCCCGCCGCTGGATGTAGTAGGCTCGTCCCCAGCGTAGGAATGATCGGGCTCAGGTGAGTAAAACAGGGGTCCGGGGGGGGGGGGGAGCTGCAACTGAAAAGGTTTTTCACCTTAATGCATTAAGGTGAAAAACCATGAAGGCTTACAACCCCTTAACTACCTATAAATGATCTAAAATATATCCTTCGTCATCCCCATTATGCTGGCAGTGTGATGGCCAAATTGGTTCTTTATATCACACACTATGGAATTGTAATTCCAATGGCAGGGGTGGTGAGCCTAATTATAGACTAGGGATGAGTCAAACACTTCGGTTCGCACCAGAATATGCGAACAGACAAAAAGTTTGGGCGAACATTCGAACACCATTAAAATCTATGGGACCCGAACACGAAAAATCAAAAGTGCTAATTTTAAAGACTTATATGCAAGTTATTGCCCTAAAAAGTGTACGGGGACCCAGGTCCTGCCCTAGGGGACATGTATCAATGAAAAAAAAAGTTTTTAAATAGTTTTTTCAGGAGCAGTGATTTTAATAATGCTTAAAGTGAAAAAAAATATGAAAAATTCCTTTAAATATTGTGCCTGGGGGGTGTCCTTAGTCTGTGTGTAAAAGGGCACATATCTGTGAGGTGTAGAACATAGCTAGAGCAAAATGACATTTCCATAGGAAAAATTGTCATTTAAAATCACAGCTGTAATGTATTGCCGGTTCCCAGCAATATACAAAAAATAGCTGAAAAAAATTGACGTGGGGTTCCCCCTGAAATCCAAACCAGACCCTTATCCGAGCATGAAGCCCTGTTCGGTTATGATGAAGGGATGGGCGAGCGCCCCCCCTTCTGAACCGTACCAGGCTACATGCCCATGTTGATGGGGACAAGAGCCTCTTCTCCACAAGCCTGGCCGGTGCTTGTGGGGGTCTGCGGGCAGGGGGCTTATTAATAAGGGGGCCCCCAGATCCCGCCCCCCCTCTGAATAGGTATGGGGTACATTGTACCCCTACCCATTCACCAAAAAAGGAGTGTAGTGTTACAAAAATCAAGAGTTAGTTTTTGACAAGTCCTTGTGTAAAATAGCTCTTTTTTTCTTTCTTCCTCCATCTTCTCCTGGCTCGGTCCTTCTTCTGGTCTTCTGCTTTGTCTTTCAGTCTTCTTGCTTCCTCTCCTCATCTTCAAACTTCATCTTCATCATCTTCTTCTTTCACCGCTGGCGCTCTCCCCGCTGCTGCAGCTCAGCCCCTGCGCTTCTCCCAGAATGGACGGTCTTCACAATGACAGCTCCCTTATAAGGAGGGGCGAGGCCACCCAGTGATGTAAATGGGTGACCCGTCCCCTCTGACAGTGCAGGACGTCAGAAGGGGGCGGGTTCACTCAATGACGTCACTGGGTGGCCCCGACCCTTCTTATAAAAGAACTGTCATTGTGAAGACCACCCATTCTGGGAGACGCACAGGGGCCGGGCTGCAGCAGGGGGGAGAGCGGCGGCGGTGAAAGAAGATGAAGAGAGGAAGCAAGACAACTGAAAGAAGTAGCAGAAGAAGGACCAGGCCAGGAGAAGATGGATGAAGAAAGAAGAAAATAGCTATTTTACACAATAAAGGACTTGTCAAAAACTATAGCTATTCACATGGGGGGATCGGGATCTGGGGGCCCCCTTATTAAAGGGGGCTTCCAGATTCTGATAAGCCCCCTGCCCGCAGATCCCTACAACCACCGGCCAGGGTTGTGGGGATGAGGCCCTTCTCCCCATCAACATGGGGACAAGGTGCTTTGGGAGTGACCTCAAAGCATCCTCACCATGTTGAGGGCATGCAGCCTGGTATGGTTCGGAGGGGGGCGCTCGCTCGTCCCCACCCCCTCCTGCCATGCCAGGACTGCGTGCTCGGATAAGGGTCTGGTTTGGATTTTGGGGGGGATCCCACGCCATTTTTTAAAAAATTTGGTGCGGGGTTCCCTTTAAAATCCATACCAGACCTGAAGGGCCTGGTTTGGATTTTGGGGGGGAACCCCACATCATTTTTTTTTTATTTTGGCAAGGGCCCTGCTGTTGTAAATTAGTTTAAAAATTGTGATAAAATCCCCCAGTCAAACAGGTGGTGAAAAATTGGGCCTTGGTTGCTGGCGGTGGCAGAACACTGTAACCCCTTGCAGTAACTCTTGTTGGACGGGGGAACAGGGCCTGATGTTTTAAATTAGTTTAAAAATTGTTATGGCATGCCCCTGTAAACCAGGTGCAGAAAAACTGGGCCTTGGATGTTGCTGACGCCTTAATACAAAATATTGTTCTAGATTATGGACAGGAAGAATATGACCAGTGGCAGTCTTCAAGGGATCCCAGATCCCTAGCAAATTTAATCAGTTGCATCAGCATCAGGGGCTTGATAGCTGCTGATCCAGGACTGATTCATTTTTATAAATGTGAGCCTATCAACTGAGTCTGTGGACAGGCGCGCTCTTTGATCGGTTACAAACCCTCCAGCAGCACTGAATGTCCGTTCAGAAAGCACACTAGATGCAGGACAGGTCAGTAGCTCATTTGCCTATTGAGCAAGTTCCAGCCAGTGGTCCATCCTCAAGACCCAGTAACTAAGTGAATGCTCAGTTGGAAAAGTCTCCAAGTCTGCTCTTGCCCCTATAAATTCCTGCTCCATATAATGCAGACGCTGATTATGGTTGCTTGAACCTATCAGGCCTGGGTGCTGAGGACTGAAAATTTTTTTAAAGGCATCGCTCAACCGGCCACCTTCTCCATCACTCTGCCTCTGAACGACCGAAGCTTCAGAAAAATGTTGTCCAAGGCCAGCAGCAGTACATGGTAAACTCCCAGGGTCTGGAAAGGCGTTGCACAAACTTTTCTTCAAGGTATCCCGAAGATGTTTCATCCTCTGCACCCTCTGCACGGGCAGAAGTAATATTATTGGGACAGTGTCACTGAGGCATACATTGTTGCTGCTCACCATCCTTGTGGCCTCCTCAAATGGTGACAGGAGAGTGCATGTATCCTTGATCATTAGCCACTGACATGGCGAAAAAAGCCAAGCTCCCCCCTGTCCTGGTGCCATGCTCACAAAGGTATCCATTGATGGTCCTCTGCTGTGCGTGCAGCCGTTGCAGCATTTCCAATGTTGAGTTCCACCTGATGGGCATGTCACAAATGAGGCGGTTGTTGGGCAGGTTTAATTCCTGCTGGATGTCAGCCAGCTGAGCACTGGCATTGTATGAACGGCGCAAATGACCACAGACTTTTCTGGCCTGCCTCAGGATATCTGGTAAGCCTGGGTACCTGGTCAAGAAACGCTGCACCACCAAATTCAAGACATGTGCCAAGCATGGAACATTTGTCAATTGTCCCAGTCGGAGGGCAGAGAGAAGGTTGGTGCCATTGTCGCATACAACCATTCCTGGCTCAAGCTGCCTTGGCGCCAGCCACCTCTGAGCCTGCCCCCGCAGAGCTGAAAGAATCTCTTCCCCAGTGTGACTCCTGTCCCCAAGACAGACTAACCCAAGCACACATGGCATCTTTTAGCCTGACTGCTTGCATAGCCCCTTGAACACTTAAAGAGCACTGAAGGTTCAGAGGACAATTCTGCAGAAGAGGCCACAGAGGTAAAAGAAGAGGAGGGGGCGGATGTGGCAAAATCACCACCAGATTTTTTGAGGCGTGGTGGCGGAACTATTTCCAAAACTGAACCCTGTCCTGCATCCTTCCCAGCTGCCAGCAGAGTTACCCAGTGCGCCGTAAAGGAAAGGTACCGTGCCTGCTGGACCATGAGCCAGCGGTAATATGAACCCTGCTGCTGACCACACTGTCCAACGAGGCCAAAACATTGCCTTCCACATAACGGTAGAGAGTTGGAATGGCCTTACGTGAGAAGAATTGTCTTTTGGGAACCTGCCACTGTGGGACAGCACATTCCACAAATTCACGAAAGGGGGCAAAGTCTACCAGCAGAAAAGGCAGTAGTTGAAGTGCTAGCAATTTTTACCAAGCTAGCATTAAGACGCTGAGCATGTGGATGGCTGGGACAGTATTTCTTTTTACAGTTCAGTAACTGGGGTAGGGATATTTGCCTGCTGAACCTGGTTGCGTACTGCTAGCAGATTGGCTGCAAGTAGTAATTCTGGCATGCATTGCTGCACCTTCATTCCTCTCAATGCAGGTTTTGGAGAGGACTGCAGGTATAGTGGTGACTGAGATCCCAGATGAGTAGCAAGGAGGAGTCCACCTTGTATTCTGGTGTGTGTTCTTCAGGTACTCTTGCCAACGGACTGCATGGCTGGTCGTCATATGTCTTGTCAAGACAGTAGTGCCCGAGCGGCTGGAGTCCTGGCCGCGCTTGACACGCTTCAGACATAGATTGCAAATGGCAACGGTGCGATCTACTGCACATGTGCTGAAAAATGCCCACACCAAAGAAATTTTGGAAGTCGGTGGGGAGGCAGCAGCGCCCTGCACCTGTGGAGCTCTGTGGTCTGATGCAATTGGGTGGCTGCCCTTAAGCTGGCCCCTGGAGGACATCCTGCCTTGTTGGAGTTGGGGTTCTCCTCACTTTCCTCGTCTCTTCTCTCAGGCACCCAAGTACAGTCCGTGTCCTCATCATCCCCTCCCTCCTCGTCACTGGAGCAAACTTGGCAGTATGCTGCAGCTGGGGGAACATGACTGCTAGTTTCTTATCTCTAGACTCACGCTACTCCCTTTCTCAACCTGGGAACCAACATCGGAGCCTTTAAACTGCTGCGCATACTCCATGAGCATGTAACCGACACTATGGTCAAACAACTCAGGTGACTCCTCCGTGCATGATGGTGGGGCTACAGAAGGAATAACTGTGGACAGGGATCCGGTGCAATAGGCCGCTTTGCCAGGTGCGAAGGCAAAGTTGTACAGGCCTGGGTGACAGAGAATGAGGAGGATGAAGACGGCTTTGTTATCCACTCCACCAACTCTTCTGCATGTTGTGGCTCAATAGCACATCCAATAGCAGAAAAAAAGGACAAGCGTGACCCGCCTGCAGAGGATGCACCACGTCCGCCACCACCACTTTTCACTGAAGACACAGAGGCTTCTTGCCCTCTTTTAGTGGCCTGGGAGCGTCTGCCTCTCCTTTGTGGCCTTCCTGACATGATGGGTACTTTTTTTTAACACCGCACTACACTGTACTATATACCGTACACCCCCAAATGCACTGATATATAGTGTACACTTAATACGCTGCGTGTATATCTGGATACACTAGACTGTATATATTTGAAGACAACACATCAAGTAGTGTGCTATATACTGTACACCCCGGAATGCACTGATATATAGTGTACACTCAATACGTTGCGTGTATACCTGGATACACTAGACTGTATATATTTGAAGAGAACACGTCAAGTAGTATGCTATATACCGTACGCCCCAAAATGCCCTGATCTATAGTGTACACTAAATATGCTGCGTGTATATCTAGATACACTAGACTGTATATATTTGAAGACAACACGTCAAGTAGTGTGCTATATACTGTACACCCCGAATGCACCGATATATAGTGTACACTTAATACGCTGTGTGTATATCTCGATACACTAGACTGTATATATTTTAATACACCAGGTCAAGTGTACTATATACCGTACATACACCCCGATTGTACCGATATATCGTGTATACTCAATAGGCTGTGTGTGTGTGTGTGTATATATATATATATATATATATATATATATATATATATATATATATACAGTATCTCACAAAAGTAAGTACACCCCTCACATTTGTGTAAATATTTTATTATATCTTTTCATGTGACAACACTGAAGAAAAGACAATTTTCTACAATGTAAAGTAGTGAGTGTAAGGCTTGTATAACAGTGTAAGTTTGCTGTCCCCTCAAAATAACTCAACACATGGCCATTAATGTCTAAACCACTGGCAACAAAAGTGAGTAAACCCCTAAGTGAAAATGTCCAAATTGGGCTCAATTAGGAATTAGACCTATGTTAGCTGCCAGCATTGCTGCAGAGGTTGGAGGGGTGGGTTGTCAGCTTGTCAGTGCTCAGACCATATGCCGCACACTGCATCAAATTGGTCTGCATTTCTGTCATCCCAGAAGGAAGCCTCTTCTAGAGATGATGCACAAGAAAGCCTGCAAACAGTTTGCTGAAGACAAGCAGACTAAGGACATGGATTACTGGAACTATGTCCTATGGTCTGATGAGACCAAGATAAACTTATTTGGTTTAAATGGTGTCAAGTGTGTGAGGCTGCAACCAGGTGAGGAGTACAAAGACAAGTGTGTCTTGCCTACAGTCAAGCACCGTGGTGGGAGTGTCATGGTCTGCCGGCACTAGGAAGCTACAGTTCATTGAGGGAACCATGAATGCCAACATGTACTGTGACATACTGAAGCAGAGCATGTTCTCCTCCCTTCAGGGACTGGGTTGCAGGGCATTATTCCAACATGATAGCGACCCCAAACACACCTCCAAGATGACCACTGCCATGCTAAAGAAGCTGAGGGTAAAGGTGATGGACTGGCCAAGCATGTCTCCAGACCTAAACCCTATTGAGCATCTGTGGGACATCCTCAAACAGAAGGTGGAGGAGCGCAAGGTCTCTAACATCCACCAGCTCTGTGATGTCATCATGGAGGAGTGGAAGAGGACTCCAGTGGCAACCTGTGAAGCTTTGGTGATCTCCATGCCCAAGAGGGTTAAGGCAGTGCTGGAAAATAATGGTGGCCACATAAAATATTGACACTTTGGGCTCAGTTTGGACATTTTCACTTAGGGGTGTACTCACATTTGTTGCCAGCGGTTTAGACAATAATGGCTGTGTGTTGAGTTAATTTGAGGGGACAGCAAATTTACACTGTTATACAAGTTGTACACTCACTACTTTACATTGTAGCAAAGTGTAATTTCTAAAGTGTTGTCACTTGAAGAGATATAATAAAATATTTACAAAAATGTGAGGGGTGTATTCACTTTTGTGAGATACTGTATATATCAGGCTGTATATATTAACCTATTGCTTACTGGGCACTTAAACCCCCCTCCTGCCCAGACCAATTTTCAGCTTTCAGCGCTGTTGCATTTTGAATGACAATTGCACGGTCGTGCAACGTTGTACCCAAACAAAATTTTTACCATTTTTTTCCCCCACAAATAGAGCTTTCTTTTGGTGGTATTTAATCATCTCTGCAGTTTTTATTTTTTGTGCTATAAACAAACAAATAGCCACAATTTTGAAAAAAGAACAATACATTTTGCTATAATACAAATCCAAAAAAAAAATATAAAACAAAAAAAAATTCATCGGGTTTGGCCGATATATATTCTACATATTTTTGGTAAAAAAAATCGCAATCGGCGTATATTGATTGGTTTGCGCAAAAGTTATCGCGTCTACAAACCATGGGAATTGATTTATGGCGTTTTTATTTTTTTTATTTTCACTAGTAATGGTGGCAATCTGCGATTTTTATTGGGACTTTGATATGGGGGCAGACATGTTGGACATTTTTGACACTTTTTGGGACCAATGACATTTATACAGCGATCAGAAATTGAAATATCCACTGATTACTTTATCAATGTCATTGGCACTGAAGGGGTTAACTGTGTTCCCTCATTGTGTTCTAACTGTATGGGGGCTGGGCTGGCCGGGACATAACATATCTCACTGATCCCAATCACAGGGATCAGTAGATCTGTTATGTCCCCCTTCACTGAACAGAGAACCGCCATGTTTACATCGGCGGTTCCCCATTCTGCAGCTCTGACAGACGATCGCGGGTCACAAGCGGACATCGAGTCTACCCGACCCGCGGCCACGCCCACACAGCGTGCAGCGCCGCCTGTGAGTGCGCGCCGGGAGTGTGCAAAAGGGACGACGTCCATGGATGTCATCCCGTAAAATTCAGACCCGCGCTGGAGCCGTATTTCAGCAATAGTGCGGATCTGGAAAGGTTAATACACCTCGTCAAGTGTATTTAAACACGTTTTAAAGCTGGCTAGCTAAACTGCCTGTAATCAGGAACCTAAGCTCTCTGTCTAACTCCGACCACCGCCGCCAACACACTTCATATAGTGTGGGGCGTGGATTGAGGCTGCTGTGCAGTGATTGGCTAAATGCACCCTGCCTTTAGCCAATCAAAGCTCTCACAGCAGGCCGCCCGCTGATTGGCCAAAGCATGCATGTCATGTGCATGCTTTGGCCAATCAGCGGGCAGCATTCCACTGCCATTTTAATGCATTATGGGGCATGCAACGTTGCTGTGAATGCCCCATAATGTTCGGGAGAACCCGAAGAATCGAACACCCGATGTTCGAGTCAAACTCACGTTCGACTCCAACCGGGAGCTCATGTCTATTATAGACCTGTTTGTTTAACTTTTATACCTGGTAATATACTGAACAGTTTAATAAAAGACCACATAGATGAATTTTTGCTAGAAAATAATATTTTAGACAATATCTAGCATGGATTATTGAAAAGCAAAAATTGTCAAACAAATCTGATTTCTATTTTTTAAGGGGGTAAGCAAAACTTAAGACAAAGGAGTGGCTGTGGACATAGTATACTTGGATTGTGCAAAAGCATTTGACACAGTTCCCCACACACAGGTAATGTGTAAGGTAAAGTCTACAGCCTTGAAAAAATGAGTTTGTAAATAGATAGAAAACACCAAGCTTTGCTTCTTTCCTAAATGCACATAATATAACTGGATACTAATATTTATAGGTAAAGTTGATCCAGGGAATATCAGATTGCCAGGGAGCAGGAAGGATTCTTTTTCCTGCACTGGAGAAAATTGGATCATGCTTTACTGGGTTATTTTGCCTTCCTCTGGATCGACTGTGGGTAGTAGATAGTGTATATGGAGGTTTTTATTTATGTTTGTGTCGTCTTTTTTTTTTGTTGTTGGTTGAACAGGAAGACTTGTGTCTTTTTTCAACCAGATCAACTATGTTACATGAAATATATACAGAATACAACATACAGTAAGAATATGTTAAGGAGGACAATCCCAGTTAATTGAAATATTTGGGGGTTCTAAAACTGACCAATACACCAGTGTCTGTCTAGCTAGAGGAGCATTTAAGTCCCCTGAGTAATAATTTGGGTAATAGTTTTGTGCTCATAAACAAATTAATTTACAGAATATAGGCTCAGTTCATGATAGTAAAACACCAGGATAAAAATCCTTATTTTAAAAAATAAAGTTTTTGAGAATAATGGTCACATGACTGGAAGTAAAGATCCTTATCCTGACGTTGACGTTTTGTGAGGTTTTTTTGTGTGCCAAATTAATATTTATTTGAATTGGGGGACTACAGTAATCTGGACAATGTAATTTCTGTGATTTGACTTTCTTTTTATATTTACTTGTGTTGTACTTTACTCATTAGTTGTATTTCACCTATATTCCCTGTGCACACTATTTTTTCTGTGTGCATTAGAATTGCATGGAGAACTATGCATGATGGAATTACTTATTTTCCTTACTTTCATTATCATTTTCCCCCATCCCCCAAAGCACTAAAATTCAAAATGATGTATTTCCCTCATTTTCAGTTCCAGCAACAGTGGTAACCATAGTTAATAGATAGTATATCTCCCTAGCAGGATCACAAACGGCAATAAAAACTTGACAGGCATTCTTACACTTCCACTGAAAAAAATTGGCTTTCAGTTGACCTTTAGGTTTAAACATTCTGCCTCTGCCTCATGAAGTTGCCAATTAAAATATACCTATAGTTGGGCAGCCATTCTACATTAAAAAGGGTTTTTCATGGAATGTATTTTGTTTAGTAAAGTTGTCCTAGAAATTACATCTTATCTGGCTAAGGACCATTAACGTAGAACTTTTTTGCATATTGTAAGGAAAGGTTATAACCCGTCAGGTGTTTGGTTTTCATTGTCATCGGTGTCCCATTATGGAGATTTACCTTCACTTTTTGTCTAATAGCCAAAACAGGAAGTGAGAGGAAATCCCTGCAAATTAATGGAATTCCTTGCCCCCCTACCAAAACTAGTGTCCCCTCTGGAAGATTTCCCCCGTATTTGTTTTCTGGGGACATCCCAAAATTTTGGATTTTGTTTTACTTTCAATTTCAATGGTAATGGTAAACAGGACACAAAGAGAGGGTGGATCTCCCTAACAGGGACAAAGATAGCAATAAAAAAATAATAGGTGTTTTAATGCAGCTCCACTTTGTCCAGAATAAAAAAGTTTTGCCTATAGTTATACTTTAAAAGCTGAGGTTCTAAGAAATTTAGCTCATAGCCAGATAAGTCACCTTGCAGCTCTTAGTTTTGCATCAGACTGGTGCTGATGAGTTCAAAATACTATTATGCAAGTAACCAGATATGGGAAGCTCTAGATGTTAGTTTGTCTAAAAATAGAAGTAATATAAACATTGTGTCTGCATCTTTACACTTCAGGGTCATAGTTATCTACTTATATACTGTTATTGAAAAGCCAAAAAATATGCTCAAAATCCTTTTTATCTTTTTTTTTTCTTCCATTTCCCTCTTCTAACATAAAGTGTGATCAAATATTATAGTAACCTTTCTTTCAAAGTGCAGGTACCTGCATGCTAATACGTTAGCTGCAAACTCACTCCTCTGTGCAATCCTCTTTAACCCTTTCAGTGTCATCGTGTCCGTACGTCGTACGGACCTACAGAAGTGCCCGCAGGTGGCCAAGTCCGTACGCCGTACGGACCTAATTTCTCCCTCTCCTATAAGTTTATGGTCACTTCAATGACCATAAGCTTATATCAGAATTGTTCAGCAGACTCTGCTAAAAATGACCCCCCCCCCCATGCTGCCGCTTCTCTGTCCCCAGCCACTCCACCTCCCACAGCTCCCTCCCATCTAAAACTGCCCCCCCACTCTCCTTTCCTATCACCTTCAGCCCCTTCTCCCCCTCTGAACTGATTGCCCCCCCTCCACCTGATCCGACCCCCCCTGAAAACCTGATCCCCCCCCCCCCCCCGAAAACCTGATCCCCGCAGCTACCATCATTAGCCGGCATCCCTCCTCTTCCACTTCTGCCGGCTTCAGGTGCTGCATGGGCTATTGCCCCCGCACCACCCGATCCATTGCCACTCCAAGCCATATCTCTCTCCCTCCTCCTGCAGCCTGATACTTCTTCATTGGGCTGACAGGCTGGGAATCGTGTTGGGGGATGGGGGGATCGGTATCCATGTAAGTTCGCATGCATGTCCCTGAGCTCACACTGTGTTTGTGGTCATGTACCCTCACCCACACGGATGTCAGATTGGGAGCAGCAGCTATGCCTGTGCAGCCATTGCATCCCAATCGACATAAATGGGGCTGCCTGTATAGGGATGCACGGAACACATGTGCATCCCTGTGCGGGTAAACATGGCCCTCCATGGGCGTACACTTTAGTATGCCACATGTGAACAATGCTTTAGTAGAAATTTAGCAGGAATTTTGTAAGTTACGTTGTGTTTATGTGCACTATTACTGATTTTAGTGTATTTTTTAGTGAAAATATTGTTTTGATAAATATTTGCGCAAATACCGCAGGGCCTAAAAAATCAGTAGCACCTTCTTTTTATTCTACTGGTCATGTGCTTTAAGAAAATATATGGTTTGGGAGGTATTTTACAAACTTTGAAAGCTGTAAGTGAAAAATAAAAAAGCAAAGGAAAAATTGCAAAAAGTGTATAAAATGGAACACAGGGCTTGGCAGCAAAGGGGTTAAATGATTTCTCTTTGCAACTAAGGGCTGACATTTTCAGATTTCAGGTTTAAACCCCACAACCCTCCGTTGCCCCTGTCCTATGGGAGTGCCGTTATTGGCAACTGAGGCACACATATTAACCACTTGCCGACTACCGGACGTCTATAGACGTCCTTGTCTTCAAGTGGTGATATCTGAATGATGCTGGCACCTACAGGCATCATTCAGATATTTTTATCCGCCGGCGATTCTCTGCACCATAAGAATGATCATAGCGGCAGTTCAGCCGCTTGATTGTTCTTATCGGCAGCGGGAGGGGACACTCCCGCCGCCCTCCAGTGCTTCTCCCGGGCCGCCTGTGCCATTGGCGGCCCGGAGAAGAGATCTGTCGCCGGCAAAAGCTGAGCATAGAGATGACTGATGAACAGATGGTCACCAGTCATCTCTATGTGCCTCGAAGGCCCGGGCGTGACGTATGACGTCACGTCCGGGTCACGTGATGTAAACAATGCCTGGGGACTCGGCTGAAAAGACCAAGATTGCTGTTTTTTTCTGATCTCGGTCTTTCCAGCCTAGAGGAGAGATGTGGGGTCTTACTGACCCATATCTCCCCATAAAGAGGACCTGTCACGGAATATTCCTATTACAGGGGATGTGTACATTCCTTGTAATAGGAATAAAAGTGATCAAAAAAAAAATTTTAAAGAGGAAGTGTAAAAATAAAAAAAACAAAGGTAAAATAAATAATAATAATAATAAAAAAAAAATTTAAAACGCCCATCCCCGCACACAGAAGCACTCGCGCACAGAAGCGAACGCGCACGTAAGTCGCGCCCGCATATGTAAACATTGTTCAAATCATACATGTGAGGTATCGCCGCATGTGTTAGAGCGAGAGCTATAATTCTAGCCCAAGACCTCCTCTGTAACTCTAAAAATGCAACCAGTAACATTTTTTAAAGCATCGCCTATGGAGATTTTTAAGTACCAAAGTTTGGCGCCATTTCCTGAGTGAGTGCAATTTTAGTGACATGTTGGGTATCTATTTACTCGGCGTAACATCATCTTTCACACTATACAAAAAAATTGGGCTAATTTTACTGTTCTGTTTTTTTTTTTTTAAAAAACGCCTTTAAAAAATTGCTGGGCAAATACCGCATGACATAAAAAGTTGCAATGACTGCCATTTTATTCCCTAAGATCTCTGCTAAAAAATATATATATATAATGTTTGGGGGTTCTGAGTAATTTTCTAGCAAAAAAACGATGATTATTACATGTAGGAGAGACATGTCAGAATTTGCCTGGTGGGGAAGTGGTTAAACAAGAGGATAGAGGGTAGGTGGATCCTGAACAGCAAATGGATATTAGAACGAGAGGAGTACACAGAACCTGTTTTCTGTCTGTTGTAACAAGTAATGCTCCTAGTCAGTGCATTTGCTTTGTGGACAGATTTGATTAAAAGCCCATGTTTTACCTAAAACAAAAAAATCAGCACAAGGGGCATTACTTCCCTTCAGTGAGAGGTCTCTTGTGTTGTGTCTTCCTTTTGCCAAAATCTTCCTCCTCCAATGCCTATTCTTATTCTTTGTCACTGCATTTAGTTTTGTTTCTTTACCAACATCTATGTACTTTTGTATTTAATTATGATCGTTAAGGGAGTTGTAAAGGCAGAAGGTTTCTAATGCATTCTATGCATTAAGATGAAAAAAACCTTTTGTGTGTAGCAGCCTTCCCAGCACCCCCCAATTACTTACCTGAGCCCCCTCTCTCTCCAGCGATGTCCATGAATGTCTAAGCCGTCCGGGACACTCCTCTTGATTGGCTGAGACACAGCAGCCATGCCATTGGCTCCCATCAATGTCAATCATAGTCAGTCAGCCAATCAGGGGAGAGGGGGCATGGCCGCGTCAGGGCTCTGTGTCTGAATGGATACATGGAGCTCTGACTTGGCACGGGGGCACTTGATAGGAGGGAGGGGCCAGGAGCAGCAAAGAGGGACCCGAGAAGAGCAGGATCCGGGCTGCTCTGTGCAAAACCAACTGCAAAGAGGAGGTAAGTATGACATGTTTGTTATTTAAAAAAAAAGAAAAAAAAAGAGAGAGACTTTACAATCCCTTTAACGTGTTTGGGACAGTCATATAGGACTTTAAACCCTATGCCAAACTCAACTTTTTCCAACACTTTTTTTCTAAACTGTTTTGTCTCTTTTACTGTGACAATTTCTATTCTGTAAATTTGCTTATAATACTGAACGCCAGCCCTCCTGTAGGGGCCATTTTCGTTGGACTGCACTTTTAACCCTTTTGCTGCCAGAGCCGGTTTTGCATTTTTGGCACTCATGTTTAAAAAATCATTTTAGGCCTGAAGATTATACAAAACCCCAAACATGATATATTTTCTGAAAGCAGACACCCTAGTTTCAATTTTTTATATCACGTGATATTACCGCAAAGGTCTAGGAAAACCAAACTTTCAGTAAAAACACACTGACATGAAATGTAGGGTAAATAACCACAATAAATTACCCACTTTTTTGTAAAATATAAAAGACAAGGTTGTGCCAAGTAAATAGATACCCAACATGCCAAACCTTAAATTTTTGTGCGCCCCGTGATCTGGCGTCAGACTTCAGTACCCTATATTTTCTATGGGTGATGCTTCAGAAGCCTCTTATAGGTATCAGTTTAGTGTTACGGAGGAGGTCTTGTGTTAAAATGATTGCTCTCACTGTGGCGTATGCGGCGATATGTAACGTGTATCGCAATCGACGGTTTCACGTGAAGGCGCCCCGACTAATGCGTTTGTTCATGCGTGTGTATATGGGGGGTCCTCAAAATGTTTTTTTGGGGGGGGGGGATTTTATGTATTTGTGTGTAACTTTATTTTTTGCAAAATAAATCAATTTTTTTTTACTTAACTTTTTTTTTCATCACATAGGGGACAAAAAGTCCCCTATGTGATGATTTTTGGGGATGGGTTCTCTTTGAGACATGCAGGGTCTAAAAGACCCTGCATGTCGTCCTTGTGCTCCACTGAATGTTTTGTAATGCAGATCACATTGCAAAACATCAGTTTCCGGCAAACCAAGCCAGGGACACGGAGAACGTGACACGGAAGTGATGTCAGAGACGTCGCTTTGTGGGTCACTGCAAGATGGGGGGGAGAGCGGACGTTTATCCACTCTTCTCCTTCCCCCTCTACACGCCGCCACCTGCCATGGACATCTCGGGCCCGCCAATGGGCAAGCTGAACCCAGTAAGCATGGCGGGAGCACGCGCGCGGGGGGGCACCATTACCGGGGGTCCGTGAGAGCGATCAGGCGGCAGCGGCGCCTCCCGACCACTCTCACCTGACAGGCAGGAGTCTGCCCATCAGTTACACACACAATCCCGGTGGCTGCAGCCACAGGATTGTGTATAATACCCCCCGCCATTAGGTGCATACGACGTACGGACCTGGCGGCGAAAGGGTTAATCATAACACCTCACATGTATGGTGTGAACAGAGCACATGGAAAACAAATGACACTTGCCCATGAAGGCATTTTGATATTGATATAACTCCTCCCCTAGCGTCAGCCCACTGATTTCATGAAAGTGTCACATAAAATTATTAAACAAGCATCCCAATTATGATTTGGTGTGTTCAGTAGGTATTGACAGTGTAACATTTAGACCCCTTTCCAAATGGGGTCCCCCGTGCGTTCGCCCCGCCCCAGTGTGAAAAGACACACTGGAATGAATGGGCAGCTGTTTTCAAGCACTTAGCAGAGGCTATTTCCGCCCCAGTGGGAAAGGGGTCTAAATTATTTAGACACTAAGTTAAAAAGGACCCACAAGGTGCTTAAACCTGCCTTGTACAGTATTGGGGGGCAATAATTTGTAAATTTATTTTGGTTTTTTAAGTCAATCTACACTGAAAGGGCCCCACAATATTAATAGCCTATTATTTTATTTCAACCAAAGCAATTCTTTGTTTATCTCCAAAATGCTATAGCTGTGTTTTTCCAAATATAGAAAGGCTGTTATGGAAGTTGGAAGGGCATTATAATTTATATATACACACACTGCGTGTGTGTGTGTGTATGTATATATATATATATATATATATATATACATACATCATACATATACAGGTGATACTTTAAAAATTAGAATATCGTGCAAAAGTTCATTTATTTCAGTAATGCAACTTAAAAGGTAAAACGAATATGAGATAGACTCATTACATGCAAAGCAAGATAGTTCAAGTCATGATTTGTGATAATTGTGATGATTATGGCTTACAGCTCATGAAAACCCCAAATCCACAATCTCAGAAAATTAGAATATTACATGCAATCAATGAAACAAGGATTGTACATAGAACAATATCAGACCTCTGAAAAGTATAAGCATGCATATGTACTCAGTACTTGGTTTGGGCCCCTTTTGCAGCAATTACTGCCTCAATGTGGCATGGCATGGAAGCTATCAGCCTGTGGCACTGCTGAGGTGTTATGGAAGACCAGGATGCTTCAATAGCAGCCTTCAGCTCTTCTGCATTGTTGGGTCTCATGTCTCTCATCTTTCTCTTGGCAATGCCCCATAGATTCTCTATGGGGTTCAGGTCAGGCAAGTTTGCTGGCCAATCAAGCACAGTAATCCCACGGTCATTGAACCAGGTTTTGGTGCTTTTGGCAGTGTGGGCAGGTGTCAAGTCCTGCTGGAAAATGAAGTCAGCATCCCCATAGAGCTTGTCTGCAGAAGGAAGCATGAAGTGCTCCATAATCTCCTGGTAGACTGCTGCGTTGACCCTGGACTTAATGAAGCACAGTGGACCAACACCAGCAGATGACATGGCTCCCCAAATCAACACAAACTGTGGAAACTTCACACTGGACTTCAAGCATCTTGCAGTTTGTGCCTCTCCATTCTTCCTCCATAATCTGGGTCCTTGGTTTCCAAATGAGATGCAAAATTTGCTCTCATCAGTAAAGAAGACTTTGGACCACTGAGTTACAGACCAGGTCTTCTGACGTTGTTTGTTGTTCAGGAGCGGCTTGACAAGAGGAATATGACATTTGAAGCCCATGTCCAGGATCCATCTGTGTGTGGCTCTTGATGCACTGACTCCAGCCTCAGTCCGCTCCTTGAGAAAGTACCCAACACCTTTGAATGGCCTTTTCCTGACCATCCTCTCCAGGCTGCGGTCATCCCTGCTGCTTGTGCTCCTTTTCCTTCCACACTTTAACCTTCCACATAACTTTCTATTAATGTGCTTTGATACAGCACTTTGGGAACATCCAACTTCTTTTGCAATTACCTTTTGAGGCTTTCCCTCCTTATGGAGGGTGTGAATTATGGTTTTCTGCACAACTGTCAGGTCAGCAGTCTTTCCCATGATTGTGATTCCTACTGAACCAGACTGAGAGACCATTTAAAGGCCCAGGAAACCTTTGCAGGTGTTATGGCTTAATTAGATGATTAGAGTGGGACACTTTGAGCCTAGAATATTGCACCTTTTCACAATATTCAAATTTTCTGAGATTGTGGATTTGGGGTTTTCATGAGCTGTAAGCCATAATCCTCACAATTATGACAAATCACGGCTTGAACTATCTTGCTTTGCATGTAATGAGTCTATCTCATATATTAGTTTTACCTTTTAAGTTGCATTACTGAAATAAATGAAATTTCTCTTCCGTTCACTGACAGACGCAGCCTTCTTATGACACATGGGGTTATGCTCATCCTACTAGGAGTAGACTAGGCAAAACAAACAAAAGCATAGGTTGGCCCCTCCCAGGGGGCCGTCCTTACCTTAGCATATAACCCCCCTGCCCTGTACAGCACATCAGTTTTTATTTGCCTAGTGCAAGGAGCAGACCTGGTTCCCTATGGGATCTGCGGTCTCCTGAATATCTGAGGAAGACTGCTATCAAGAAGCCGGCTGGTGGTATAGAGGATATCTCGAATCCTAATCTTTCCCCAGTCCGGCCGACACTATGCGAGCACCCTTAGGGGGGCCCACCGCATAGCGCCCGTTCCGTGCGGGCGGCCAGTGGCTAAAACCCACTAGAGCCCAGTGACTGGTACGCCTGTCCAGTGGCCTGGCCAGCAGCATGCCTCTCTTTGGGGAGGTAGGTCTGCTCCGGGTGGCTACCCGCTGCGTCCGTCGGATTGGTGAGTGGACCCCTCTTCTGCCCTAGGGGCATGAAGAGTGGACACCGGGGCAGCTCTGGTGTGGCCGGCTGGTGGGGGTCCTTTAGAGGCCTTCCCCCCACTCCCCCCCATCCCCTGCAGGCACCTTTGCACTAACCGTTCGAATCTGCACCGACCATCCGGAGCACTGTGTTAGACAGGTCGCCGCCATTGCAGTATTGAGTACCGCTCACCGCGCGTGTGTAATGGCAGCGTCCATTGTTTGATAGACCATGCGGTTTTCAGCCTGCTCTCTGGCGCCCCCCAGTGGTCGTTTAAGAGAAGTGCAGTCCTTGTGCAGGAAGTGCTTAAAAACGGAAGTGGGCTTCCGGTTTGCGCTTGGACAGCGTGGCTGACACACAGTAACAAGCTCCTGGCGTGCAGTAGGTCGGAGTGCTGAGGCATCAAACAGCAAGTATAGCTGGCGCTTCCTGGGTGCTGGTAGCGGTGGGTGCAATCCTCCGGGTCCCCCTGGTTGATTGGAGGGTTGAGGTGGTGGTCACACAGTGGGGGTGCCGGAAGGCTGAGATGTCAGAGGCTGGCAATACTATGGGGGGTACCTGCGGATCTACAGTCCACCCCAGGAACATTAGTGTCCTTGGAACAGCTGAGGGCGGTGTTTGGGGAGTTCTTTCCCCGGGCAGGGGTGCCCGTTCCGAGGGGCCCCCAAAAGCGCCGACCCTCCCTCGGTCCTCAGGGGAGGATTCGGATCTAAAAAGCGCCTCAGTAGTCAAACCTGTGGATCTTTAAGAGGGTGAGCCGCCCTCAGAGGGCGAAGAGGATCAGGAGGCTCCTTTTTCGCGGGATTTAGCGGTAGTGGAAGCACTGATCACTGATATTCGCGACTCTATGCGTCTTGACCAAACGGGGGAGTCGCATGAGTCCGCATATGTTTGGGGACCGCTTAGACCCCCTAGGTCCCCTAGGGCTTACCCTTATGATCAGGTGTTTGAACAGGCAGTGTTCAAGGAGTGGCGTAGGCCACCAAGTTCCTTGGTTTTGCCTAAAAGCTTTGCTGTTCACTACCCCTTTGAGGAGGGCTTTACTAAGAGGTGGGCTTCACCGGTGGTGGACCCTGCCGTGGCTCGTGTAAATAGAACAACCACCATCCCTCCATCCTTTAAAGAGGCGGCCGATCGCCGCACAGAGGCAGTGTCTAAAGCACTGTTCTTGTTGGCTGGGTCAGCCATGCGGCCGGCACTGGCAACTGCAATAGCGGCACAGTCGCTGCGTGAGCACGCTGCCGCATTGCACACTAGTTTGTCTAGTGAGTGTGCACAGGCTGACGTACAGCGGGCACAACATTTAGAGGAAGGTCTCCGCTACATATGCCATGCTGCTTTGGACCTTCTTCCTATATTGTCAAAAATGTCTGTGTTTTCTATTGTTATCAGGCGGGTGCTGTGGCGCCGCTCTTGGTCGGGCGACCAGGATTCAAAGAAGGCTCTTGCAGATCTGCCCTTCCAGGGAGAGCGTCTGTTTGGCCCACAGTTGGATAAAATCATTAAGGATTTCACGGGAGGGAAGAGTACTTTCCTTCCAGAGCCAAAGCGGCGAGATTTTCATCGTAGGCAGGGCCCTGTCTCTTCAGGTCAGAAGAAGTTTTTTTGGGCACCCGGCCCAGCATTCCGATCTGTCTCAGTCATCAGCGTTTCTGCGTTTCGCAGTGGGAAACCTGCATTACCAGTTTGTGTCTCTGCCCTTCGGGCTGGCCTCGTCTCCCCGAGTGTTCACCAAGGTGGTGGCACCGATGCTTGCATTGCTGAGACAGAGAGGTATCGCGGTTGTAGCGTACCTCAACGTTTTTTCTCCTGAGAGCAGAGTCTGCTACAGCTCTGGAGGAGAACGTGACGATCACGGTGTCCACGCTAGAGGAGTTCGGTTGGCTGATCAACCTGCAATAAATGTATTGGAACTGAGAGCGATCAGGCTTTGCCTGTCCCGTTGGACAGAAAGGCTGCGAGGTCTCCCTGTTTGGGTTCAGTCGGACAACGCCACGGCGGTGGCGTATGTGAACCATCAGTGCGGAACAAGAAGCGCAGCAGCAGCCGCGGAGGTGGCTCTGATCCTTCGGGGGGCAGAACTTCACATGCCAGCTCTATCTGCAATCTACATCCCAGGTGTGGAAGATTGGCAGGCGAATTTTCTCAGCCGCCGGACTCTGGATCAAGGGGAATGGTCCCTACGCCCAGAGGTGTTCCGCCAGATTTGCCGCAAATGGGGCACACCAGAGGTGGACCTTATGACCTCCAGGTACAATCACAAGGTACAGACCTTTGTGTGCAGAACAGGAGGTCCGTTGGCGGTCGCTTTGGATGCACTGGTAGCGCCCTGGGGTCTGTATCGGCTACTGTACATCTTTCCTGTAAAGATTCTACCGCGCGTTGTACGCAGGATAGTAGCAGAGGGAATCCCGACAATCCTGGTAGCTCCGGATTGGCCTCGGCGTCCTTGGTTCGCTGACGTAGTGCGGATGGTGGCAGATGTTCTGTGGCGTCTTCTGCTTCGAGAAGATCTACTATCTCAGGGGCCCATCTTGCACCCTGCTTTACCCTCGCTGGCTTTGACGGCTTGGCTATTGAGTCCCGGGTATTGAGGGATGGGGGTGTCTCTGACTCCGTAATCCCTACTATGATTAAAGCACGTAAGAGTACCTCACGTAAGATTTTTCATAGGACCTGGAAGGCCTATATTACCTGGTGCGAGACAGGGGGTTGGAACCCCCGCTCTTATATAGTGTCCAGAGTGCTGACTTTTTTGCAGCAAGGACTGGACAAGAACCTGGCGTTAAGTACGCTTAATGGGCAGATTTCGGCCCTGGTGGTTCTTTTTCAACGGCCCTTGTCGTCTCATTCATTGATCCGTACATTTGTACAGGGGGTACGTCATGTGGCTCCTCGGATACGGTCGCCTTTGGCACCATGGGATTTGGATTTGGTGCTTTCTGTGTTGCAGAAGCCACCATATGAAAGGATTGGGGACATTCCCTTACAGCGGTTGTCGCAGAAAGTGGCCTTTCTGGTGGCTATCACATCCGCCAGGCGGGTGTTGGAGTTGGCAGCATTATCCTGCAAGTCACCTTACTCGGTCCTCCATAGGACAAGGCAGTTTTGCGGCCTGCCCCTTCGTTTCTTCCGAAGGTGGTTTCTTCCTTTCATTTAAATGAGGATATTGTTCTCCCCTCATTGTGCCCTCACCCGTCGCATCCCAAAGAAGTTAAGCTGCATTCTTTGGATGTGGTGAGGGTTTTGCGGGTGTATTTGAGTTCTACAGCTTCTTTTCGGAAGTCTGATTCTTTATTTTTGCTGACGGAAGGGTCCCGCAAGGGCATGGCGGCCTCGTCAGCTACCGTATCTCGCTGGATACGGAAAACCGTGACTCATGCATATGAGATTCGGGGCAAGGTTCCCCCGTTTCCGGTCACAGCTCATTCCACCAGGGTATTTAGTACTTCCTGGGCGTTTATACACCAAGCCTCGGTGTCACAGGTGTGCAAGGCAGCTACTTGGGCCTCAGTGCACACGTTTACTAAGTTTTACAAAATTAGTGTGTCAGCATCCTCGGATGCTGCTTTTGGCCGCAAAGTATTACAAGCGGCAGTATAGGCGCAGTTAGCGCCGCCTGAGAGGGTGTTTTTTCTGTTGGGTACAGTTGTTATGATTTGCCCACCCCTCTTGATTGGCACAGCTTTGGGACGTCCCCATGTGTCATAAGAAGGCTGCGTCTGTCAGTGAACGGAAGAGAAAAAGGGATTTTTATTATAACTTACCATAAAATCCTTTTCTCTGAGTTCACTGACAGACGCAGCACCCACCCCTCTGCGTTGAGTTTGTAGGGCTTGTTACGAACTGATGTGCTGTACAGGGCAGGGGGGTTATATGCTAAGGTAAGGACGGCCCCCTGGGAGGGGCCAACCTATGCTTTTGTTTGTTTTGCCTAGTCTACACCTAGTAGGATGAGCATAACCCCATGTGTCATAAGAAGGCTGCGTCTGTCAGTGAACTCAGAGAAAAGGATTTTACGGTAAGTTATACAAAAAATCCCCTTTTTGCACGATATTCTAATTTTTCAAGTATCACCTGTGTATACAGTGGGTACGGAAAGTATTCAGACCCCCTTACATTTTTCACTCTTTGTTATATTGCAGCCATTTGCTAAAATCATTTAAGTTCATTTTTTTTCCCTCAATGTACACACAGCACCCCATATTGACAGAAAAACACAGAATTGTTGACATTTTTGCAGAAAAACTGAAATATCACATGGTCCTAAGTATTCAGACCCTTTGCTCAGTATTTAGTAGAAGCACCCTTTTGATCTAATACAGCCATGAGTCTTTTTAGGAATGATGCAACACGTTTTTCACACCTGGATTTGGGGATCCACTGCCATTCCTTCTTGCAGATCCTCTCCAATCCTGTCAGGTTGGATGGTGAATGTTGGTGGACAGCCATTTTTAGGTCTCTCCAGAGATGCTCAATTGGGTTGTAGTCAGGCCTCTGGCTGGGCCATGCAAGAACAGTCACGGAGTTGTTGTGAAGCTACTCCTTCGTTATTTTAGTTGTGTGCTTCGGGTCATTGTCTTGTTGGAAGGTAAATCTTCGGCCTAGTCTGAGGTCCTGAGCACTCTGGAGAAGGTTTTCGTCCAGGATATCCCTGTACTTGGCTGCATTCATCTTTCCCTCGATTGCAACCAGTTGTCCTGTCCCTGCAGCTGAAAAACACCCCCACAGCATGATGCTGCCACCACTATGATTCACTGTTGGGACTGTATTGGACAGGTGATGAGCAGTGCCTGGTTTTCTCCACACATACCGCTTAGAATAAAGGCCAAAAAGTTCTATATTGGTCTCATCTGACCAGAGAATCTTATTTCTCACCATCTTGGAGTCCTTCAGGTGTTTTTTTTAGCAAACTCCATGCGGGCTTTCATGCGTCTTGCACTGAGGAGAGGCTTCTGTTGGGCCACTCTGCCATAAAGCCCCGACTGGTGGAGGGCCGCAGTGATGGTTGACTTTCTACAACTTTCTCCCATCTCCTGACTGCATCTCTGGAGCTCAGCCACAGTGATCTTTGGGTTCTTCTTTGCCTCTCTCACCAATGCTCTTCTCCCCTGATAGCTCAGTTTGGCCGGACGGCCAGCTCTAGGAAGGGTTCTGGTCGTCCCAAACATCTTCCATTTAAGGATTTTGGAGGCCACTGTGCTCTTAGGAACCTTAAGTGCAGCAGAAATTTTTTTGTAACCTTGGCCAGATCTGATGTGCCTTGCCACAATTCTGTCTCTGAGCTTTTCAGGCAGTTCCTTTGACCTCATGATTCTCATTTGCTCTTACATGCACTGTGAGCTGTAAGGTCTTCTATAGACAGGTGTGTTGCTTTCCTAATCAAGTCCAATCAGTATAATCAAACACAGCTGGACTCAAATGAAGGTGTTGAACCATCTCAAGGATGATCAGAAGAAATGGACAGCACCTGAGTTAAATATGTGGGGTATAACTGTCTTTTTGTGTCTTAACAACTGTAAAAACGTCTAAATAATTTTTTCTTTTTGACTTTATAGTGTGCCAGGATTCATAAGTCTGGGAAACGACACTGTGAGTATATAAATTGAGTCCACGACAGGTAAAGAAGACTAGTAGGAACTCTACCAAGTTGTGGAAGTAAACTCAGGTCGACACAAACTAATATGACTAACCTGAACTAATCCTTTCGTTGTGTGGACAGATATCTTCTGGAATGTCGAGTGTCACGTACATTCTCGTTTACTCTTAGTACTCCAGTTTCCTTGACGGACTTTTCGAGTCTCTGTCTTAACACCGTTCCGTGTAGTCTAGACCGGTTCCAATGTTTTTTTAAAGACGACGTGAATTCCAAGGATTCTCGTGTCACCGGAGGTTTTAGGAATTTACCTTCTACAAACCCTGCTGGTCTTGGGAAGGATCTCGACCGGCAGGCCGGTTTGACTCGATAGTCCCCTCTTCTCGTAACCACTCTCTCCGTTTCTTCTTGGGTTTCTAGTGACACCGACTCGAGGTCTCTACGTCAGTCCTCTACCCTCTTTCAACATCTTTCAGTTGGTAGTGACGCCGGGAGGTGGTCAGCCCCGAAATACCGTCTCACCGGGTTGTCTTC
>BLSH010484857.1:0-16046 GCA_018402905.1 Glandirana rugosa | reverse complement strand
CGTTTTTGAGCTGTAGGTGGCGTCGGCGTTAGTGAGCAGAAAGTAGAACCCATGGCCATCGCGTTCTGAGGCTGTAACGTTTTGAGGTTTTTTGACGCCGACGCCACAAAACGCCAACAAACGCCACCTAATATTGTACCAGCGTTTTCTGGTTTTGACGCCGACGTTTTTAGGTTGAAAAATAGCAGAGGGATGATTTTTTTTTAAAAACGCCTATTGACGCCGACGCTCACTAACGCTCAAAAACGCCAATGCATAACGCCTAAAAACGTCAACTTTTTTTCCTTGACGTCGGACCCGACGTTTTGTTTATTTTTTTAGATACGCCCGTGTGTATGAGGCCTAAATGATTTTAGCAAATGGCTGCAATATAAAGGAGTGAAAATGTAGGGGGTCTGAATACTTTCTGTATCCACTGTGTCTATATATATATATATATATATATATATATATATATATATATATATATATATATATAATTTTTTTTTTTTTTTTTTTCCTCATGCATTTATACTGCATTCTATAAACATTTATGCAGTTGACTAGTTTGGGATTGCATTTTTAGTGCTGTTTGGACAAAGTATATGCAAGTGAACAAGTAACCCAAGATAAGCAGAGGTCATTATTGACATTAACAATCTGCTACCCTCAACCATATTCTCTTTAGTTGTGGAAGAGCTTCTCTTCTGTTTTTTTTTTTTTGTTTTGTTTTTTGTTTTTAGTCAAGGTCAAGACACCATGTTTTTGTAATTTTATTTTATTGGCAAATTATATAAAAAATCCAATGAGTAGAGATATTTATATATTTAACTTTTGTGAGAACTCAAACTATAAAGTGCTGCAGTCATTTTAACTTGCTGTGTGATATATTTGCATTTATGAAAAAGGTAAACTTGCCTGTAAATCAGGAGAAAGCAGAGACTTTAATGGCAAAATCAGAGGGTCCACTGCTGTTCCTTTTTAATAACATCTCAGAACAGTGTGTATACACACAAACACATATCCATCCATAGCCGTAGAGTAGTCAGAATTGCTGTGGTTCTGTGCTAATTATATTATTGATAAAATCATTTTTTTCCAAGTAAATTAAACCAAAATCTTGTCCTTGGCTTGCGCACCAACTGGATCTTTTTATATCCATATTTATGTACTGGGAAGGCAGTGGCACCTTCTGAAAACCTGTGGATGTGACTTTAACAGATCTTTAATTTTGCCTTATTTAAGTTTTTATATTCCTGTTTTCATATTTGACTTTGCTCAAGGGTATTTACATACCACCTTGTTTGGTCGATTTATTGATTTTTGACTCCAAATTATATACATTCTAAAGGGCACACTTCTTTAGTTAGGAAACGTGATGTTTTGTATCCATGTTAGGGGGACATCAAAGGATGCCATCATGTCCAATGAAAATATCACATACCTCATCCAAATCGAAAATATTCCTTTTAGGATTGATGAAATGCTTCCATACATTGTGTGGCAAGATCCAGGCAGTTACACAATCAACCAGATTTAATACCAAATTAAAAATGTAATATTCTTCTTTCCTTGTGCTGAAGAGGAAAAAGTGCTTTCTCATGGCTCATTGATAAAGAATCCTATAGTTTTTGTTTCTGTTCTGCCTCAACAAAATGAATCCTTGTACCTGTGTAATTAAAAGATTTGCTGTAACACTGAAGTATTTGGCATTTTCTATACTACACTTTCTTCAAGCTCATCTGAACCAGTAAATAAAACTGGTTTTCCTTTGGGTAGCTCAGTCCCGCAGTGTGAAAGCATGCCATGGACAGACTGACTTCTCTTTGTCCATATAATGCTTAGTCGTTTGGCATAGCTGTAACAAGTGGTGGTTGCCATCTCTCCCATATCTACAGAACAGCTACGTTTGTTTTTTTGAAGAACAAAACCCGCCTCAGGGCTTGATCCTGCATTTAGTCCCTCAAAATCTGAAACCTTAATAGTTTTGTCCTCCTGTTTCTCAGATGCTTCTCTGTGTCGAGTCCTTCTACGTTGAGGTTTCACTCCATGTATAACCCTTCCAGTATCTTCTTTATACACCACTTGAGAACAACTGGCTTTGGCAGACTCATTGTTAAGTCTGCATTGCAAAAGCATACCATTGGGCATAATCTGGCTTCCGTTGGTCTGGGAGTATACATTAGTAACTTTTGGAATGTCTGAACGAGCAGTACTGCAAACCTTGTATTTGACCATCATTACAACTGTAAAAACCAACAGGGTAACCACGATGACTCCTCCAATAATAATGGTTAAAGTGCCTCCCAGGAAATGAGCATGCAGTAAGCGGCAGTCTGGGTATGCCTCTGCTGTGGAAAACTGGACACATCCTAAGGATTTAGTAGCAGCCAAGGAGGTTGCAACATCATCAAAAATGGCCAAGATGCAAAGGTCATAATCTACTCCTGGTACTAAGTGCTTCAAGGCAAAGTGCTTGGTAGTGGAAGGCAGAATCCTGTAAAAATATAAAAAATAAAAACAATTATGTAATAATGTATTCTTAATGATAAAATAAAAAGACAGAGGGGTTATTTATTAAAACCAAAACATACAGAATGTGGAGCAGCTGTGTATATTAACAAATAGCTTCAGTTTGTTCACTTAAAGTGGATGTAAACCTGATCCATGAAATTTGACCTAGATATATATGTTTGCAGTGCTTTCTTATCTCTCTCCAAAGCCCTAAGTCCTGTGTGTTTCTGCTGCTCCGTTCTGTTATCAGCATGATAACTTCTGACAAGTTCTCCGACAACCGAGATTAAACCAGCCTGAAATTTGTGTCGGGGTGGGTGCTTTAAATAGATTAGCAGAGAGATGGTCTATTCATAACACATTCCTTCCTTTGCCAATGTGGAGTGGGGGTGTGTGCCTTTCCTCCAATCAGCTGTCGCACAGTGTATGCCCAAACTACACTCCCGGTGCTGAACAGGAAGAGATCATTTCTAACACAATGTGCACTTTCTAAAGAATATAGAAAGCTGAAGGCAGCAAGCAGATATGTATGTAAAACGTATGTAGGGAGATTGGTTTCATCTGTGTATCATCTGAGGCTGTTCACTTCACTAGGTATATGTGAGGGCTTACATCCATTTTAAGCTTTGAAAATGAAAGCTTTAAGTTCATAGATTCCCATGCACAGCTCAACATTACACTACAGTACATTATTGTGATTACTAATTTTATAGAACATTTTAAAGAAAACAACAATATGGGTTTGTGTCAGTAGTGGGTCATTTATCAACACCGCTGCTCTAACCCCCAAAAATGTATATTCACTAGTAATCATGAATAATATTAGGAATAATGGGCAAAAAAGAATGAAATTGTTTCCTTACGCTAGTTTTGAGTAGAGGTATGCCTCCTTACATTGAAAACCAGTAGAAAAATGCCTCCTTCCAGTGTGGAATATGCCTTTTAACATTGGTGGTGAAAAGAAGAAAAACCCTGTTACACTAGTGGTCAGTGGAGATGTTTAATCTTAAATTAGGGTAACCGGAAAAGTGCCTACTAATATAGCAGTCGATGTACTGCCACCTTGCATTGGTGGTTGCTATAATACTGACCTCTACTATTGGATGCCAGTGTTAAATTCAGCTCCTAATATTGATGGTGGGTGTAAGTGGAGGATAAGTCTGCCACTGCTCAAGAAACCCCTAGCAACTTCTGGAGGAATCCTAGGGTTCCACGGAAGCCTGGTTGAGTGAGGCTGGCTTTGACACACTGAACTGCTGGCTCCTAGCCACTCTTGCTTCATTTAGACCCCTTTCACACCAAGGCGTTTTTCAGGCGCTTTTGCACTAAGAATAGCGATTAAAAAGTGTCTGAAAAACTCCCCCCAATACACCCCAGTGTGAAAGCCCGAGTGCTTTCACACTGGGGCGGTGCGCTTGCGGGACGGTAAAACAAAGTCCTGCAAGCCTCATCTTTGCAGTGGTGTGGGAGCAGTGTATTCACCACTCCTATACCGCCCCTGCCCATTGAAAACAATGGGGCAGCGCCCCCAAAGCGCAGAACACTGCTTCGGTAGTGTCTCTAACCGCCACTTTTAACCCCTGTTTAACCTTTTGTGGGGGGTTAAAAGCGCAGTGTTGCCGTCTGAATAGCGGTAAAGCACCGCAAATTAGCGGTGTTTTACCGCCAACGCTCGGGTGGCCCTGGTGTGAAAGGGGCCTAACAGTAATGAACAAGGACTTTTTGGCCTCCTGCTAAGACATTGCAGTCTACCACTTCTGTATATTAAAATCAAGCTCAAATCTTTCCATCCATTTTTAATTTCTTGAGAATTACTGCCAAGTAATTTATCATATGAATCATACTCTAAAACAAACCTTAAGAGATTTATTATCAATTTGGACCATATACTGTTGCTCTCAGCCACTAACAGAAATTATTCCACAGCCTTGGATTGTAATTGTATTTTTTTTTCTCCAAATCCATATTGGGTGTAATCACTATACATATAGAAATCTGTGGAGTCCCATTATTGTCTAATCTTTAGGGAATTAGCTGTTACTGGCAGAGTTGGACCTCTTTCCCATGTTACTCCTGTGCAGACTCCACTACTGTCCTGAAATTAACTATGACTTCAGTAATCATACTTTTCTCTTCAAAAATATGTTAATTCAATAAAATCAAACCAGAATTTAGGACAGTCAAAGCAATAACATTAGTATCTTACAGGTGTCTGTATCTATATATAGATGAGTACACAGACTGTGCAAATATATAATAACCCATTGTAAATATGTACACTAATGGAAATTTAATTATTCTTTAAATTATTCAAGCTTGCATATGTGAGGACAAATGTGCTTTTAGTAGACATTACATTATAACAAATGCTCTGACTTGACCTTAGTTTTTCCTTTTGCTAAAGTCATAACCAGTCAAATATATATGCTCTTACTGAATACCTAAATTAACATGTTACCTTAATTACTATTATTATTCTTAAGTTATTACACTTTAAAAAATAATTATTATAATGCTGAGTGATTGCTAGGCGACTATGAACGCACAATTTGGTAGGGAACGCTAACAAGAGAAATGGAGCTCATTAATGGCATGTAAGTGCATTTTTGGCAGATCATTTTTTAGGACCAATACACCCTGAAGGCCATGCTGAGCTTTAAGAAACCAAGGTATTCCACTGCACATAAAATATGCTACTGTAATACGTTGTTTTGAATAGTTCTGTAAACATCTGTGCATCCAGGAGGCAAAGTAAATGTAACTTGTCCTGCAAATGCATCTTAGGGCTGGTTCACACCTAGGCGATCCTAGGCGATTTGCGATCCGACTTGTGTCGCCCCAATTTGCCTCAAATTGCCTGACATCAGAAATCCCATTGGAATGAATGGAGCCATCTTAATATGCGCTACTCAAGCCTCTCCGACTCCAAGGCGATTTCAAAAAAGGTTCCTGTACTATTTCAAAGCGACTTCTAGGCGATTTGAGCCCATAGAAGTCAATGGAAGTCGCTTCCAAGTCGGATCACCATCTATGAAGAAGCGACTTTACAGGAAAAGGAAAATAATTTTTTAAGGCAACTCCCCCTCCCTCTCTTCTCTGATTGGCAACAGGCAAAGTCGCCTGGCATGGTTATCACTTCAGGTCGCGTTGTAATGCCCAAAGTAGCTCTGAAGTCTCTTTCAAAACGCTTTCAAATCGCCTAGCAAAGTCGTATCGCCTAGGTGTGAACTGAGCCTTACTGAGAAGCTCAAGTAGGCTTCTATTTAAATGTTATAAATTAGGCAAGAAAGCACTTTAAGTGAAAGAAAATCATTTAAGTATTCAGTGACCATACTACCTAGTTTTCTGCTGGATAAAAGTCTTTATCCAGCATTGAGGGGGGATAGAATTTATTATTAACGGTTGCTGTGGCTATGGGATTACTGTAATTTTTTGTTCTCAAATTGTAGTTATTGCTAATTAAAAGTACTGTATCGGCTGATTTTTTTAATCAAACCATCACCGCAGATCAACATATACTAAGGTGGCCAAATATATATTATTTTTTTTTATCTTTGATGCAAGCCGACTGTTGGCTGATGCATTACTTCCTTAATAACATCGGATTGTATTTTTAAAAGCACACACATACCAAATAAGTTAAAGTGGATGTAAACCCTCACATATACCCAGTGAAGTGAACAACCTCAGATGATACACAGAGATGAAACAAATCCTCCTACATATGTTTTACATTTATATCTGCTGTCTTCAGCTTTATATATCCTTTAGAAAGTGCACATTGTGTTACAGATCTTCTCTACCTGTTCAACGCTGAGTGTGATGTCTGGGCATACAGCCAAGACAGCTGATTGGAGGAAAGGCACACACCCTCACTCCACATTGGAAAAGGAAGGAAGGAATGTGCAGAGCTCTGCTGTGAGAAGGCAGGCTGTCTGCTAATCTATTTATAGCAATGATACACACTTCAGACTGCTTTTATATCCAGTGTTGGAGAACTTATCAGGCTAAAAACAGAGCTAGGGAGCAGGAGAAAGCCACAGGACTGCTTTGGAGCGAGATAAGAAAATGCTGCAGATATGTGTGCCCAGCTCAAATTTCATGAATCGGCTTTACATCCACTTTAACATCCACTACACATATGTTGAACACAGATATAAATTACACACAGACTTATCTCTAAAGCCCAGCATTTAGGTCAACCTATTCACACAAGTCCCAACTTTACTTTAAGACTGCCTTGGGTACCAAAATGTATTGCCCCTTCTTTGCCAGGACATTTTTCAGTTTTCAGTGCTGTAATAATTTGATTAAATTATGTCGTCATGCAACACTGAACAAAATTTTATATATATATATATTTATAAATGTTTTTATTTATTTATTTATTTTTTTAAGGATATGCTGTTATTTTGTTGCTATTAAATAACTGCTATTTTTTAACATTTTTACTATACTGTTGATAGAAAAAATGCCAACAATTATGAAAAAAAACTGTTTCTACTACTCCTTTTAAAATATGTCAGGACAATTGAACACCCCCAAAATATCCCCTTTTTAGTAAGCAGACACAGCAAGATGATCCAATGTTTGAATCAAATTTTGGAAATGAAGTAACATGCTAGTGTCAAAGTGGTTAAAATGTGTGTAGCTTTGCAATGGGGCTATTCAAAATATTAAATTCTGCTAAATTCTCAGACACTGTAAATCACTTGTTTTTTTATGTCAAATCATTAACCACTTGCTTACTGGGCACTTGAACCCCCCTCCTGTTCAGACCAATTTGCAGCTTTCCGTGCTCTCACATTTTGAATGACAATTACTCAGTCATGCAACACTGTACCCATATGATTATTTTGTTTTTTTCCCCCCACAGATAGAGCTTTCTTTTAGTGGTATTTGATCACCTCTGCGGTTTTTTTTTTTTATACTATAAACAAAAAAAAGCGACAATTTTGAAAAAAGAACAATTTTTTTACTTTTTGCTATAATATCCAAAAAAATGTATAAGAAAACAAATGTATTGCTCAGTTTAGGGCAATATATATTCTTCTACATATGTTTAATAAAAAAAATCCCAATAAGCATATATTGATTGGGTTGCACAAAAGTTATCGCATCTACAAACTATGGGAATGGATTTATGGTATTTGTATTTTTTTATTTTTTTACTGATAATAGCGGCAATTTTTATCGGTACTGCGATATTGTGACAGAGATGTCTGACACTTTTGACACTTTTTTGGGACCAAACCTGCCAATATCAAAAGCTCTTGGTGGGATGGCATTACCTGACATCACACTTAATCATAGAGCCACCCATCTCATGCGCACCCTGGGCTGGAGACTACATGCTAAGATTAAACAATGGGCTTCCATGGAGCAGTCCCTCTCTCAGACTCCATTCTCTGGGCTTGTATGTTGCTCGACTATTGCACAGACAGAACTTGGGTCCCTTCCTACTATTGCACCCACATGGAGATACTGTAGGAATTATTTTGTCAAGTATAAAATAGCCCCTTCCCCATTTCCTTTATTACCTATATTGGAGTATTTTGATTTCACTCAAGGTAATCAAGACAATGCATTTCATATAGTATTCTCACAGGATACACGCCTCGTGCTCCACTTTCTTCGAAATTCCACTTGGATCTCGAGCTCTCAAATGTTAACAGACCCCTCTTTTTCCTTATTGGGGCCTCTACAAATCCTCAAACTTACTCGTTTTCTCATTATTTGGAAGCCCCCTCACAATGTTTGAAGGGGAATGCCAGCTGTCAGAGTCTCTTTCCCATGCCCTTTCATTCTCCTACAAACTTATTCTCTCCGAAATATCACAGAACACACTTAAGTTCCTGGACTAATGGGGATCCGACCTTGGTATTGAACTTACGCCAGGTTAAAAATTCTTTCCCTTTCGTTGCACTCCTCGATCTGTAATAGATACCAGGAAGCTGGGTACAAACTTGTCTCTTGATGGTACCATAACATAGTGTTGTGCAGTGTGGTGCACGATAGGTGGATCTGATACACTTATTCTGGTCTGGTCATGTTCCCACCTGCATAATTTTTGAACTCAAGTGCTTTCCCTAACCCAAGAGTTCACCGACCACCATTTAGAGACCCAGGATTTTTTCTTCTACACCATAATGATTCTCCTTTCAAGGTATATAAAAACTTCTATTATATACTATAAATGTATTATTCATTTGGTCAATGCCACTCGTTCTTGCTTTCCAGCTTTGTGGAAAAAATATCTGCCGAACCTGCCCTAGATGGGTTGAACGGCCCACAGTGACATTTTCTCAACCGACACCACCTTACACCTCTTTGATCCCCCGAGGTATAAGGGTCCCCCAGTCATCTTTTTCTCTGCTCTCTTCGCATGTCCGAATATTAATCATGGACTATGGTATGTTCAGGTTATTTTTAGTATTCACCATGGTCCATTTGGGCTTGGCCCAAGAAGCTTCAGTAATGTTGCCTTCTTTTTTTACCTTTCCTTCTTAGTTAAGGCACACCTATTTTATAGATAAGCATGCCTGTGACTAGCCTAAAAATATCAGCCTGGCAACTGCTCCTAAGGGCCCACCATGAGGGCCTATGGATGGTGCCATCCCTGCCTTAAGCCACCTTTATTCACACATCACAGGGCTGTTTTATGTAACTATTTAAATGTGTCATTAGAAAATTCTTGACAACATTGTTTCTTGTCTTCTGTATTGAACTCTAAATTTTCTGTAAATCCTTTTTCTAAATAAAAAATGCATGAAAAAAAGTGAGAGGGTCTTTAGTGACATGATCCTCCCTGGAGCTAATAACAAACTGCTAGAAAGCAAGTGCAGCATTCCCTTGAGTAGAAAATTGCATTCTGAACACCGTGTCTCAAACGTCCCCCAAAATAACCTTTCCTCCTAAAGTCATAAGGAAGAAGCATTTGAAATATTTTGGAAAATCACACTGAATTGGGTCATTTTAAATACATTTGTGCAGAATGTTTTTTTTTTTTTTTTTATCAATTGTATATATCATATTTTACCAAGAGTGGAGTTTTCCTTTAAGCATTGGTGATTTTTGTGATGTTTTACGTCCAGAGAGAGATTTTGTAGTTCAGTAAAATACATGGCTATGTAAATCTGCAGAATGAAACCCTATTTTCACACTACACCTATCAGTTGTAATGAATGGATAAGAATATTTTCAGTGGAGTGATCTGTAAAAAGCAAAGGCATTATTATGTAGTGTGTTCTTTCGGGATTTTTTTTTGTATTCATTATACATAGCTATGAAACAATCTGTAGAAGAAGCAGCTTTCATTACTTCAGCTGGGGGCCTTTTAAAGTATATCACCAGAATGTGCTTCCAGTTTTCAGCTAATACTGCCCCCTTCACCTAATAAGCTTGTAGAACCCAAAAATCATTAAACCTGTCACTACCAATTTGCCAATGACTTTCATGTTCAACTGAATGCTTAACCTTTTGTACTGTGTATACAACTGCCAGCGTTTCAGTCAAGATGCCCACTGTGAACCATTTGGCACGTTGATTGATGCAGGCATAGGTCACTGCTCCATTGCAGTTGATGCATACTTATTATGCAACAGTGTATGAACAATCTTTTCTGTAAGAATCACTAGAAACATCCGTGTCTGCAAGTCACATATACTTGCTCTACTGTTGTTATATAATATTTCTACTTGAGTAAGAATAGTTTGCAGTAAACACACAATTTGTGTAGCTTTCTAGAGTATCACGGAGCGCAGGTTTAGGCAAAATTCACTAAACACGGTGCACTCAAGGTTGAGTATGTGGGGATCTGAGTGCACAGATGTCAGAGAGATTGATTTATGGCCACAGTTGTGTTGCTGAGCTATTGTATCATTTTTGCCATGTGTTGCTCATCTGTAGATTCTCCATTAGCCTTTGAGCAAAGGATATATTGCTAGAAGTAATCTTTTTACCCTTATTGATCCAAAGATTTACGCTCGTTTTAGCAATTTGTCTTAATTACTGGACACTTTATCAGTTCAGCAATCAATACATTACCTTGTACAGAGGTACAGTTTTGTTTTTGATTTTGTGCAGATTAAACAGCTAAAACCTTTAGCACCTAGGGGCCAGCAAGGAGTGAGTGTACATGTCTAAAGGGATGTTGGGAATGAGCTCTTTCAAAAAACATTTATGAAAGAAAACTTGAGGCAGGGTATTGTGAGATTTACAGTAGTCTTCCAGCCCCCCCCCCCCCCCACCAAACTCAGTGCAGAGACAAGCAGACAGACCCATTGATGACATCGCTGGGTCTCATGAGACATTTTTTGAATACAAAATTACTTCATTGATACATTTTACTTGCATGTTGATCAGAGAAGGGGAGTACAAAGGAACATACTGTTTGTGTAATACAGGCATGGTTTTATTTCTCTGTTTTGTAAGAGTTTAAAATAATTAGTAATTTGTTGCATTATGAGTTTATGTGAAATCTCCATTAACAGCTGTAAAATATTGTAATTATTAATATATTTCAATTAGAAGTGTACTTGAGTTGGAGGGAGGTGTGTTTAAACTATTGAGTGCGGTGGTGAGGCTGTAATTAGCTCCACTTCAAAGGGTTGCCTTTTGTTTTCCCTGATCACACATGGGCTGTAAACAGCAGCCTTCTTTTAATCACCCAATCAGGCTGTGCCCAATATACCGGGGTTAGGTACAGTGACCAATTAGGGAGAATTATATTAGCCACAGTACAAAAAGGAGGGGGGAGGATATAATGCTTTGTCACCAAGCTAAGGTTTTTTTTGTGGACACACAGCAGTTACCATGCCCCGACCTAAATGGAAAGGTAAATTAACTCCATACTTGTACATGGTATTGTAAATATGGTTGTTGTGGGTAATTTGTAAATATCATGTAAGCCAGGGGACTTATACTGTACATTGTGTTGTAAATACTGTCTAGTGTATAATTTGTATATATTATGTAAATCCATCAATAAATGTGTATTGCGGATGGAACTACCTCTTTTGTGTAAGATCTCTCAGATCTAGATGTGTATATGTACATACTACTACAATAATGGAGGTGTTTGCACATAAACACATAAACAAGGCAACAAGATGTATCTATTCCTGAAGCAAACATTAGAGCTGTTAAGTTGATGTTTGTTATAGTGAAACAAGACAGCACCCAAAACTGTTTATTTCCTTTTGAGTGGAGGGTATCTGGATCAGGTATTTGGTAAAGCTGTGTTTTCCCATTTACACAGCAGCAAATTCCTACGTATCAGGGTGTTTTTTTTTTTTTATACAATTTGGAAAAGCACCTCAATGTCACAAGTAAAAATAGAAGAAATTATAAAAGGAATGTCATGGAATTTTATGTGAATAGTGCTCTGCATAGGTTAATATACTTTTATCCTCAACGTACCACTTTCACACTCCACCAAAAGCAAAATGACTACATTTGGGTGTAGTCTTATTTAATTGAGAAAACGTGCATTTAAAGGTAGTTTTCATCAGTAGTAAATTATACAATTTACATTATGAAGGTTTTCTTCTTCTGTTCATCTTACCTGTACACCAATGTCTCATCCGCTGAGCAATTGTACTGGATCTGGTACATCCATACTACATAGGCTGATCTATTCATGTACCACCGTACCAATGCAGAGGAAGATGTTACATCAGATACCACTACTGCATTTTCTGTTGTCTTTCTTTCTTCTGTGGCGTTGGCTGTTGTCTTGGATGAAGTTGTAATATCAGATGACCCAGGGTCCTGTCTCAGTACACTAACTGTTCCATTGTTGCGATGAGGCAAAGGAATCATTTTGAGGTCAACTTGGGCAGTTGATTCTCCAGCAGCATTAATTGCTATACAGGTATAGGCTCCATCATCCCTGATTGTGGTGACCAGTATATCCAAGGTTCCATTTCGGTAAGAAGCAGTCCTAGAAGAGTTTGGCATTATCTTATCATCGGGGGATACCCAATGTATAACAGGCTCTGGGTCTCCAATTGCTCTGCATTTTAGTGTTGCCCGTTGCCCTTCAAGTACCCAGAGTTGATGTGTATGACGAGTGATAAGAGGGGGCTCACAAGTGAACTCTTCCTCTGGTATAGACCAGAAATAACGTCCTGCTAATTGTGGAGGGGAAGCACATGTTTCCATATCATCCTCTCTCACCAGCCGCCGTAACCATAAGAGTTCACAGTTACAGTGAAATGGGTTACCACCAAAATTGAGCACTATTGTGGATGTGTAAGGGGTAGGGCTAACTACTCCAGTTTGGGAACGAACAAAAAGAGCGTCTGGAGGTAGTGTGTGTAGCCTATTAGATGTCATGTCCAGTCTGGAAAGCTTGTATAGTTCAGAGAACGTCCCTTCCATTACATAGTCTATGAGATTGTGGTCAAGATTGAGAGTATGCAAACTAACCATGTTCTGAATAGCCTCCCATGGGGCACTAATTAAATTATTATATGACATGTCCAGGTCCTCTAAAGTAAGGATGAAATCGTCAAAAGTAGCCACTGGAATTGTTATAAGTTGGTTATTGTTGATAATAAGATGCTGGAGATTCAGCATTCCTCGTAAAGCTTCCTCATGAATAGATGTTAAACGGTTTCCATCTAAGTGCAAAGACCTAAGGCTCTCAAGATCACCAAAGGCATAAGGTTGAATGATATCTATGGTATTTCTTGATAGAGTGAGGTCCACCAAACCTGTCATGTTGAGAAAGTCTTCTTGCGCTACCACTCGGATGAAGTTGTCAGCCAACCGTAGCTCCACAGTCCTGCGGTCTATGTTAGGTGGGACATAAAGCAGCCCCTTGTTGGCACACAGCGTGCTGAGTGACTCTGAAAGGTTTTGGCAGGTACAATGAAAGGGACAAGAATGGACAATGGTCACAAGGCTTCCTACCAGCAGAACACCCCAGACCAACCTTTCCATGGTAGATGAAGTAGTAACCCTGTGAAGAAATAATAAGATGTTTTTAAAATATGTATGCTCTGCATGTTTGCTTACACTCAGTTGTATGTTAAAGGTATTGTTAGTTTTGGAAATCATAATTCTGTCATTCTTATTGTGTACATTATTTGCAATTTTTCACTGCTTTATTAATTAAAAATTACCGAATACATACTTTGGAAACACAAGACAGCATTTATCATAAGACTGGCAGCATTAAACTTTGGACATAGCCATATTGTAATCTAGTTTTTAAAAAATAGCTTTTTTTCTCACAAACTTTTTCCCTACTTATTAGGTTTGTTTGTGTTTGTTTTTTTTCTTATTGTTACCAACAGTACAATGTCAAAACTTAGCTGAAACACAATTTGAGATGATCATCTTTTCACCAAATTGCCCCAACACTATGATCATGCTTTTGGGAAAAGCAAAGTAAGTTTGCCCAAAAGCCGGTAATCAGATGCTTTCTTTATGTGCCTAACCTCTCTTAGAAAATGTTTACAGTGATTGTAAAGTCAGTGATCTTATTTACTGCCAGCCCCTCTGTTATAATATGCTATACTACACAGTGTATGTGTTTTTTTTTTTAATTCTGCAGCTAAATACCTTTTTTCACATCATCGCCGCCTTCCTTCCCCAATCTAAGGACTTGATGTCAGCTGGGTGGTCACATGTGAAATAAGGTATTTAGCTGCAGAATTGAATAAAAACACATAAACTGTGTAGTATATCTTGTTATAACAGAGGGGCTTGCAGTAATTATGATCACCAACTTTACTGCCACATGGAATAGCGACGGGGGGGGGGGGGGGGTAGTTGCAGATTGGCTCACACACTAAGAAGTGACAGGCAGGGAGGGAAGGGGAGAGACTCTAAACACAACAGGATGATGGAACAGCAGCCATGATTACTGTGGTAAACACACCTAGGGGAACACAGGAACAGGCAGGATCAACCAGGTATTTTACAGCATAGAAAGGGACAAATGACACCGCACAAGCACTATGTGGTTTAACATGCTTTTTAGGCAAAAGAACCTCTTTAGTTTATTTTGGATTATTCCTACATGTATCCAATGTGTGTACACATTTACTCTGCCTTTATATTTTTTCAATTCTTTAATTTAAAATAAAGTTATTTAGGTGTTCTTGTTGCAAATTTTTTCTATCATATTTAAATATGCTTATGTACACAAAAATAGTTTAAAGTGATTGTAAACTCTGTACTACCACTTGTACTTGCAGGTAAGCCTATAATAAGTCTTACCTGTAGGTACTGTGAATATCTCCTAAACTTGCATAGTTTAGGAGATATTCAGATTGCATGCAGCTCATGACATCATCGGCGCATGTGCTCTGAAGGTCTGGCTTACAGTGCTGGACCTTCAGAACCCTTGCCGGGCTGTGAGTGATGTCATCGCAACTCTGGCCACTCACAGCGCCAGAGCCTGCGAACCCAGAAGAAACACCGGGGGAAGATGTCTGCTGTCACAGCGGTGAGCAGGCGCTGCTGGAAGGGCTTCGTTCTAAGGCAAATATTTCATAATGTGCTAGTATGCAATGCGATCCATTGTTTTACAGGTTTTTGATTTTTTTCCCCCAAAGGTTTACAACCACTTTAAGTGAAAGTGGCTGTAGAGGAAGCATCATTAAGAGGCTAGATCTTATCTGTAGATGTAAATTTATTGACTTCAGCGTCAAATCAAAATATTCAGTAGCTCAACTTCAGGGGTGTGAAGAAGGTAGGCACAGGCTTCCTTCACCCCACAATTCCTGAAACAAATATTACTTTATTAAAGTCAGTATGAAAATCTTTAAAGCGGTTCATTTTTGCTCTATGGACAATGATTCTACAGTAGCCTTGGCCAACCGGGGTTCTGAGGAACAGTTGAGCCTGTCCTCTTGTTTCCCAGGTTACTCACCACTCACACTGCATAGCTGTCAGTAAAACAGGCATTTTCCCCACTAACTATAAAATGTAAAGGGGGCCCATCTCCTACTGACAACCATTGTTGGGGAACACTATGCTTACCAGTAATTTGAGAGAGCACTTTACCACTAAAATTCAATCTAAAGTGTCACTACACTGCTGATCAACAATGTAAGGGGGCACTATATTGACCACAAATATAAGAAGACACTTTTGTAAAGGACACTAAAATATAAGGAACAGTAAATATGTTGGGTACACCACATTCCTCATTCGTTATACATTGTTTTATACACTGAACAGCCATAACATTATGACAGGTAAAGTGAACAAAATTGATTATCTTGTTACAATGGCATTTGAAAGTCAGTGGGATATATTAACAGCTTCCCGACCGCGCGCCGTCTTTTCACGGCGGCAGTCGGGGAGCCCTGCGCGAATCGCCGTAAATAAGCGGCGATTCGCATTTGGCCACCTGGGGGCGCGCGCGTGCGCCCCGCCGCACTCCTGGGGAGTGTGCCCGCGGCTCGGGCGGACCCGATGTCCGCCGGCTACAGGGAAAAGAACGGGGAACCGCCGATGTAAACACGGTGGTTCCCCGCCCTGTCAGTGGGGCATGAGAGATCTACTGATCCCTGTCACTGGGATCAGTTAGATCT
>BLSH010484809.1:112770-124055 GCA_018402905.1 Glandirana rugosa | reverse complement strand
AAATTGACCACTTGGTGTAAAAATAAAAGCGTTTTCATTTTCTTTCCACGTTTTTCAAAGACTTGTGAAAAAAAATGAACCATTCAAAAGATTCATAATGCCTCATAGAATATACGTTGGGGTATTTGCTTTCCAAAATGGGGTCATTTTGTGGGCAATTCCATTGTCCTGGTGCTCCAGGGCCTTCAAAAGTTTAATGGCTCTTTAGGAAATTAGATGTGAAATTTCTGCTCCTAGAATGCCTGACGGTGCTCCCTGCATGTTGGACCTCTCTATGTGGCCAGGCTGTGTAAAAGTCTCACACATGTGGTATCGCCATACTCGGGATGAGTAGCAGAATATATTTTGGGGGGTAATTTTTGCTATGTGCATGCTATGTGTAAGAAATAACTTATAAATTGACCACTTTGTGTAAAAATAAAAGCGTTTTCATTTTCTTTCCACGTTTTTCGAAGCCTTGTGGAAAAAAATGAACCATTCAAAAGACTCATAATGCCTCATAGATTATACGTTGGGATGTTAGCTTTCCAAAATGGGGTCATTTTGTGGGTAATTCCATTGTCCTGGTGCTCCAGGGCCTTCAAAAGTGTAATAGGTCGTTACGAAAAAAAATTCTTCTCCTAGAATGCATGACGGTGCTCCCTGCATTGACAATTTTGTGCAAAAAAAAAAAAAAATAATTTCTTAATCTTCCAAAGAATTGTGGGAAAAAAGTACAACTTCAAAAAACTCGCCATGCCTCTTGCTAAATACCTTGGAATGTCTACTTTTCAAAAAGGGGTAATTTGGGGGGTATTTGTACTTTCCCGACATTTCAGTGCCTCAAGAAATGAGATAGGCCATCAGTGCATCAGGTGTGATCAATTTTCAATGATTTTCACCATAGTTTGTAGACTCTATAACTTTCACACAGACCAAATAATATACACTTATTTGGGTTATTTTTACTAAAGATATAGCAGTATAGGTTTTGGCCAAAATTTATGGACAAAAATTACTTATTTGCAAAATTTTATCACAGAAACTAAAAAAAAGTGTTTTTTTTTCAAAATTTTCGCACTTTTTTCAATTATGTCGCAAAAAAAAAAAAAAAACAGAGGTTCTTAAATACCACCAAAATAAAGCTCTATTTGTGTGAAAAAAATGATGCAAATTTTGTTTGGGTGCAGTGTAGCATGAGAGAGTAATTGAGATTCAAAGTGTGAGAGCGCAGAAAGCTGAAAATTGGTCTGGGCAGGAAGGGGGTATAAACGTCCGGTATTGAAATGGTTAAAAGACTGATTTTTGAAAAAAAAAACAAAAACATTTTTTACTTTCTGCTATAAAGCATATTCATTAAAAAAATTTAAATCAAATGTTCTCCATACATTTTGGCCAAGATGTATTCTGCTACATGTCTTTGGTAAAAAAAATCCCAATAAGTGTATATTGATTGTTTGTGGTAAAGTTATAGCGTCTACAAACTAGGGTATATACAGTATCTCACAAAAGTGAGTATACCCCTTACATTTTTGTAAATATTTTATTGTATCTTTTAACCACTTCAAATCCCAATAAGTGTATATTGATTGCTTGTGGTAAAGTTATAGCGTCTACAAACTAGGGTATATACAGTATCTCACAAAAGTGAGTATACCCCTTACATTTTTGTAAATATTTTATTGTATCTTTTAACCACTTCAGCCCCGGAAGGATTTACCCCCTTCCTGATGAGCACTTTTTGAAGATTCAGCACTGCGCCACTTTAATTGACAATTGTGCGGTCGTGTGACGTTGTACCCAATCGAAATTGACTTCCTCTTTTTCCCACAAATAGAGCCTTCTTTTGGTGGTATTTGATCACCTCTGTGATTTTTATTTTTTGTGCTATAAACAAAAAAAGAGAGACAATTTTGAAAATAAAAACAATACTTTTTACTTTTTGCCATAATACATGTCCAAAAAAAAAAAGAAAAAACAAATTTATTCATCAGTTTACGCTGATATTTATTCTGGTCGACGGTGCTGGGCTGCGTGAGAGAGACGTCCTGTGCGTGGAGCTGGAATCTGACTACAGCCTCAGCTGTTTTACATGTTATGTGCGCATATATGTTTTAACTTTGTAAGTGCAATACATCAGGGAGGAGTGTGTAACAATAAATCATATATTTTGACGTTACTACACTATGCGGTACTCTCTCCTTTTGTTTTGACATACATGCGATGCTGTCCATCTGATGTTCCGGGATTGAATGTCCATGTTTGGTACAAACTGCGCTTTTGCCTGTGCATGAGAATGCTAGGAATGTAAAGTCAGTGAGTTCTCATCCATGTGGGGATTGGCTGTCACTGTGTACCTTCACGTGATGTGGTGGATTGAGGAATCGCCTGTCAGTTTAATATCTGGATATCAGAATGACTACTTATGGACTTAATTTTTTTTTTCTTGTTTTATGAACTGTGACACATTTCTTCCATCATGGGGTGTTGTCTACTGTGTACTATAAAACAGTATTTGTTCTGTTAGCGCTACTACTTATTATAATTAGTAATAATTTGATATGATCACTTATACTCTATATATAGTGGCCGCTATTTTTGTGCTATTACTTATCCAGGTGCGGTGTGAGGGATCCAGTGTTATGGGTGGTTTTCTGTTAACCCACCTGTTTTGCATTTTTTTCTACGCATTTGCAAAAAAATTGCAATAGGCATATATTGGTTTGCGCAAAAGTTGCCACGTTTACAAACCATGAGAATTTGTTTATGGCGTTTTTTACTATATTATTATTTTTTTTTATCAGGACTGCGATATTGCGGCGGACATATCAGACATTTTTTACACTTTTTTGGGACCAATGACATTTATACAGTGATCAGAGCTAAAAATAGCCACTGATTACCGCATAAGGGTCACTGGGGTTCTAACTGTATGGGGGCTGGGCTGGCAGGGGTATGACAGATCTAACTGATCCCAATTACAGGGATCAGTAGATCTGTCATGCCGCCTGACACAGCGCCATCTTTCTATGTAAGGTGGTCGGCAAGTGGTTAATGTGACAACACTAAAGAAATGACACTTTGCTACAATGTAAAGTAGTTAGTGTACAGCCTGTATAACAGTGTAAATTTGCTGTCCCCTCAAAATAACTCAACACACAGTCTTTAATGTCTAATCTGCTGGCAACAAAAGTGAGTACACCCCTAAGTGAAAATGTCCAAATTAGGCCCAAAGTGGTAATATTTGTGTGGCCACCATTATTTTCCAGCACTGCCTTAACCCTCGTGCACATGGAGTTCACCAGAGCTTCACAGGTTGCCACTGGAGTCCTCTTCCTCTTCTCCATGACGACATCAAAGAGCTGGTGGATATTAGAGACCTTGCGCTCCTCCACCTTCCATTTGAGGATGCCCCACAGATGCGCTTTAAGGTTTAGGTCTGGAGACATGCTTGGCCAGTCCATCACCTTTACCCTCAGCATCTTTAGCAAGGCAGTGGTCACCTTGGAGGTGTGTTTGGGGTCGTTATCATTTTGGAATACTGCCCTGCGGTCAGTCTCTGAAGGTAAGGGATCATGCTCTGCTTCAGTATGTCACAGTACATGTAGCTCCCCAGTGCCGGCAGCACTCATGGAGCCCCAGACCATGACACTCCCATCGCCATACTTGTCTTTGTACTCCTGAACTGGTTGCCACCACACATAGTTGACACCATCTAAACCAAATAAGTTTATCTTGGTCTCATCAGACCACAGGACATGGTTCCAGTAATCCATGTCCTTAGTCTGCTTGTCTTCAGCAAACAGTTTGCGGGCTTTGTTGTGCATCAACTTTTTCCTTCTGGGACAACAGCCATGCAGACCAATTTGATGCTGTGTGCAGCGTATGGTCTGAGCACTGACAGGCTGACCCCTCCCCCGCCCCTTCAACCTCTGCAGCAATGCTGGCAGCCATAGACATGCGCAGGGGGTGTGCCGAGTGTGCCCAGGCACACCCTAATCAACCCCTGCACCAACAGCATACCTCGGATGCATGTCATCATGGCTGTGTGAGTCTGACATTCTTACAAAGTCCAGCTACTGCAGCCCCGCCCCCACACCCCTCCGCACAAACAGAAGCTCAGAAAGCCTTGATCTACTCCTGCTCTTGCCCCTCCCCCTCACTCCAATTCCCATGGCTGTGCTATGCCCGGGAAGAGGATGTGTGGGCGGGAACTTTCAAACAGCAGCTATCGCCTCTACATGAACACTCTCACCCTCATTTGCTCTCCCTCCTCCTCTTTTTATTTGGTGCTTCAGAAGTAACTGATCAGAAATTGTATATAAAGGTGAAAATTCTAAAAAAAAAAAAAAACAGAAGAAAATGTCTAATCAGTGCAACACATTTCAATGCACAGTACTTCAAATGCTTTGAATGGTCACAGAAAGTTAATGGAAAAAGAAATCCAGTTCAGAGGGGGAGGACATAGTATTCTGCCTTGAAAAGCAGGCTTACTACAAGCTGTTCCCTTAGTTTGATGTTACAGCTTTGCAGGCACTAGATGTATTTTGTGTTCTAGATTCACACCACGCTTTTTTGTGATCCAGATGCATTTCTGAATGCACATGCATCTTTAATGTATTAATGTGTTGATGTTTTTTTGTAACGGGTTCCAGTGTGTTTTTGATGTGTTTTGCCATGTTCCAGTGTAGTTCCATACAGAAAAAATTAAGCACGTTCTACTTGGCTGCACTGGAACACACTGCACAGGTGGGAACTTGAGCCATTGGAATCCATGTAACATGGTGTCCATGCAGTTTTGATGCAGAACAAAAAAGCACAGGACTGCATCTGACGTGAACCTGTCCTTGATCATCTGCATCACCAAAAAGCAACAGAATGCTCTCACTGAAGCAGAACCTCTTACAATGTCTGGTTGTGAATCTCAGAATTGTAGGGTGACAGCAGACAGTTAAGACAAAAAAGACCATGCTTGAACAAGGACACCTTTGATAAGGCACTCGCTGACTTTAAACACCACACAATGCAATGCACACATTTGCAGTAATCTGTTGCATTGTGTTTAGCCATGATGCAATTCCTAGTAGCAGAAATCTATAGAATACTTAGGATTTAGCATACCAGGCCCTTTGGTCTGGTACAGATTTTAAGGGAAACCCCATGCCGAAAAAACGGCGTGGGGTCCCCCCCAAAATCCATACCAGACCCTTATCCGAGCACGCACCCCAGAAGGCCAGGAAAGGGGGTGGGGACGAGCAAGCGCCCCCCCCCCTGGACCATACCAGGCCGCGTGCCCTCAACATGGGGAGTATGGGTGCTTTGGGGCAGGGGGGGCTCTGCGCCCCCCACCCCAAAGCACCTTGTCCCCATGTTGATGAGGACAAGGGCCTCTTCCCGACAACCCTGGCCGTTGGTTGTCGGGGTCTGCGGGCGGGGACTTGCCCCCCACCCTATGTAAATGAGTATGGGGTACATCGTACCCCTACCCATTTACCTGGAAAGAAATATGTACAAAAAAAACACCACACAGCTTTTTAAAATATTTTATTAAATCTGCTCCGGCGGTCTTCTCCCCTCTCTGGCTCTTCTTTCTTCAGCTCTTTTGCGGGGTCTTCCATCTTCTGAGGGGTGATGTCATCTGGTGGCCACGCCCCATGCCAATAAAAGGCACAGCACACAGCGGAGAGGGCATTTGTGAAGGACATTGCGTCGTGTCAACATGGGAAGAAGAAGGAGAAGAGAGGAAGAACAGAGGGAAGAGGACAGCAGAGAAGACCGGCAGAAGACGCCGCAGAGAAGGAGAAGAAAGAAGACCCCTCAGAAGATGGAAGACCCCGCAAAAGAGCCGAAGAAAGAAGAGCCAGAGAGGGGAGAAGATTGCCAGAGCAGATTTAATAAAATATTTTAAAAAGCTGGGTGGTGTTTTGTTTGTACATATTTCTTTCCAGGTAAATGGGTAGGGGTACGATGTAAAAGGGGGCTTCCAGATTCCGATAAGTCCCTGCCCGCAGACCCCGACAACCAACGGCCAGGGTTGTCGGGAAGAGGCCCTTGTCCTCATCAACATGGGGACAAGGTGCTTTGGGGTGGGGGCGCAGAGCCCACCCTGCCCTAAAGCACCCATACTCCCCATGTTGAGGGCACGCGGCCTGGTATGGTCCAGGAGGGGGGGGGGTGCTTGCTCGTCCCCACCCCCTTTCCTGGCCTTCTGGGCTACGTGCTCAGATAAGGGTCTGGTATGGATTTTGGGGGGACCCCACGGCATGAGGGTTCCCTTAAAAACCACACCAGACCAAAGGGCCTGGTATGCTCCTGGAGGCGGACCCCATGCCATTTTTTTTTTAATTTGGCGTGGAGTTCCCCTTCAAGATCCCCAGAGCACAAGGTGCCTGGCATTGTCGGGATCAAAGTCGGATCCCTGTTCACAGACATACGGTCCGACTTTGACCCTATGTAGGACCGTAAATCGCACAGTAAAGTAGGATCAAAGTCGGACCGTTTTTTTTCGGATAGTGTGAACCCAGCCTTAAGCTATTAGATGTGATCTCACCTCAATTTCTGCACATCTGATACCTAAAGAGAGCAACTGACATGGGGTGGAGTTTGAAGTGAATTTCTACACTTAAGTGGAGCACTTTATGTGAGGACATTGTTAAACCCAGAGACTGTGGACTTACAGTAACATAAATAGTATTGCACATGTAATTATAGTGGACATTCCCCCTAATACTAAAATCTGTAAATATACAGCCATCCACAATCTAAGACTAACCTATCCAGCCCCCATTAAAGAAGAATTCACTATAAATAGATTTCTGAAGCCAGTCCAGTCCCATGCTGAGTTGTTAGCGACGGCTTCTCTGTTTGGGATTGTGCCAGGAGAGGCAGCCAACAACAAAAGCCCCATAATAAGTCTGTGGGTGACGTCACTACCCAGGCATTTCCCAACCGTTGTCAGCTGTCTCTTCTGCAGAGCTTCCGCCACTGGAGACCGTCCCAGAGCGACTTCAGAAAATATGTTAGTGTTAGATCATGGATGCCAGTAGATGCAGAGATTTTAGTATTAGGGTGAACTTCCACTTTAATGTGGACACTGATATCAGATATATATAGAATGCTGGTTTTGGGTGGAATAATATTTTTTTTGTTATTTTATGCACATTGTACACCTATTGTTAGTCATGTTGTGGAGTGCATCATGATAACACAGGGTTGTAACACCTATATTTTTATAGCGTTATCACATCTTTCGGCGCATAAACATAATTGTTTATGATATGCAGGACTCTAGCAAGCTAAATGTCATTTAGTTAGGGTTTGCAACTCCCTCTCTCTCTTACCTCCCTTTCCCTTCCTCTCAATGTGAATCACAAGTGCTGCTGAAAACAGGCAAAGTGAATATGTATAGAGATAATGGTGCTTTCAGACTGGATGTGGAGCAGTTTATTTATTTATAACTGCGTGCGTTTATGTAAAATATACAGTACATACACATGTGTGTTTGAGCTTTGCGCACGCCTATGCTGGCAGCACTCATATGTCTATTTCCTAAAGACAGCCTCTGGATATGAGGCTAAGCATGTGCACTCAACTTCTTTGTTTGACCATGGCGAGGCCTGTTCTGAACGGAATCTGTCCTGTTAACCCCCCTGGCGGTATTCCTGAGTGTGGCTCGGGGTGGACATTCTGTACCAAGAGCGGTAACCCCGAGCCACACTCGGGATTGCATCGCTGGATCCAGGCAGCGCTACTCACCTTGTCCCCTGGATCCAGCAATGTCCCCCCGCTGTGTCAGCGGGCTGTGTCTTCCGCCCGATGCCACTGTGTGCTGGGCTCTGTTCCCTGCAAGCTTCACGTTGCACAGGGGCGGAGACCGGCGGTAAATTCAAAAAGTGAAACACATAGTAAACATACAGTACGCTGTAATCTGTAAGATTACATTACTGTATGAAATCATTTCACACCCCCTTTGTCCCGAATGGTTTGCCCAGTGCCCTGCATGCACTTTTATATTATATATGTCATTCTTTCTGCCTGGAAACTTGAGAATGTCCTTGGCAACCAAAAAGTGTCCCTTTACGTCAAAAGTGGTTTTTGATCAGCTAGAAAACATCGATAGTAAATAAGAATCATTTGCAGGATTGAGTGATACTAATTTTTGGGGAAATTTATCATCAGACACTGAAAGTGACGACAGCGACAATTCTGCAAATGAGCAAATTTCAGAGTTTTTGGTTTAATTACATTATTGAATACATTTTATTACTATTATGTTATTATTTTTGACAATTATTTATAGTTATTTATTATATTATAATTTATGATTTCCTGTTTCAAGCTTTATCATACCCGGGATGTCTACTAGACTCTGGTTTGGACAGATTTAAGTGAGTTATTCCTAAGAATTACAGGCCTACAATATAAAATGCCAAATTTCTATGCAAAACAATGTACTGCTTTTAGATGCAAAAATCTGACATAATCATACCACCAGGGAGGTTAAACCGCTCTATGGTCTTGGCTACTGTGCTGCAGCTCAGTTTCAGGGTCTTGACAATCTTATAGCCTAGGCCATCTTTATGTAGAGCAACATTTTTTTTTTTTCAGATCCTCAGCGTTCTGTGCCATGAGGTGCCATGTTGAACTTCCAGTGACCAGTATGAAAGAATGAGAGTGATAACACCACATTTAACACACCTGCTCCCCATTCACACCTGAGACCTTGAGTCACATGACACCGGGGAGGGAAATGGCTAATTGGGTCCAATTTGGACATTTTTACTTAGGGGTGTACTCACTCTTGTTGCCAGCGGTTTAGACATTAATGGCTGTGTGTTGAGTTATTTTCAGTGGACAGCAAATTTACACTGTTATACAAGCTGTACACTTGCTACTTTACATTTTAGTAAAGTGTCATTACTTCAGTGTTGTTACATGAAAAGATATAATAAAATATTTACAAAAATGTGAGGGGTGTACTCACTTTTGTGAGATACTGTATATTGGAATTTTTTTATACTAATGGCAGTGATCAGCAACTTATAATGGGGCAGCAATAGTGCAGCGGGCAATCTAAAACTGACGCTGGTTGGTGAACTGATTAGCTGCAACTGACATCACCAGTGACACTAATACAGTGCTTAGTGATACTATTCACTGTCACTGTACTAATGACACTGACTGGGAAGGGGTTAACATCTAGGGTGATCAGGGGGTTAAATGAAATGTGTGCCTAACAATGTGTAATATATGCTGCTTTTTACTAAAGTTTTTGTTTCTTATCCCAGAGAGATTGTTCCCTCTGTACAGAGCCCTGTGTTGATTGTCAACACAGGGCTCTGGACTGTGATTGGACATGGCCGATCAGCAGGTCCCAGCCATGAATATTGAAAAAAAAAAAAATATATATATATATATCTAGCAGCGCTTCAAACATATACATTTATATAGTGAATATACACAAAAACAAAGGGTCCAAGTGTAAAAAGACACTAATTAAAGTGTGCTTAAAGTAAACTAGTAGTATTAAAGTGTCCAGATGCTTGTAAACTTTAACGTGAATACACAGTACAACGCTTCAAATATAATATATTGCATAATAAATACACTCAAATAAAAAATCCAAATATATGTGGAGACACTGATTAAAGTGCCTAGTGCTCAAAATAATATTAAAGTGTCCAAGTGCTTATAAACTCTAAGAATAGGTGACTGGTGCTTGTAAACTCTAGTGAACAGGGACAAGTGCCAACCAGCAAAACAGGTGAAAATCCTCCATCAGAAACTGGTAAGAAACCAGCAAAGAAAACACTTGTGTCTCGGATATCCTCCACCGGAAAGCTCTAGGGTCATCACCCGGGTCCTCTGTGAGTGTCCAATGTACAGGTAGTAATCCTTTGGGTTTTGTACGTGTATCACAGGAGTTTTCAACGGGTCATATAATAAAACAGAGTCTCGCCATAGTATAAAACCATTACCACAATTAATTAAAAAATGGTTAAAAACACGTTTCAGAGCATGCGCAGTTCACTCCTTCATCAGCGGTCTGATGAAAGAGTGAACTGCGCATGCTCTGAAACTTGTTACCGCCCCCTGATGTCACTTCCGGCTTTGTGTGTTCCAGCGTGGTCCCAGAAGTCGTTCGGCCATCTTGTTGCCCTGTCTCCTCTCCACGGATAGCTGCTGGTTGGCTTCCTTTCTTCCCAGAGGCACCAGGGCGAATCAGGAATGATATGCTAAAAGCTATGCTTGTGATACTTTGGATTCCGTAAGTGTTTTAACTGTTTGCATTATTAACTGGTTCCTGACCGCGTACATGCAGAGTGGCAGCGTCCCGCAAATTGCAATCTTTGAACGGCGGCTCGTGCATGTGCAGCTAGCGGGTGGACTCTGCAGGAGTATGCCCGTGGCTCGGGCAGACCCGATGTCCACCGGAAAACCGCAATTGCTCACTACCGAAGAAAAACGGGGAGCCGCGGTAAACACGGCGGTTCCCCGTGCTGTCAAGCAGCAGCTAAGAGAGCTACTGATTCCTGTCACTGAGATCAGTTAGATCTCTTATGCCACTGACAGTCCAGCCCCCTCACAGATAGAACACACCCAGGGAACACAGTTAACCCCTAGAGCGCCCCCCCCAGGTTAACCCCTTCACTGCCAATGACATTTATACAGTAATCAGTGGATATTAATTAAAATTTCTGATCGCTGTTTAAATGTCATTGGTCCCAAAAAAGTGTCAAAAATATCCGACATTTCCGCCCCAATATCAAAGTCCCGATAAAAATCTCAGATCGCTGCCAGTGAAAAAAAAAAAAGTAAAAAAGCCAGAAATTAATTCACGTGGTTTGTAAACGCGGAAACCAATCATTAACCACTTGACAACTGGGCACTTAAACCCCCTTAACAACCAGACCAATTTTCAGCTTTCAGCGCTCTCACACTTTGAATGACAATTACTCAGTCATGCAACACTGGTACTGACTCATTAACAGTAAGTTTCACACTCTCGCGACTTTCGACTTTTAACCAGACCAACAATTCCCCCAAATTCACGGGTCAACAGTTCACCAATTACTAACCAAAGGCGCAAATGTTTGGTGCACTTAATTAAAGACCGAAAAAATGAAAAAAAAAAAAGTGACCGTCGCTAGACTCTAAAAATAGCCCTGAAACTATAACCCCGCCTTTACAGCCTATAAAAACTGTGAAAAAACCCTGGTTACTGTAAATTTGTCGCTAGTCTTTAAAATTAATTATAGGTGACTAATGACATATTTACAGTAACCGTCACTTCCCCAATTGGACCC
>BLSH010484809.1:88427-111153 GCA_018402905.1 Glandirana rugosa | reverse complement strand
GGTGGGTGGTGGGTGGCTGATGGTGGCTGGGGGGTGGTGGGTGGGTGCTAAATAGATGGTGGGGGGAGTATTTTGTGACCTGGCAGCGCTGTGGGCATTACACATCGCCCACAGCGCTGCAGCGTGTCCTCTCTCCCCCCTCTCTCCTCTCACACTGCACCGATCGGTGCGGAGAGGAGAGACAAGCCGGCGCTTCCGCCGGCTTGTTTACATGTGATCACGCCGTCATTTGACGGCGCGATCACGTGGTGAAAGGCCGCGCACAGCGGCCATTCACCACGATCCGTGATCAGTCGGGTCCCCCGGACCCGACGGTCACGGATGTTCCCGTGTGCGCGCCCCAGGGGGCGCGCGGGAACCGCGATTCTGGGAGGACGTCAATAGACGTCCTCCCAGAATTAAGCAACCGCCCTGTAGACGTCAATTGTCTATGGGGCGGTTGTTAAGCGGTTAAACACTGATTGCCAAAAATATGAGAAAGAATATAAATCGGCAAAAACCGATGAATACATTTTTGTTTTTTTATATTTTTTATTTTTGGATTTGTATTTTAGCAAAAAGTAAAAAATATATATATATATATATATATATATATATATTTTGCAAAATTGTCGCTCTTTTTTTGTTTATAGCGGTGATGAGAAATGATACAGAGGATTCAAAAATACCACCAAAAGAAAGCTCTATTTGTGGGGAAAAAAGGACCCAAATTTTGTTTGGGTACAGCATTGCACGACCGTGCAATTGTCAGTTAAAACTACGCAGTGCTGAATTGCAAAAAGTGCTCTGGTCCTAACATGGGAAATCCTTCCGGGGCTGAAGTGGTTAAACAACAGTAGAATACTGCACTTAGAAGCGCCTATTTTTTTTCTACTTATATCCTACCAGAGCTGCTTCTCCTCGCCTAAGTGCTGCTGTAAGTGCTATTCTACCCAATCCACCATAGAGCTTATTGCCTGCTACTGGACACTAGAACAGATACACCACAGTAGAACCCTTTTCGCATTCAATTGAATTGGCTGCCTTATGCGCGTTTGTCACATCAAAGAAGCTCCTGCACCTATTTTTTCATGAACATTTTTCCATAATTGCCATATGTTTTTGTCGTGAGACCATTGCAGCAATATTGCACCATGTTTGGACTGCCATTAAAGTGGTTATAAACCACAAGCTTGTGCTTGTACCTATAGGTAACCCTATAATAAGGCTTACCTATAGGTACTGTAAATATCTCCTAAATGTGCACCGTTTAGGAGATATTTAGTATATATGCAGCTGATGATGTCTTCGACACATGCACTCTGAAGGAACACCATCTGGGCTGTTACTTCAGAATCCTGTGCGGTAACTGATGGTTCCCCCGTGTATGCACGGGAGTGATGTCATTGCGGCTCCAGCCAGTCACACAGCAGGAGTCCGCGGACCTGGAAAGAAGACGGGTGAAGATGGAAGCGGCCTCCAGTGATGAGATTGCATCGGTAGAAAGCTTTGTTTTCAGGTAAGTGTCACATAATGTGCTAGTATGTGATGCATACTAGCACATTATGCCCTTACCTTGCAGGTCTGAAAAAAAAGCACCCAGCAGTTTACAACCGCTTTAAGAATGAATACCACCGTAGAACATGTTGTACATTTTACCATGCAATTTGGAAGTGTGGGCAGCATCATGCTGATTCCGCCCACAATTACAAATCCCTAGTGAGGGAGTGCAGCCTCCCTAAGCGTGAGTGCAGCCTAATTTCTACTGCAAAAAAGCATTGGGGTCCCCTTTAATATTCATACCAAACTCTCATCCAGAATTAAAGCGGTTCTCCACTGCATCTAAGCATCACAAACCAAAAACACTATTTTTAATTAATTTTTTATAATCAAAACAAACTCCTCCATCCATGTCTCCATCCTTTAGTTGGTAAGAAGTCACTTTGAAAAACACCCTAGCATTCTGGCCATGGCCATCTTGAGTAAGGGCAAATGATTCATGTAGTAGACTTGTGCACTGCTGAAAAATCAGTTTATTTTTTTATTTTCGTTTTCGGGTCATTCTTTAGGGGTTTTTACGGGTTATTCGTAAATTCGTAGATTGAAAAATTCGTAAATTCGAGAATCAAAAATAATAACTAACCAATAACTAACTATTAAATTATAGGTATTGGAATTCCCTTTCAAATGTGGCTGTTAGTTAATGTAATGAATACAAATTTATCCGAAGTTACAAATTATTCGAAATAACAAATGTCGCATCTAAGCAAATGGAACTGAACAAATTCATAATAAATAATGTTTTTATTATTGTTGTTTATTATTATTAGTATTGTTACGTTCATTCGTTTAGATATGGCATTCGTTATTTTGGATAATTCGTAACTTCGGATAAATTTGTATTTGTTAAGTTCACTAACAGTCAAATTTGAAAATAAATTCCAATACATATAATTTAATAGTTAGCAATAGTTAAGTTATTGTAGTTGGTTATTATTTCAGATTTTTGGGTTTTCGAATTTCTGAACTTAGGAATTTCCGAATTTAGGAATATCCAAATTTACGAATTTTCGAATTTACAAATATTTGAGTATTCGAATTTACAAATATTCAGAAAAATTCAGTAAATGGATGTTCATTAATACGGATACTAACCAAATTCAGAACGAAACGAATTGCACGTGACATGTTTATCATGTAGCATTTACTTTTTGGAATCAATCTGCACTTCTGCCAGAGGGTGTGCTTAGCTGAGAAAAACCCCTTCTGCCCTGCTAAAAACTCTTGGGATGTATGACCTCATTTGCCGAGACAAGAAACCAACTCAAGAAACGTAAAAAAGTTTAAAACAAGTAAATATGATATACTTAGTTATTTTTTTACTAATACTGACAGCATAAGGATTAAAAATAATCTATGTTGATTGGGAGAGTAAAGTTCCACTTTATTTTTTTTTACATTAAAAGTAGATTCATTTTAAGTGTAATCGGTGTTGTGATATAAAAAGAGATACATTTACAATGTGGCCATCAATAACGAGCCAACACTTCCCCTTGTGTTTCCAGTCATTTACTTCAATGAGACACATGACATCACAGCTAGAAACCAATTGGAGGGGGGCGTGTCCGGACGTCGGCTGGAGCGGACGCATATGCAGAGAGCTCCGCCACACAGACAAACAATCCGAGGGAATCCGACCGCGAGGTAAGTGAACGAGAGCCCAGTTCACCCCAGCTCCACTCACCGCAATCCCAGCTTCATTTTAAGCCCGGTATCGGGCGGATCGGTGTCCGGTCCCTGCACACCCAGAAATCGAGGCCGCGGACCAGCGGCGCAACGGACAAGCGCCCTTTCTCCCCCTGCCCAAGCCTGGCAATTCTCCAAGCCTTCCCAGCCTGTACCCTCAGCCCTCACTGGACAAGAAAGCACCCCATCTACCACAAAAAGGGCACAGAGCAGCAACAATTCCCGGCTTAACCTCCCCTCCATGATGGAGGCCTAACTGAAAAGCGCAGGACCCAGAGGTGAGCTTTCTATCTATTGGGGGCATACAACACTCGCTACATGGGGAAAAACAAAGACACCCCTCCTCAATCTCGCTCTAGATCCCCAAAGGACAATGAGGTGCAAGGGGGCCACAGCATCCCGGAGATGTTTCGATCCCAAACACGTGAAACACAGGCCTCTACCAGAACATCCGCAGCCTCCGCTCCCCCCACACGTGCCCCCAGCCCAAACCCCCACAACACCCAAACGGCACCCCAACAGGCCGCTTCCCCCCTCCACCCACAACCAGGCCACCCACAACCACTGAACATTCAGGACCTGAGAATAGTGGCTGAAGATATAAAATCCGCATTAGCGGCTGCCATTACAGACCTGAAACAAGGCATGCAAATTGTGACCAATTGCATAGACAACCTTGAAACAACCATGGAACGCCATGACATGGAACTCCACCAAATACAGTCCAAAGCATGTCTTCAGGACACCTTACTGAGAAACCTTCACCGCCATTTAGAAGACCTAGACAACAGGGGACGTAGACACAATGTCCGAGTGAGAGGCATACCGGAGACAGTAGAACCTGCCAGAATCACCCAAGCCACTGTGTCCATATTTAACGACCTCCTTGGTCGTCCACCAGAAACTCCCATTGCATTTGAGCGCCTTCACAGGGCACTGAGACCGAGAGGTAGAGACTCAGACCCACCCAGAGATGTCATCTGCCACATCGTTAATTATAAGCTTAAGGAAGACATCCTAAGAAATGCAAGATTACGTCGTTCCCTCTTGTACCAAGGTACAGAAATCAAACTCTTCCAGGACCTCTCCCCAATAACCCTGAAACATAGGAAAGACCTCCGTCCCCTTTTGGAGGAACTTCGCACAAGCAACATTCAATACAAATGGAAGTTTCCTTTCTGTCTCTCTGCATCCCACCATGGTCGTACAGCTCTACTCAAAGTCCCGGAAGACCTCCCTAATTTCTGCGACACTCTAGACATTCCCAGGATATAGGTACCCAACTGGTACAGTGATCTCCAAGCCACACACCTTCCTCGTGCTTCGTCCATGGACACACTCCCAGTCAGAGACGACTTTCATCTCAGGCAAAGAAGATCAGCCTCCCCAAGACCCCAAAGATCTCCTGGATACGGACACGGGACTTTCAACAGCCCCACGGCGTCCCCCATTCATAGACGCCCTCGTCAGGAAACAGAAGATTAAAATTTCTCCTGGCTAACTGTAACTCCAGACTTGCCCACACCCTCAAACCTGATCCCTCTTACAAGCTCAAAGCCAGTGCTCTTCCCGCACCCCCACACCGAAGACTTCCACCACAGACACTCCCAAGGCTTAAAACTTCCTTTGTTACCGCCATCACTTTCAAGGATCACATCGCCTCCTCAGAAAAAGACTACTGGACCTCTTCCTGAACTGATCCTCGATTCTAATAACTAGCCTGACTGGGCCCACCGACCCTACCAAACCCCCCCGAGAAACTGTCATACGTGAGACACATCTTCTAAACAGCCCATCACAACAGCCAACAGGAGGAAAATTTCCCTGTCTCCCGACCTAATAACTGCTACGCTTACTTCCCAGGGTCTTTCAGCCCCCATTTTTTTTTCCTTTTTCTTTTTCATTCACCATATTGAAGTGGTGGTCGGGTATTTGAACATATAAATATAAATGTATAAGAGCACTGGCTGTGATATAAATGTTTTTCATTGCTTTATGCCCTTTCCTCAAACGTTCCTAACTTTCTTACTTCAACACTCCCTTCCACTCACTCGCAACTTTTTTCTCTCACTGCTCCTTCTTCCATCTTCCTACACCCTTCTTCTTGTTACAGATGTTTGAAGATTTTGTTCACAGAGCGGAGGACGCGCCTTTTCCCGGAACCCGCACCACAGGACCACAGAATACGTGAGCAGTAACTCACACACCACCTCTTTTTTTTTTTTTCCCTTTCTCTTCTCTTTTCCTTTTTCCTTTTTGTTCTCTCCTTTCTGAAGACTCTACATTTCCCTAAGATCATGATGATCAAGGAAACGAGTACTCTCGAAGAGAGGTGAATACACCAACCCTTGACTAAGTGGACCGCACCCCGGGAGAAGGCGAGCCCTCTGCACCCCGCTCTTCAAGAACGGGTAGGATTTATATTTCTTTACATATTGTTATAATATACTTAAATGTTCAGGTTAACACCCCAGTAATTCTTACTAAGTTTATGAGTTCATTGTTCTCCTGAGCAAAGTTTCTCCGGAGACCAATGACATAGTTATTGACACAAGAGGTGACGAGAAACAAACCCTGACATTCTCCCCCCCCCCTAAGGACACACGCATTAGACATAGCCTACCAGTCTCTTTAACTAAGGCAAAAATGGTTCCACTTACGCCCTACTCAGCTCTACCACCTCTTCCTTCAACACCAGATATTAAACATTCCCCCTCTCTGGAAGCCTAACATTCAACACGCTAACCCCCCATAGTTAATACGTCATGAAATGATCAACTGCAGATGCGCATTTCTCCCAGTGCCTGCTCCCCATCTAGTCCCCACATCTCACTATGCCTCCCCACCTAGCTTTGCCTACACATCTTTCAAAGCCACTCTGGGTCCGAAGCTCCCCTCCCCTTTCTTTTTGTTCTTCTCCTTTCAGCAAAGTATCGGCTGATTGCTGGGCACTCCCTCCACACGGCCCGGCCTCCAAGCCCTCTCATAGGACTAGAGGCTTGACCGACCCCCACCAGGAAAAATAAATAACGAAAACCCTAAACAAGTATTAGTACGGTTTGCCTAACAAACCTAATACTGGTTTTTCTACCCACCTACCCTTTCCTGCACACACTCCCCTAACCTTGTCTCACACATCCTTTCCCCGCCTCCCAATACCCCCCCACCTCTGTGATTTTTCTGCCCCTTCCCTACCTAACTTTCTTGAACTTCTTCATATTTCAATTCCACCCTCTACCAAAATTTCCCTCCTTTCTTCTCTACCCCGCAGGTATCCCTTGGCCCCCTGACTGCTGACACTACCTCACTAAGCGCACAACCTGCCACTCTCTACGCTAAAAAATCCAGAATCACATTCAACAACTATACCTCCGACAAAAACCCTCCAACGCGCCCCATACAGGCCAACTTTAAACAAAATGGCTACCCCTATTTCCCTTACAAGCTCTTCTACACTCAAAGTGATATCACTAAACACTAAGGGCTTAAATACCCCCGAGAAACGCTGTAAAGTCTTAGACACAATGCGCAAAATGAAAGCAGACATCGTTCTCCTGCAGGAGACACATTTCAAATCCGACCACATACCAAAAATTACCGACAAACTCTTTCCCACGGCCTACCATGCAACCAACAACCTCGCAAAAACCAAAGGAGTAACAACCCTTATCTCTAAAAATATTAACTGGCAGCTCACAGACTCCCTAATAGACAATGAAGGGAGATATATCTTTATTAAAGGCCATATTGGACACATCCCCGTCACGATTGCCAACATCTACAGCCCCAACACAGCGCAAGTCACCTTCTTCAGACACATCTCACAATCGCTTACGGCATTCCAACATGGGCTTACCATCCTTGGAGGCGACTTCAATGTAGCTCTACACCCTCTATTAGACACCTCCTCCAACACCACCTCAATCCCATACAGAGCCCTCCGCCAAATAAAAATGCAACTGCAAGAACTATCCCTCCATAACACATGGCGCACGTTATACCCCAACACGAAGGATTACACTTATTTTTCGCCCCCACACAACAGATATTCTAGAATAGACTATCTATTCTTAACACAGAAAGACCTCCATCTGCTTTCCCAAGCGACAATAGAACCGATGGTTATTTCAGACCACCATCCAATTTCACTCACTCTGACTCTACCAGAAGAACGCCACCTAACGAAAATTTGGAGACTAGACCCTACTTTATTGACAAACGAACAAGACAGACTCCACATTAGAAAAAGTCTTTCACTGTTCTTTTCAGAAAACAATACACCTGATATTAACCCCCTCACAATTTGGGAATCACACAAAAGTGTAATTAGAGGCCGCTTTCTCATGCTCAAGGCCACACATAGGAAAAATAAACAAAAAACTACTGATGATCTACTCGCTAAAATTAATCTTCTGGAAAAAGCCCACAAGAAATCTTTATCAGAAAAACACCATACAGAATTAACCCAGGCCAGAGAATGCTTAAAAGACGAGCTCGACCGAAAGACTAGACGCAAATTCACTCTCGGCCATAAATTGTTTTATGAATTCGGTAATAAATGTAGCAAATATCTTGCTAGAGCCATCCAAAAAAAGAAAGCAGCTACATTAGTACACTCGATTGTAGACGCACAGGGCAAATCTTACAATAAAGTCACAGACATAGCTACTCAATTTGAAAAATTCTACAAAGGCCTATATAACCTCCCCACGCAAAAAGACAACCCCAAACGCCAATCAGCCATTCAGGAGTTTCTCCTCAAATATAGCCCCACCCCACTAACCACAGAAAAAACACAAGAACTAGAATTGCCAATCTCAGAAGCGGAACTCAAAAAGGCACTGTCTCAAACAAAGCCAGGCAAAACCCCAGGCCCAGACGGGCTAACATCAGCTTACTACAGAACATTCTCAGATATTCTCGCAATCCCCTTTAGGAAAGCCTTTAATTCAATCCCATCCGCAAATCTCCCCTTTAACCGCCTGTTAGAGGCACATATTTCGGTCATCCCCAAATCCGAAAAAGACACAACATCAGTCGCAAGCTATAGAACAATTTCTCTGTTAAACGTTGATATTAAATTATTCGCAAAGATTCTAGCCAACCGTATTCTTCCTCTCCTGCCCTCCCTCATCAAGAACGATCAAGTAGGCTTCATACCTGGTCGCGAAGCCAGGGATAACACTATCCTCGCAATTAACATCCAACATTGGATGCGCTCCACGACCTCCAAAGGCTTTTTCCTTTCCCTGGATGCGGAGAAGGCGTTCGACAGGTTGGCCTGGGACTATATGGAAGCGACACTTAAACACATTGGCATAGGGCGCAACATGCTCCAATATATTATGATGCTATACTCCAAGCCCGAGGCCCGCATAAGAGTCAATGGCTACCTGTCGAACGCCTTCCCCATCCAAAACGGGACTAGACAAGGCTGCCCCCTCTCCCCCCTCCTATTCGTATTAACTCTCAAACCCCTCCTAAACCGCCTGAATGAACTCCGATATAAAGGGTATAGAGATCTCAGGTAAAACATACAAGGTTGCAGCGTTTGCTGACGATATGCTCCTATTTCTAAGAGAGCCTCACATCTCTCTCCCCAATCTCCTGAAAGATCTCTCGCTCTTTCGACTAATCTCCAACCTAAAAATTAACACGACCAAATCATTCGTCCTCAATATAACCCTCCCCAAAGAAATGGTTAGACAATGCCAAAAGAACTTCTCTTTCCACTGGCAACCAGAGGCGATTAAATACCTAGGGATTTACCTAACAGCCGAACCCGCAAATCTTTATACAAAGAATTACCCCCCACTCCTAAAACTGATCACTGAGGACATACGCAATTGGGACAAACCCTTCTTTTCATGGTTCGGCAGAGCTGCAATCATCAAAATGAACATCTTCCCACGCATACTTTTCCTACTTCAAACTCTCCCGATCTTGATACCTCAAACCTTTTTCAACTCTATCAAAAAATGCTGTTCTGACTTTTTATGGAGACATAAATCCCCAAGAATTAGCTACACCCACCTAACTAGACCTAAAACAAAGGGGGGAATAGGACTACCTGACTTCAAAAACTATTACTGGGCTACACATTTAACCAGAATAGCTAACTGGTCGGAACAAACACCCCAGAGAAATTGGGTACATATTGAGAATGCATTTGCAGACTTCACCCTCAAGTTGACACCATGGATCAGCACACAACACCATCCCAAATCCCTCAAAGAACACCCTCTCATCCACGCCTCCTTGCACTGCTTCAAAGAAGCGTGTAAGAAAACAAAAATCTCATCTAATCCTGGCCCCCTCACCCCAATAAGGCATAACCCAGCTTTCCCCCCAGGCCTATCGCACCATTTCCTAGATGAGCTTTGGCCAAACTCAGATATACACGCACACCACTTTTTTAATAACGGTGCTTTACTAGATAGAGAACTCATCCCAACAGCAAACACAGACACCCCAATACCACCATGGTCCTATCTCCAAATTCGCCATTTCATTAGACAACTTAATAAGCAGTCGGAAGTCTCCAGACCACTCTCTCCCTATGAAAAATTATGCTCTCAACCAAACGGGGAAAGACATCTCATATCTACTATCCACAACTTGTTCTTTCTAGACAGTCCCCCCAGCTCGGGAAAGACTTGCTCCCTATGGGAAAGAGACCTAAAGGAATATATTTCTGACGAACAGTGGGAAAAATTTTTTTCACTGACACATAAAGGCTCATTGAATGTCGCAACACAAGAAAACAATTACAAACTAGCACTTCGGTGGTACAGAACCCCACAAATCCTACACAAATATTAGGATAATGTCCCTGAAACATGTTGGAGATGCTTAGAATCCCAGGGAACCCTTCTACATATTTGGTGGAGCTGTCCACGCCTCCAACATTTCTGGTCTCAAATCCATGACATAACTACCAGAATTTCCACATTCTCCCTAAATTTATCCCCAGCCCAATTCCTGCTTCACCACACAACCCTCCCAGGACAAATCTACCGCAAATCTATTGCTATCCACTTAATAAACGCAGCCAAACTCTGTATTCCCATACACTGGAACTCCCCATCTCCCCCAACGTTGGCAGAATGGTGTAAGAAAATAAACAAAATAGCAGAAATGGAGGAACTTATATATATCGCCAAAGAAACCCCCTCTAAATTTTCCAAGACATGGGCCTGTTGGACCCATTTCAAAACAACCCAAGAATACCTCAACATAGTTAACACTCACCTGTAACAACCAGACTCTCCATAATCCGCGACGCATCACCCCTCACTAGACCTTAACACCCGGAACAGCACCCCATCCTTCCGCCCTTCCCAAACTTGACTACAATAAACACACCATAGAGACACAAATTCAAATTCTTGTCAGCACCTTCCCCTCCGCATACCCCAGCAGAGCAGAAACGGCGGCTGGGACGCTGAGGGAGACCTGCGGAATTTCTTTTTCACCTCCTAGACTCTTCTTTTTCTTCCCCTTTAGCCCCCCCCCATCCCCACCTCCCCCCCATCCCCCCCCTCATGCAATCCCTCATACCTTACCCCACCTCCCACCCCTTTATATTCCACCTTACCTCAAGCACTACCCCTACATGACAATCCGATAACACAACCGCCGTGAAAGAGGCAAGGCCTGGGGAAGACATCCCCAGACACCAAGCTACAATCATCCCTACTCAGGAATCATCTACCTAGCCCACACAGAACGCTAACCCCCTTAACTATGCTCTACAACCCAAAAGAACGACTTAACACCCTATGACTTAGATTCGAGATTTAAGGTGATATACAAAAGCTCAACCTACTAAACAAAATAGGCTCACACCCTATTTGTCCCAAAAAAAAAAAAAAAACTCCTGCCCAAGAATACCGAGACACCTATAAGGACAATGCCTACATTACTTGACTAATATACCATAAACACGACGAACTGGGATGCTTTTCCTTCTCACCCTTCATGTGCCGGTTGTTACCAGTTATTAATGTTCGAGATGTATTGACAACACATCTCTAATATGCTCATGTTATATACTTGTATTACTATATTACAACTAAATAAAAATTTTCTTAATGGAAAAAGAAACCAATTGGAATCATCCTGTGCTAGTATCTCAAATAATGATCTGGCAATGAAATTACCAGTGACCACGTTGCAGCGTTAAGTGTAGATGGGCTTGCAAGTGTAATTCTTTAGTACAAGGATAATAAAATTACTATTGTAATACATTTTTTTAACAATGACATGGTAAAATATGAATATAGAACAATATATTACATTATCTATTTATATATAAATAAATAATTAGAAAATATGAAGTATACCCAATAAATATATGAATTGAACAAATATAAAATATTTAGTATTTACATATGCACAGACAGCTGAAAGTCCATAACTTGAATTGGAAAGGAAATTGTGGTTAACAGAAAGCCTGCATCTGGGTTGCTTGTTGGTTCTGAAATGTGGCCCATTGGTCTTTGTTTTCAAGCTCATCCCACATGTCATCAATCATATCCACTGTCCCCGCATGTATATTTATTGAGATCAGCCAACTGCTTCCCTCTACAAGACAAGATGTGTGCATGCAAGAATGGTCATCCGAAAGCTCCTGGATCCAGAGGTGCCCGAGTGGGTAGCAGAGAGTTTGAGGAAATCCGGGTACCCTGATTCGCAACCGGCCGACGTTGCGTCCATCCTTTTCCTGGTGATCCCGCTATCTTCTCCCTGTACAATGCCTGTATGACGGGTTATCTGTCCTTGTATTGTATTGATATGCTGTATTTTGATTTAGATACAGTAACTTCCTCTGACAATCCCAATGAAGAAGGAGGAATTCCAAAACTGAGGTGCGCTGCACCTACAGGTTTTGAGGTGTTTCTGTAATGTTTTTGCATCATCCATGATCCATGTGCGATTAGCTCTAATTTCATATCATAAATTTTAATCATGTTTTGTCCTCTAGTTTATGTTCCAATACATTTTGATATTTTTTATATCATTTACTGTGTCAGTGCCTTTAAAGTCCCATCACTAATGGTACTCTCTTGTTTCCATTAGGGACATTCACAATTTTCTCTTTTTTGTCCTATTTAGTTGTCCCCAGAAAATAGTAATAGAGGGGATCAAACTGTGCAACCAGTCCAGGGCTTACTCCTCTCTAAGGTGCTCTTTAGCCTCCTATGTGTACAATGCAAGGCTAAATGATGATGATGAGGGATCGTCCACAGCCCACAGATCAATTCAAGGCAGTGTTGCCAACCTACCGCAGCGTTTTTTACTGGAAAAACATGGGAAATTAACTGGCGGAGCACATTTTTTTACTGGCAACTATGCCCTGTACTGGGGGTATCTTCACCTTTAGCATACAGGTAACGAATCCAAAGCATGCAGTGCCAGGACTCCAGGAAAATAAATTGCTTTATATAAAACAGGGTCTTGATTGATTGTAGTTGAGGATTCAAATAGCTTGGACTATCTACTTTCCAAAAAGTAAAGGTAATTTGGGGGATATTTGTACTGTTCTGTCATTTTCGGGCCTCCCGATCCTCTGCTCCCCCAGCAGATGGTGCTCCCCCATGCTGGTCACTGCAGCCTCCTTTCCACATTGCTCACGGCCGCAGTCAACAGGCTCGCCCCCAGCCAGAAGAAGCCAAAGCATCAACGTTCCACTTTAATGTTTGCTATGATTATAAAGGGTAACTCCACTGGAAAACTAAAGTGTGGGGTTCCCCTTTAATATCTATACCAGATTTTTATGCAGAATTAGGTTCTGCAATGATTATAAAAGGGAACCCCATAGCAAAAATGAAAAGCTGTGTAGAGTTCCCCTTTAATAACATTAGAGACCCTAATCTGAGAATAGAGTCTCATATGAAAATAAAGGGTAACGCTGTTTGAAAACTAAAGTGTGGGGTTCCTCTTTAATATTCATATTAGACCCATATTAGAAGTACAGTGTGCTATGATTATAAAAGAGAACTCTGTGGCAAAAATGAAAAGCTATGTATTGTTCCCCTTTAACCACTTCACCCCCGGAAGAATTTCCCAGTTTAGGACCAGAGCACTTTTTGCGATTCGGCACTGCGTCGCTTTAACTGACAATTGCGCGGTTGTGCAACATTGTACCCAAACAAAATTTGTGTTCTTTTGGTGGTATTCTTTTGAGTGACCATTTTGCAGAAAAAAACACATTTCTTACTTTTTGCTAAAATACAAATCCAAAAAAAATATAAAAAAAACATTTTTTCACCGGTTTTGGCAGATTTATATTCTTCCTCATATTTGTGATAAAAAAAATCGCAATCAGCGTTTATTGATTGGTTTGCGCAAAAGTGGCCGCGTTTACGGATGGTGAGAATTCATTTCTGGGGTTTTTATTTTTTTTTATTTTTTACTAGTAATGGCGGTGATCTGTGATTTTTAGTGGTACTGCGATATTGCAGGGGACATGTCAGACATTTTTGACACTTTTTTGGGACCATTGACATTTATACAGCGATCAGAAATTTAAATGTCCACTGATTACTGTGTAAATGTCATTGGTAGTGAAGGGGTTAACCTGCAGGGTGTAGTGAAGGGGTTAACTATGTTCTCTGGGTGTGTTCTAACTGTGGGGGGGTTGGGCTACCATGGGCATGAGAGATCTAACTGATCCCAGTGACAGGGATCAGTAGATCACCCATGCCCGCACTGTCAGAATGGGGAACTGCCGTGTTTACATCGGCGGTTCCCCGTTCTTTGCCTGTGGGCGCTCATCGCGGCTCGCCGGAGGACATCGGGTCCGCCCAAGCTGCGGGCACACTCCTCAGGAGTGCAGCGAGCGCGCGCGCCCCCTAGCGGGCATTCGCAGATCGCTGTCTTTTTACGGCGATTCGCGCACAGTATCCACACTGCCGCCGTGAATACACGGCAGGCGGTGGGGAACTAGTTAATATCATAACAGATCATCAAACAGGAATAGGGTCTCAAATAAATATAAGGTCAGTTGCACATGGGTGTAATAACTTACTGATGTTTACTCAGGAACTTGTTGACAAAGTCTGTGAGTAAAAAAGTGTAAAGAACTGAGTGATGTTTAGTAAAGGCGAGTACAGGTGCGTAAGTGTATAGACAAGTAAAATACTCCTACATTGCCAGTGTTGTAATATACTCATGTATACTCACATAAACATGCTTATAGACAATTAAACACGCATATGTGAGTAAATTACTGCACTCAAATGTAAAATTTTCTATTTTTGTTTCACTGCTCTGTACTCATCGCTGTATTACTGATCTTTACTCAGCCGTGTGCATGGTTCCATAGACAACAATGCATCTTATTTCAAATCCGTATCTATTTTTTGATCCCAAGTGTAAGAGGCTAAGAGGGTAACTCTGCCACAAAACTAAACTATCCATACCAGTTCTTCATCAGGGAGTAATGTCTGCTTTGATTATAAAGGGTAACTTTACTGAAAAACGAATGTGGTGTTTTCTCCACTAATATTCCTACCAGACCCTCATTGAGGATTAGTGTCAGGTATAATTATAAAAGGGACGCCATGTCAAAAATTAAAGGCTGGTTGGGGTTACCCTTTAATCCCTTTACATCAATCATCATCCAGGATTAATATCTGCTATGGAGTACAGTAGAACCTATTCGAATGGAAATGTAAATATATGTAGCACCCTCCTAGTTTGGGTGTTAGTGAGTGTCAGGGGCGTAACGATAAAGGTTGCAGGGGTTGCAATTGCAACCGGGCCCCATGGTCCAGGGGGCCCATGTGTCTCCCCTGTACACCTGAATAGGAGGGATGGTGGGGGTGGCATTTAGAGGACCCAATCGCCTCCATTTTCCTCTATCCAGTTTACTTGTCTTCTGCTGTTCCCAGGGCCACTGTGTGCTTCCCTGGTCACCCTGGGGCCTGCTGCAGAACTTGTGAAAGGGCCCCACTGCAGTACCATAATAAAGGGACCCACAATAGGCGTAAAGGGCCCCAGGATCAGTGGGAAGAGGGAAGGGCCCTGGCCAGGGGTCAGGGGGCCCTTCATAATTTCTTGCACCGGGGCCCTGAAGGTTCTAGTTACGCCTCTGGTGAGTGTATATAGTTTTTGGCTTTCTTTGCTTAACAGGAGAGCAGATAGGTACATTTTAGATGCTGTCTGCTTATCAGAGAGCTTTGATTTGAGTAAGGTCTGCTCAGTGTGCTCTGGTGCTGATTCATGTGGTATGGAAAGTTTTACACTGTCCAGTTGTATGGGTTCCTATTGGACAGGAGGAAAACCCAGCCAGTGACAGCAGGTGTATGTGGATGTAGTTCTGACCAATTGGCAGGGGATGTGCACCACTGCATTTTGGGTGAACACATTAATATAAAAAGGAGCACATGGGCTCTAGGTCAGGAATTCCTGCCCACCCAGAGCTAAGGGGGGGAGGTGTGTGTTCAGCTCCTAGCTGCTAGTCTTGAGGCCTATCGAGGAGGCTGTCAGATGCTGGGCCTGGTCAAGGCCTAGCAGAAGTTGCTGAAGCTACAGCCCAGAGTTCCTTTAAAGCTGGTAGAGGGGGATGTCCTTGGTATCCTGGATGTCTTGCCTGGTATCACAGTGGCAAGGTGTCGCTTGGAAGTTGGAAGGAGGCTACCTGCTGTCCCAGGACATGGTGTGAGTACAGACCCATGAAGGGATCCCTGAGACTGAGTTGCTAGAATTCCCCTCCTGCTCTTCATAGTCAGCTAGCTGGGTGTGTGAGCTAGAAAGACACTGGCGAGTGTCTTGAAGAAACAAGGTCTGTCCTATCCTCTTTCACTAAATTCTGCCTGCCACTGAATGTACATTGAGCTATAAAGGGGACACTGGTGGGTGTCTTGAAGAAACAAAGTCCAGCTTATCCTCTACTGCTTAAAAAGGGACTTATCCCAGTGCCACTCGATCAGAAACTTTGATTCCCTAAAGCCATTCGAACGCTTGTTTGCAGATGATGAACCCATACCGCATATGATCTCGGAATTGTATAAACTTCTAGGCTAGGTGGGTCCCTCTGTTAAATAAGCTTGCATCAGGGAATGGGAGAAGGATCTGGAATTAGAGCTCACTGAGGCCCAGTTGTCACACATGTACCAACTGGCTCACTCTAGCACAATTGAGATGAGAACACAGGAAACTAATTATAAGATACTTACCCATTGGTACAGGGCACCTGTTGATATAGCTAAGATTTATCCTTCTGTCTCAGACCGCTGCTGGAGGGGGTGTGGACAAAAATATACATTATTACATGTCTGGTAGGAATGCCCTATAATCCAACCATTTTGGAAGGAGGTCCAGTCCCGCATAACAGACATTATGGGCACAGAGATCTCGTTCTCCCCTCTCCATTTCCTCCTGAATATCCCCCCAGCCGCAATATGTCGCTATAAACGTACAGTACTACCACACCTCCTTAATGCGGCTAAGCGGCTGATCCCGATCCACTGGAAACAGGCTTGGGTCCCCAACCTAGATGATTGGGAAAGGAAAGTGGAAGAAATAAAGGGGGCTGAGGAATGAGTGGCTATATGCAAGGGGAGAAAGGAAAGGTTGAGGGAGGTGTGGGCACAGTGGCAGGAGTATACCTTAGGCAGGACCCAGGTGCCCTCTAGCTTAGACACTGCACTGTTGGAGCTTGCAGAACCTTCAGTTAGAAACAGAATGAACACAGGCCTCAGCCATTTGTGAGGTACAGTGCCTTGGAAATATAGCCCTGGCTCCCAGTGCGGGGGGAAACTCCCCCCCAACTGCGATGTGGGGGTATGCTGCAGGTATGGTGCTCAAGGGAGAGCCTATTATCCCACCTTGTTTCCTCTTAATCTCTCTCAATCCATATATTCCTCTTTTCCTCTCCCTACCCTCTCTTGGTCCTTCTTCCTCTCTTTTTTTTCCTTTTTCTTCCCCTTTCTCTCGTATTATTCTTATTTTTATTTCGTCAGTTATGTTCTGTAATTATGCAAACAAGTTTAGAGTCATGCGGACCTCCAGGCCGTGGAGGGTTATCAGGCCTATTGTCTGATGTTCTGAGTCTGAGAGGGTTGGTGGGGTAAGAGGGGACCCCTCACCCCGAAGCAATAGTGACCTCCCCTCTGTGGCAGAGGGGGGGGCCCATCATGGAGGTGCGGCCCTGGACCTGTCTGCCCTATGGGCAACCTCCGCGGTTGGAGTGGGTATGATGAAGGCACTTGCTGCCCCCCTTCTCCGCCAGGAGGGGATGGTTTGAGGACATGCACGCCCTGGTGCATCACACACCGGCATCTAGGCAGGTGGTGTAGGGGTTCCGCCTGGTCCGCAGCCCTCCGGCAACATTTCATTCCCCCTGGGCCGGCCTAGAGGCCAACTGTTTAAGTAAAAATGACAGAACAAGCAGAAGATGAACCCCCTGTGCGACTTTGACGGGAGAACCAGCTCACCAAGAAGTAGTCGTAGTAAAATTTAACATTTATTTGTATAGTTTAAAATAAATATTCCATTGTGGTGATGGGCAATACCCAACATGGACAGTGTTCAAACAAAATTGACAAATATATAATAATATATTTTTACATGACAATTGACGAACATTGACTATAAAAAAGACCACTCATCTGCCACACAAAGGGGGCAGAGAAGGATCCAACGCGTTTTGATGTTTGTGATGCGATATCTTCCTCAGGGGTATGTGGTCATGGTAATTTTAAAAAATTTTAAAAAACAAGGCTAATGAGGTGTAGGACACTCACAAAGACTGTTTATAAGGAGGTTACAGATAACACTTTTGCCCAACCAGAACATGGGAGTATATAGCGAGTCAACAATGAAGGAATCAGAAGGTATACCCAGCCATGAGCACCAATGGCTGCTATAGTGTCCGTATCACCATAAGCTGATTTTGGGTGCTTCTGCAGATACTGCACATGTGGCTTTTCGCCGTGTGTGCGTTCGCCACCTAGCCTGTAGAATATTTGGCGCCCATTATTTGTTACTCCCCTGCATTTTTGCCACTTTGGGGCTTCCATCTGGACACACCTCCATCAGCTGTACACACCTTTGCTGCTCCTTATGGTGGCTTGTTCTGTCTAATTAGGGATGGGGACATAACCAACTGCCCATATATTTAGTCAATACATACAACTGCCAAGACCCACTTCTTCAGTAAAAGTAAAAATAGTCTGTGATGTGTTGCTGCCTTATTCAAGATCCTGATGATGTACCAAGAGGGTGGGTCGGACCCACCGGCTTCATATGTATGTATCATCACAGTGCCTGTTTGCAAATATATTGTGCCTGTTTAATACAAATAAAGATTATACAAAAAAAAGGGACTTGTTTCATTGGGATCAGTTTAAGTGTGTCACTGGGGTCAGCTTACTACTTGCTTCACTGGGATCAGTCTGCTACCTGCATCACTGAGATCAGTCTTCTACGTAGTGTCACCGACCGTCTGCTGTGTAGAGATAGAGAGAAATTGTCCTCGCTTGGAGTCAGTTATCTTGGAGTATCCCATCCATTCCCTTCTCCTATCCAAGTTCTACAATAAAGCATCAAAACTCATCCCCTAGACTGGTCATTGGAATAACGAGCAAGATTGCGTGTGTGTGTGCACCTGACAGTGTGGAAATCCGTGACTGACTGCAGGATAATCAGAAGGAGGCCTGGGTCATATAAATCAGCATCTCCTTCAGGGGTACCGCTACATACTGCATACTGTACCACTGTTGACTTCTAAATATAGTGAAAACCAACATATATAAAAAATGACAATTTTATTGTATATAGATTTAAAATGTCAAGTATAACATGGTAGAAAACATGTAAAAATATTGTTACAGAGAAATTCATCACATCCTTGATGTAAAACCTTGGGAGAGATCTATGCGTTTTGCGGATGTTTCTATGATTATGATGTGTAAATCCTTATTGGTCTTGAGAAGGCGGCGGCTTTCTCGGGACCAATAAGGATTTACACATCATAATCATAGAAACACTTCTACAAAGAAAAAGGGAAAACAAATGACAGAAATCAGCCATATGTAGCACCCTCTATCTAGGTGCTAGCGTAAATCGTCTTTTTCTAATATTATCAGTAAATCTGACTTGACTAGTAGCCAATCTGGTCAGGGTGATTGACTCAGGGAGGCTTTATGACTCACCAGGCAGCACCTTTGGTACCTTCCCCTATTTGCTGGAACCTTGGGGAAGCTTCCAATAGAATGGAAGGGGGGTTAGGAGATGCTGCCTGGAGTATTAATAGGGAGTGTATATAGATTGTATATAGAAAAGTTGTCCCTGAAGTCTCTGAAGTCAAGTGGGCATCCCATAATTTCCCTATTCCCTATCCAAGTTGTCAATATTTTGTGTGGCCACCATTATTTTACAGCACTGCCTTATCCCTCTTGGGCATGGAGTTCACCAGAGCTTTACAGGTTGCCACTGGAGTCCTCTTCCACTCCTCCATGATGTCATCATGGAGCTGGTGGATGTTAGAGACCTTGCGCTCCTCCGCCTTCTGTTTTGAGGATGCCCCACAGATGCTCAATAGGGTTTAGGTCTGTAGACATGCTTGGCCAGTCCATCACCTTTACCTCAGCTTCTTTAGCAAGGCAAAGGTCACCTTGGAGGTGTGTTTGGGGTCGTTATCCTGTTGGAATACCGCCCTGCGGCCCAGTCTCTGAAGGTAGGATCATGCTCTGCTTCAGTATGTCATAGTACATGTTGTTATTCATGGATCCCTCAATGAACTGTAGCTCCCCAGTGCCGCCATCACCATGCTTTACTGTAGGCAAGACACACTTGTCTTTGTACTCCTCAGCTGGTTGCCACCACACACACTTGACACCATCTAAACCAAATAAGTTTATCTTGGTCTCATCAGACCACAGGACATGGTTCCAGTATTCCATGTCCTTAGTTTGCTTGTCTTCAGCAAACTGTTTGTGAGCTTTCTTGTGCATCATCTTTAGAAGAGGCTTCCTTCTGGGACAACAACAATGCAGACCAATTTGATTGCGGTAATTCAGAAATTCGCTGTAATTCTGCAATTGCGGTAATTCGGAAATTCGGCAATCGGAGCAATCATTCCGAAAATGATTTTAGAACAGTGATATGGCTTCTACCGTTAATTAATACTTTTCAGACACAGTTTGAAGATGGTCCAAATCCACCTCCATTTTTGAAATTTTTTTAAAAATGCTTTTAGTTATTTCCCTGTCCCAATTTCTTTGTAGGGCACTTGTCCCACCCTTACCCCATTTTCCATCCTTTTGCAGACCTCTAGGACCTTCCAGGACTTTTTTACAGCAATTTTCTGAACTTTTATTAAATTACCAGAACCCTGGACCCGAACCCAGACTTTTTTTGAAAAGTCCGGGTTCGGGTCCGGGTCCCGGACACCTCAAAGTTTGGCACGGACCCGAACTTTACAGTCCGGGTTCGCTCAACTCTAATAGTCTTACTTTCTAGAAAATTTCAATAACTATATTTAATAGTTATTTATTATTATTTCAAATATTCTTTTTTATTTCAGAAATTTGGAAATAAGGAAGAACATTTGATATAATAAGTTATTAATTTATAATTTTTACTTATTATAAATTATAATAAGCTATTATTATTTCAAATGTTTTTCCTTATTTCTGACCTTTGCAGTGTGTGACTGTATATATGCATACTGTATGTATGTGTGTGTGTGCATACTGGGTGTGTATATACTGTGCTTATATTGTATGTAAACACACAGTATACATACAATATACATCCAATATACACCCAGTATATACACACCCAGTATGCACACACATACATACAGTATGCATATATACAGTCACACACTGCAAAGGTCAGAAATAAGGAAAAACATTTGAAATAATAATAGTGTATTATAATTTATAATAAGTAAAAATTATAAATTAATAACTTATTATTTGAAATGTTCTTCCTTATTTCCGAATTTCGGAAATAAAAAAGAATATTTGAAATAATAATAAATAACTATTAAATATAGGTATTGACATTTTCTTGAAAGTATGACTATTAGTGCTAAATATCATATTAAGTTCATTAACAGCCAAACTTTCAAGGAAATTCCAATACCTAAAATTTAATAGTTATTAGTTAGTTACTATTTCAAATATTCTTAGTTTTTTCCAATTTTCGGATTTCCGAATTTCCGAATTTCGGATTTTCATCTGTTCCAATTGCCGAATTTCCGAATTACCGCAATTGCCGAATTACCGCAAATTTCCTAATTACCGCAATTGCCGAATTACAGCGAATTTCCGAATTACCGCAATTGCCGAATTACCACGAATTTCCAAATTAACGAAATTGCCGAATTACCGCGAATTTCCGAATTACCGCAAATTTCGTCCGAATTGCCGAATTTTGCAAAATTCGGTAAAAACAAAATTCGGAACGAAACAAATTGCACAAGCCTAGTCTTGGCCACCATGCTGCAGCTCAGTTTCAGGGTCTTGACAATCTTATAGTCTAGGCCATCTTTATGTAGCGCAACAATTCTTTTTTTCAGATCCTCAGAGAGTTCTTTGCCATTTGGTGCCATGCTGAACTTCCAGTGACCAGTATGAGAGAATGAGAGTGATAACACCTAATTTAACACACTTGCTCCCCATTCACACCTGAGACCTTGAGTCACATGACACCAGGGAGGGAAAATGGCTAATTGGGCCCAATTTGGACGTTTTCACTTAGGGGTGTACTCATTTTTGTTGCCAGTGGTTAGACATTAATGGCTGTGTGTTGAATTATTTTGAGGGGACAGCAAATTTACACTGTTATACAAGCTGTACACTCACTACTTTACAATGTAGCAAAGTGTCATTTCTTCAGTGTTGTCACATGAAAAGGTATAACAAAATATTTACAAAAATGTGAGGGATGTACTCACTTTTGTGAGATACTGTATGTCCATAATAGTCCAAATACTAAGTGTATACCTAGTCTAACATCATACAGTCATTCACAAGAAGAAAAAAACTGGTTTTATGTATACATAGTAATGATTAATGGGCTTACCTAGATTTTACTTCTAGAGTTGAGCGAACCTCTGGAAGTTCGGGTTCTGCTGGTCCGTCCGAACTTCGGGACAAAGTCCGGGTCCGGGTCCGGACGGAACCCGAACGATCGCACGGAAGCGAGTTGAGATCTTCATTTTAGATCCATTCGGGTAATTAGTAATGATACATATGTATTTTGGTCAAAAAAAGAAGAACACTTACTGACATACTACAATCTGATCCATATGTGAATCATAAACCTGATAATACCTGTATGTCATAGAGTGTTTTCACTCATGTAGGGAGTGTAAAAACATTTATAAAACAATATGGAAAAGTACACTGTTGTGACTTCTTTACTGTGAAACGATGTAACATTTCATCACTCACATGTCGAACATATTGTCACATTTAAACGACAGGGGAGTTTTATTAAGTTGTGTGTCGGTAATTACAGATTGGTGACCGTTGTTTTT
>BLSH010484809.1:72909-83549 GCA_018402905.1 Glandirana rugosa | reverse complement strand
GCGGTATGTGAAATCTCTAATTTCTGCTATCTGTCCTCGGAGCAACAGCACAGACAGCAGTAGTAAAGTAATCTATCTCAGGATGCAGGATCAGGTCTTAAAATGTCTCAAATCTGTCCCTCACGCAGTCAGCTACCTTTCCCTACACTAACCCAAGGAGCATGTGACTGCAGCACTGTGACTCCAGCTTATAAAGAGGCTGGGTCACATGATGCACCGGCCAATCACAGCCATGCCATTAGTAGGCATGGCTGTGATGGCTTCTAAGGGCAAACCAGTGAAACACTTGTTGATTGGCTGCCCTGCAGCTTCTCAACACGTGGAGTAAAATAGCAGAACCCCGGACCGAACCCGAACGATATTTGAAATGTCCGGGTCCGGGTCCGTGCCACGGACACCCGAAAGTTCGGTACGGACCCGAACGTTACAGTCCGGGTTCGCTCAACACTATTTACTTCCCATATACTGTAGATGATATCCTGGTATATACAATATCTCACAAAAGTGAGTACACCCCTCACATTTTTTGTAAATATTTTATTATATCTTTTCATGTGACAACACTGAAGAAATGATACTTTGCTACAATGTTTATTATTGGTTGTACAGCTTGTATAACAGGGTACATTTGCTGTCCCCTCAAAATAACTCATACACAGTCATTAATGCCTAAACTACTGGCAACAAAAGTGAGTATACCCTTAAGGGATAATGTCCAAATTGGGCCCAATTAGCCATTTTCCCTCCCCGGTGTCATGTGACTCATTAGTGTTACAAGGTCTCAGGTGTGAATGGGGAGCAGGTGTGTTAAATTTGGTGTTATAGCTCTCACTCTCTCATACTGCTCACTGGAAGTTCAACATGGCACCCCATGGCAAAGAGTTCTCTGAGGATCTAAAAAAAAAGAATTGTTGCTCTACTTAAAGATGCTCTAGACTATAAGAAGATTGCCAAGACCCTGAAACTGAGCTGCAGAACAGTGGCCAAGACCATACAGAGGTTTATCAGGACAGGTTCCACTCAGAACAGGCCTTGCCATGGTCAACCAAATAAGTTGAGTGCACATGCTCATATCCAGTGGTTGTCTTTGGGAAATAGATGTATGAGTGCTGCCAGTATTGCTGCAGAGGTTGAAGGGGTGGGGGGTCAGCCTGTCAGTGCACAGACCATACGCCGCACACTGCATGAAATTGGTCTGCATGGAAGCCTTTTCTAAAGATGATACTCAAGAAAGCCCACAAACAGCTTGCTGACGACAAGCAGACTAAGGACATGGATTGGTTCAGATGGTGTCAAGCATGTGTGCCAGCAACCAGGTGAGGAGTACAAAGACAAGTGTGTCTTGCCTACAGTCAAACATGGTGGTAGGAGTGTCGTGGTCTTGGGCTGCATAAGTGCTGCCGGTACTGGGAAGCTATAGTTCATTGAGGGAACCATGAATGCCAACATGTCCTGTGACATACTGAAGCAGAGCTTGACCCCTCCCTTTGGAGACTGGGCCACAGGGCAGTATTCCAACATGATAATGACCTCAAACACACCTCCAAGATGACCACTGCCTTGCTAAAGAAGCTGAGGGTAAAGGTGATGGACTGGCCAAGCATGTCTCCAAACCAAAACCCTATTGAGCATCTGCGGGGCATCCTCAAATGGAAGGTGGAAGAGTGCAAGGCCTCTAACATCCACCAGCTCCTTGATGTCATCATGGAGGAGTGCAAGAGGACTCCATTGGCAACCGGTGACGCTCTGGTGAACTCCATGCCCAAAAGGGTTAAGTCAGTGCTGGAAAATAATGGTGGCCACACAAAATATTGACACTTTGGACCCAATTTGGACATTTTAATGGCTGTGTGTTGAGTTATTTTGAGGGTACAGCAAATTTACACTGTTATATAAGCTGTACACTCACTACTTTACATTGTAGCAAAGTGTAATTTCTTCAGTGTTATCACATGAAAAGATATAATGAAATATTTACAAAAATGTGAGGGGTGTGCTCACTTTTGTGAGATACTGTATGTTTATGGGGATTAGCTTACGGGTTAATGAAATCACTGTCAGCTATTAGATGCTAGAGTTTCGGGAATTTCTCCAACGGCCCTTCCTGTGGATAAGGCTGCGTATGTACCCAGTTACTGATTTAAATATTTGTTGAAAAGTTTGAATATACCTGTTTCTCTTGTTACGGAATGTACAGTTTACACCGCCCTGTGTCATTATGCAAAGAAGGGGAGATTGTTCCAGAGCGTATATCTTTGTGCCTGTGTTTCAATAAACAGTTAATGTTTTGTGTCTACCTAGGCTGTGTCCCGACAAGTGACTGGGTGAGCTACGGGAATCGTTCTGTTACCGAGCAAAGGAAGCTTATACAATGGACATACTCCTTGTGAGTACCGGGTTCCATCACAGATCAGTTAACAGCTCCAGGCCAATGATTTTTGGCCTGAACTTGCTGATCGGTTCTGACAAACCAGAGGTGCCTGTGTCTGTGTTAACAATACACAGACACAAGAAATAGTGTCTTCTTTACTCCTGGAGTCCTTTTCGGATCCAGCGTGAGAGGAGATTGCATCAGACTGTGAGTAAAAGCACTACACTGACACCAGATCACATAGTTAGGCACGTTTAACCCCCTTATCGCCCCCAGTTAACCCTTTCATTCCCTGTCACAGTGTGATTAGGTACAGTGAACTGATTTTTTGCTGATCACTGTATTAGTGTCACTGGTGACACTAGATAGAGTTAGCACCAGTCCCATATAGCGTCAGGATACCCGCCACATATTCCCTAATAGTTTAACCCCCTGATTGCCCCCAGTTAACCCTTTTACTGTCCCGTCACAGTGCCATTAGTACAGTGTACAGATCTTTTTTGTGATCACTTTTTTAGTGCCATGGGTGACGCCAGATACTGTTAGCGTCAACCCCAGATAGCGTCAGTTTGCCTGCCACATATTCACTAATAAATTTCAACCCTTTGATTGCCAGTAACACTCACTTAGACACACTATACACTTCCATTACTAGTATAGAGTCTAAACGGTTCCATAAGTGCAGTTCAAGCTAATGCAGTGGCTAGCACATGCAGTGTCCCGCAGGCACCAAGAATTCAATCACAGTCCCATAGAGCCCACTGCACTTGCAAGTCCTGATTGGGAGCCCACAGATTCTGCAGCGCCAATACTTCTCCCATTCACTGTCCAACCCGGAATTCAGGTGAAAACAGCAGATTTAACTCCCCTTGGTTTTCGGGAGCTGTTTTTCACAGAAGATTTGTACAGATCGATTGTGGACCAAAGCAATTTATATGCCAATCAATTTTATCACCGCAAACCCAAATTCTAACTTTGCCAAACAATTTTGCATGGAAACATATCATGGTTTCTGAATTTAAGACTTTTCTGGTCCTAACCCTCAACACGGGCATTACTAAAAAGAATGGGTTGAAGCCGCAGACCCAATTCATCATATGCCCATGTTTTCTGCTGCCATGGCCAGGGGTAGATATGAGAATATGATGTGATTTATGCATTTCAACGACAATGAACTCTGTCATCCTTGGGACAATGTGATTGGCGTCACAAAATTCGGCCCCTCGTAAATCACTTCAACCAAAAATTTGCAGCCTTGTATACACCCCAACTAGTTGTCTGCATAGATGAGTCCCTTGCCTTGCTTTCAAACAGTTTCTCCCAGCAAGCGTGCCAGACAGTGGCAGCCCGTCCATTCAGGGCACACAGGTGACGCCCTCTCTGTCCTCACCACCCCCATCTGTGCTATGGATAGATTCATGCATAGCATGAATCTATCCATGGCTGCCCGCGACCACCCCCATTCATGCAGCCGGCCCCTTTGAGGCACCAGCCGCATGAATTACCGTTGCTGGAGGTTACTTTGAAGCATCTCAATAGAGCTGTAGGCTTTAATAGGCTTCAAAATAGTGTGGCTTTGCCTTTCTAACACTAAACCACTCTCCGCCAACCAGGAAGCGTCTTTGTTACCAGGTTCCCGATTGGCAGAGAAGACAGGCAATCCTATTGGACGCCTTTCTCTTTGTCAGAGGGGGATGCACGGCCAAAGTCAAGCCACTCCCTACTCACCGGACACCGCTCTGCCTGCTGCCCGCTCCCTGCTCCCCGCTCCCCGGACACCACTCTACCTGCTGTCTGCTCCTAGATGGGGTAAGTGCAGGACTATGATGTCCCAACTACCCTGGGGGGATCTTCTGTCAGTGCCGCCAGCGGGGGGGGGGGGCTGTATATCCCTATCTGTGGTGCTGTATATACCCCTATCTATGGTGCTGTATATCCGTACCTGTGGTGCTGCATGTCCTTATCTGTGGTGCTGTATGTCGTTATCTGTGGTGCTGTATATCCTTATCTGTGGTGCTGTATATCCTTATCTGTGGTGCTGTATACCCCTCTATCTGTGGTGCTGTATACCCCCTATCTGTGGTGCTGTATACCCCCCTATCTGTGGTGCTGTATATACCCCTGTGTGTGGTGCTGTATATACCTCTATCTGGCACTGCTGTATACCCTATCTGGTGATGCTGGGCTGTATACTCCTGACACAATGGGTGGAATCCTATAAGGGGTGGGGCTTATGAGAAGTGAGGGGTCAAAAAAGGGTGGAGTCTGGCGCCCCCCCATCCTAAAATTTCCTCAGCCGCCACTGCCTTTGTGTATGTTAGTTCTTGTCAAATTCTTCAGGTTCCCACAGTTTCTACACTGACATAATCCCAACACTGGTAAATGTGAGAGAAAATATTTGTGAGAAGAATAGAAATGTTCTTTTAGAGAAGAAAAGCAGATAAAAGAAAGATGTGAATAGAGGTTATGGTTTTATTACAGATTTATTACAGATAATATGAATATATTAAGAAGTATTGGGCCATTTTATTAAGATTATGTTTTTTAATGTTTCTTTCTTTTGTATATCCTTTTTTGAAAACCTATTGAAAGAAAAGTTGATGTTTCGTGGAAAATCAATACCGAAACATCCAAGATTTATATACAGGAAAAAACGTTTGTTGCAGACTCGTCTAATCCATAATGTTGTAGATCCTCCTAAAAAGACCAATATCCTTTTTTGAAGGACAAAGTTTTTATGTAATAAGTGCAAAACATGTAAACAAACCAAAGAACAGAACAAAAAGAGGAATAAATTCATCTCAAATAAAACTGGAAAGGAATATGAAATACAATTAGAAAAAAATAGGAGTATATTATCTGCTTGTATCGGCCAGCATCCCTTAAATATATGAAAAACCAATAGTTACCCCAAATGGTGGGACTTTAAAGGCACAAATTTGTAAACATATTGCGTATAAAAAATTATTTATTTTATTTTATTTCTTGCGATTCTTCCCATGTGGTGTACATTTTGGAATGGCCCTGGGGTTTGCAATATGTGGGAAGGACCACTAAAAAATTGAGAACAAAGATTAATGAGCACATGGATAATATAAATATAAATATAAAGAAAGGCTTTGACACCATTCCCCACATGAGGCTAATGTGTAAGGTAGAGACTACAGGCTTGGAAAGATCAGTTTGTAAATGGATAGAAAACTGGCTAGACCGAATTCAGAGAGTAGTGGTTAATGATTCTTACTCTGAATGGTCTAAGGTTATCAGTGGTATACCCCAAGGTTCAGTGTTGGGACCCTTACTTTTTAATATACTGTATTTATAAATGATATAGGGTCTGGGATTAAAAGTACCATTTCAGTGTTTGCAGATGACACCAAGCTATGCAGTGGAATAACGTCCTTACAGGATGTCTCCAACTTACAAGCAGACCTCAATGCACTGCCTAATTGGGCGACTATGTGGCAAATAAGGTTTAATATTGATAAATGTAAAGTTATGCATCTGGGGGCTAAGAATATGCATGCATCATACATACTAGGGGGAGTACAACTGGGGGAATCCATAGTGGAGAAGGATCTGGGGGCTTTGGTAGATCATAAGCTTAATAATGGCATGCAATGCCAAGCTGTGGTTTCCAAAGCAAGCAAAATCCTTTCTTGTATTAAGAGAGGTATGGACTCCAGAGATAGAGACATCATTTTGCCCCTGTACAAATCATTAGTAAGACCTCATCTGGAATATACAGTTCAGTTTTGGGCACCAGTTCTCAAAAAGGATATTGGGGAACTGAAGAAAGTGCAGAGAAGGGCAACCAAACCAAAAGAGTCATGGAGGAGCTCAGCTATGAGGATAGATTAGAGCAGGGATATGCAATTAGCGGACCTCCAGATGTTGCAGAACTACAAGTCCCATGAGGCATAGCAAGACTCTGACAACCACAAGCATGACACCCAGAGGCAGAGGCATGATGGGACTTGTAGTTTTGCAACAGCTGGAGGTCCGCTAATTGCATATCCCTGGATTAGAGGAACTGAATTTATTCTCTCTTGAGAAGAGGAGATTAAGGGGGATATGATCAACATGTACAAATACATAAGTTGTCCATATAGTGAACTTGGTGTTGAGTTATTCGCTTTAAAGTCATCACAAAGGACAAGGGGGCACCCTTTATGTCTAGAGGAAAAAAGATTTCATCTCCAAATACGGAAAGGTTTCTTCACAGTTAGAGCTGTGAAAATGTGGAATAGACTCCCTCCAGAGGTGATTTTGGCCAGCATGATAGATTGCTTTATAAAAAGACCTGAATTCTTTCCTTAATGTAAATAATATAACTGGGTACTAACATTTTTAGGTAAAACTGATCCAGGGTGAATCTGATTGCCTCTCAGGGGATCAGGAAGGATTTTTTTCCCCCCGCTATAGCAACGTGGATCATGCTTTCCTGACACAAGCACGACAGCATATACGCATGGGCTGGCTCCGCCCCCACGCCCAGTTCCAGGATCCGGTTACACTATAACATCAAACACCTCCCACCAGGCCTCATTCTCCTTTTTTTCCTCACTGCTCAGCTGGTTACACTGATGCTGAAAGGCAAAAAATTTTCTTTTTCCCTCACCTTGCCGGATTCATCTGGCCAACCGCGCAGGTTCAAACTCTCCTGTTAGCGACGTTCCCCACTGTACAGGGAGTAAATCTTCCTATATGGGGGAGGCCTCCCCCTCCCCATGTTCCAGGGATTGGGGGGGGGGGGTGGAAGGCGGCTGGTCTCTAAGGATTGCTTCCTCATCATGTCTCCATGGTTGGACTTTCAGTGGACTTCCTGTCGGCCATAGGGCATGGAGTTGGTAAGGCACCACATGGTGCACAAATCGATAGTATGCAGCTACAGTTATGTGATTAGAAGTCTGCAGGTATATGCGATTAACCTGCACCTCTAAGCAGAGATCACAAGGTGAAGACTGCTGTTTGGCCATGGTGTCAGTCCAGGCTGTGGTTGTGTCTGCAGGACTGCTAATGATTAGGCTGATAACAGGTGTTGGCTGTGCTGTGCTGAGCTGAATCTTTTGCATGAACTGAGCAAGGCTTGTCTCTGTAGGCTTCATGCAATGTGTTTGTGATCTAATGCTTGGTTGCAATAATATCCACTGCAGTGCATTGTCTAAGGTAGGTAAGCTACTACTGCCAATTATATGGGGTCTGTTAACCCTACTGCTTCCATGTGATTTATAAATGATGCAGCAGAACCAGTAACTGACATATGTACTGACAGCTATTGCTTACATGTTAGTTTCATGCACAGATCCTGTGATTGTTAGCATCAACTCATGTCACGTTGGCTTGAAATGCCTTACACCTCACCTACGTTTTCAAGGGGGTCTATTTGCTGCTGGTAGTCGGGTGCTCCTGGGGTGCTGCGACTAGCTGGCTGCGGGCTCTGGGACCTCGGTGCTGGGGGCAGATGGTATCCTCCATAAGGGTGTATGGTGTTCTGACTCTGCAAAGGGCTGCAGGGGAGTATGTGGTCTGGGGCTACTTAGGGGCCTACAGTCGCATCACCCTGAACGCACCAGATCGCATTTGATCTGGGAGACTAAGCAGGGTCGGACTTGGTTAATGACTGGATGTGAGACTGCCTGGAGATGCCAGGAGTTGTAGGATACACCGCAGGTGGATATGCGATTAAGTTACTTGTAGTAGTTTACTGCTGGAATGAACAATACTTCCAGAGATTATACCACTAGTATTTTAGCTCAGGGGTGAACCAGAGATGATCAGCTTACATAGAGACCAGCCATGTCCACTAAAGTGAGGGCAGGTAAGTACAGCTGAAAAAAAAAAAAGAGTGCACAATATGGGCATATGGGTTGCAAAGCTCCCCAGCCCTCAACACCAGCACCGCTGCCGAGAGGGGGAAAAGCAACCTGATCCTTCAACAGAGACAGGCCCTCTTTAGCCCTAAAGGAGTCGTTATGGAGTTAACTGCCAGGAGAGGCAGACAAAGTAGAAACTCACTGCAAATCATCGTAGCGACATTGGGATTGTGGTGGCCGTGCGGCCGCCAAGATGCGATGCCAAGTGGCAGGCCAGAGACGGCAGAAAATGGGACAGAGACTACGAAGATCTAAAGTCTCAATGGTCCAGAGGTAGGTGTGCTTAAAGGGGATCTCTACCTCAAAACAGTTGGCTAAGGAGTCTTGATGAGACAAGCCAGTGAGGTAAACCTCATAAAGCGGAGGTAACGCTGTTGGATCTCTGTACACCAAACCTCAGGTACTAAGCCAATCAAACAACCAAAGTTGTTAAGGGGTACCTCTACCTCAAAGAGGTCGGTCTAGGAGTTTCCATCAGAAGAACCAGGGGCGACGTCTGCCTACAGAATCAATATCCTTTGCAGGGGCTCGGGAACAGTGACCGAATGTGAATGAGGAAAACTTATACTACTATTGAGTAGCACGTGGCGGTCACCTGTTAAAGTCATTTCAGTAGCCTGGGTCCCAAGAGCAGAATAAGGTGGCCATTGAGACAATTCAGCCACGCTGGAGGCAGAATGGTATACCGTTGAGCTGCTAGTCCGGGTAGGTCAGTTAACCCGGATATGTTATCCCACAAGACGACACATACCTCTCTCAAAAGGTGAATCACCAAGGACCAGAGGATAAGCAAAGTAACAGAGGGGGAGCGACAGGTTAATCCTGGGAAAAACATAGAGGCTAATGGAAGGAACCATAAGCATTATCTGATGCTAAAGCCAAGTTCTCTCCTTTCAGGGAGCAACAGAGTCTATTCGACCATGGTAACCCAGTAGGGGGCGGTCAACAGAATTGTATGTAAATTCAGGAATGACAGCACGGGGAGCACAGGAGTAGCACTTCTGTCTACCAGCACTGAGGTTCTGGGTGTGAATCTCAAACAGTCCACTTCAGGTAGAGAAGTGGGCTGCGTCCCTACATTATGGAACAGGATTCAGGGCCTTACCTAAATGAACATTGGGAGGTCCTGTGCAGGTATGAGGCCGTTGGCATGTATGTTCCTCCCCGCCAACACATTTCATTCCCTCTTAGACTCCTTAGAGCAGACAATGCTGGAGTCAAGCAGCACCACATCTGGTTCATCGGTAGACCACCTATTTAAGAGGAACATGTCAAGGAAGGAGTCTACTCTCCAATATTCTTAGCCAAAAGCAGAGTTTCTGACTTAAAGCATAAAGAGGGATGAAGACCCGAGTTCATCAGATAGAACCATGACAAGTAGTCAAGCCATCAGGTGAGATGGCAGGTTGGCATGAGACCCAGCAGAGGGGGAGATACACACTTCGGCAGATCCATGTTCCTGTAAGTACCATCGCTGGGCTGTATGAGACTGTCACTGAGAGGTTATTAGATAGAGGTTAGCCTCGCCACATATTCAAGGCAGTTTCAGGACCTTACGTCCAGTAGAGGTCGTGTGGCAAAACAAAGGGCTACAGGCGTTCTTGTTTGGGCACAGCTGGCTGCCTCAACACTCTCTTCAGGCCTGACAAAAAAAAATTAGCCAGGCAATGTGCAAACTGGAAGGAGTCATTAGCAGGAGAAGATTACGGTAGTCTTACCCTTTGGGAGGACAACTGTGTTGGATATCTTGTTCGTTAATAGCTCGTTCCAAGCTGTGGCATCCCTCGGTCGAAGGGAAAGAGGGAAGGACCGCGTATCAACCCAGGATCCAGCATCCTTATTGCAAGATACTGTACAGCATATCAAGAGCCATTTAAAAAAAAAAAGAAAAGAAAAAACATCACATGAACAGTGTGCAGATGGTGGAAATATTCGCACACCTTACGTGCACTTAACTTTCGCCATCCCCTGGTCTCAGGAGGCCAGAGAGGAAGTGTATAGTAATCCAGAGGATTCGGAGTCTCACTGGAAGATATAGAACTAGCAGGGTCTATAACATGGAAAGCCTTGCTTCCCGCACCAGGAGCAAGTGACCCCACGAGGGAGACCTGGATGGTGGCCAAGCCAGTCAGGTCTTTCAGCTGTACAGCTACCTGGCATACCAGTCTAGTTACTTGGTGGTTAGCCATGCCAAGGAAGAACAAGATCAGAGTGGCAATGGTCTGTAAGTGGAAGTTGCTCAGAAAGCGCAACAAGGGGAGCTTCAGCTATGCGCGAAACAATAGCAGAACAGCATGTCAACTGAGTAAACGGAGGGAAGAACTGTCACTTCTATCCGAGAACGACAAGACGATAACAAAGCGCGTATCGACTTCGAGGGGAACAACGCGAAA
>BLSH010484809.1:16046-33291 GCA_018402905.1 Glandirana rugosa | reverse complement strand
CAGGATGTGCTGGTGTCCCCGGACAGATTTTACTACTGGTCCCATGAGATCCATGCCAATTCGCTCAAATGGCACTTCAATTATGGGAAGTGGGACAAGGGGACTATGAAAATGGGGTGCCGGGGCCATCATCTGACACTCAGGGCATGATTAATAAAACTCTCTGACATCTGCATGCAACCCGGGCCAGAAGAATCTTTGGGTTATTCTCTCCCTGGTCTTATCCATACCCAGATGCCCCCCATTACATGTCCATGGGCTAGATCTTGCACCATCCTGTGAAAGGGTTTGGGAACCACTAGCTGTTCCACCTCCTCTTCCCCGCGTTTCACCACCTGATACAGCAAATTATTTTTAAGAGCCATGTAGGGAAAAGACACCCCCCAATTAGGGTCCACAGGTTCCCCATCCATCACCTTCATGTTTTCTCTAGCTCTAAGGAGAGTGACATCCTGTAGTTGCTCTGTACAGGAGTCCTCTCTCGTGACCTTTAAGTCAGGTACTACATTCGGTTCACTCTTACGGTCAGGGTCAGAGACATTGTCCGGGTCATTAGCCCCCAGCTGGGAGTTATCTTCCAGTTCCTCCGGCTAACCAGCAAGTACAGAAAAAGGAAGAGGGACTCCTCCTTCTGAAGTCCTGCCACCAGTCTCCCCTTTCATTCGGCAAAAAGGGTCGGGTGAGAGTTCCCGTGCTTCTGCAGCAGGAGGAGCTCTCTCCTTTAGACTCCTCGTGCCTTCCCATAGCCTCCAAAAATGGGGAAAAATACCCCCACTGAATGAGTCACACTGCCCCAAGGGGTGTCAATCTCAACCACCTCAAGTCACCAAGTCACGAATGTCCCCATGGATGCAAATGACCCCGATGGGGTCCCCATGACTGACCCACTTCCTCAAAGCAGCAGGGAGCGCATGCAGATAGTGGTCAATGACCACACGCTCCACAATCTGGGGACCTGGCAAAGTCTCCAGCTGTAGCCACATCCTGGTGAGGTGGACCAGGTCGAACATCTGCGAGCGGGGTGGCTTGTCGGTGCGGTAGGTCAACTGATGCACCTGTTGGGCCTGGACTGCCATGGTGACCCCTAGACGTGCAAATACAGTATCTCACAAAAGTGAGTACACCCCTCACATTTTTGTAAATATTTTATTCTATCTTGTCATGTGACAACACTGAAGAGATGACACTCTGCTACAATGTAAAGTAGTGAGTGTACAGCTTGTGTAACAGTGTGCATTTGCTGTCCCCTCAAAATAGCTCAACACACAGCCATTAATGTCTAAACCGCTGGCAACAAAAGTGAGTACACCCCTAAGTCCACATTGAGCCCAATTAGCCATTTTCCCTCCCCAGTGTCATGTGACTCGTTAGTGTTACAAGGTCTCAGGTGAGAGAGAGAGCGATAACACCACATGTAACACACCTGCTTTACATGTGGTGTTATCGCTCTCACTCTCTCATACTGGTCACTGGAAGTTCAACATGGCACCCCATGGCAAAGAACCTTCTGAGAATCTGAAAAAAAGAGTTGTTGCTCTACATAAAGATGGCCTAGGCTATAAGAAGATTGCTAAGACCCTGAAACTGAGCTGCAGCATGGTGGCCAAGACCATACAGCGGTTTAACGGGACAGGTTCTGCTCAGAACTGGCCTCACCATGGTTGATTAAAGCAGGTGGGTGCAAGTGCTCAGCGTCCTATCCAGAGGGAAATAGACGTATAAGTGTTGCCAGCATTGCTGCAGAGGTTGAAGGGGTAGGGGGGGGGGGTCAGCCTGTCAGTGCTCAGACAATACGCCGCACACAGCATCAAATTGGTCTGCATGGCTGTTATCCCAGAAGGAAGCCTATTCTAAAGATGATGCAAAAGAAAGCCCGCAAACAGTTTGCTGAAGACAAGCAGACTAAGGACATGGATTACTGGAACCATGTCCTGTGGTCTGATGAGATCAAGATAAATGTATTTGGTTCAGATGGTGTCAAGCGTGTGTGGTGGCAACCAGGTGAGGATTACATAGACAAGTGTGTTTTGCCTACAGACAAGCATGGTGGTGGGAGTGTCATGGTCTGAGGCTGCATGAGTGCTGCTGGCACTAGGAAGCTACAGTTCATTGAGGGAACCATGAATGCCAACAAGTACTGTGGCATACTGAAGCAGAGCATGATCTCCTACCTTCGGAGACTGGGCTGCAGGGCAGTATTCCAACATAACGACCCTAAACACACCTCCAAGAGGACCACTGCCTTGCTAAAGAAGCTGAGGGTAAAGGTGATGGACTGGCCAACCATGTCTCCAGACCTAAACCCTATTGAGCATCTATGGGGCATCCTCAAACGGAAGGTGGAGGAGCACAAGGTCTCAAACATCCACCAGCTCCATATTGTCGTCATGGAGGAGTGGAAGAGGACTCCAGTGGCAACCTGTGAAGCTCTGGTGAACTCCATGCACAAGAGGGTTAAGGCAGTGCTGGAAAATAATTGTGGCCACACAAAATATTGACACTTTGGGCCCAATTTGGACATTTTCACTTAGGGGTGTACTTACTTTTGTTGCCAGCAGTTTAGACATTAATGGCTTTGTGTTGAGTTATTTTTAGGGGACCGCAAGTTTACACTGTTACACAAGCTGTACACTACTTTACATTGTAGCAAAGTGTCATTTCTTCAGTGTTGTTACATGAAAAGATATAATAAAATATTTACAAAAATCTGAGGGGTGTACTCACTTTTGTGAGATACTGTATGTGTGTGTGTGTATATGTATATGTGTATGTATATATATATGTGTATGTATGTGTATATATATATATAAGAAGGCTAGTATGGTGGCCTGAACTTATGGGAGGAGCCTGGATGATATTTAAGCAGCTCACTCCCCCATGCTCTTTGTCGGTTCCAGTGTGCGATAACACATGTCACTAGGCCGACGCTCCCCAGCTCACTTAATGTTTTTGAATCTGTGAATTTAATTACCAGGTGTTGCGGTGTCTCCGTTTGTGGTCTTCGTCAGCGGTTCTTGCTTGCTGTTGCAGGTAGGATTCAAACCTTTTCATTTTTTATGCAATGTTACAATTCGTTATGCTTCCTATCCTGCATCCCTTTCGTACTTAGCGACCTCCGAGTTTTTGTCGGTCGTGCCCCAACATCATTTGGCACAGGCATAGTAGATTTGCAGGTTCCCTCCTGCCTTGTTTATCATCCCATCCACAAACATATGATTCGTTCGTCGGTCGTTGTCTGATATCGCTCGACACAGGCTTCGATTGCTCACAGCATTCACTGTCTATGAGGTTGCCTCCTCGTCCATTTGGAGATTAGCATGTATTGATTGCACAGGTTCTGTGGCTGGTTGAGGTGGTAATTAGATCCACCTGGGCCTTGACTGCACTTGGTTAGCCTCGGGGGTTGGGTGGTTGGTATGTGTTCAGTTTTGGAGAAGGGGGTGGCACCTTATACACGCTATGGTGTCCCGATTCGAATACTGGTCGCATCGGCGACTTAGTGTTTTATATCGCAAGTCTATTCCAGTGTCACACACATAACAAACTTCCAGCAGATCGGTCTCCTTTGTGGGGCTCCTGCCCCAAGCACCCAGTCATTACTCAAACCATTCATACGGTCACACTTACTGAAAACACACACGTTACTCCAGCTTCATAACTCGGATCCGCACAATTTGTCCTCATCTTTGCCTCCCCGATGAGGCCACTTTCTTGCGATCATTGCAAACACCTCTCTAGTAACACACAATCCGAACACTCGTTGGTTCCAGTGACATACAGTTCGGTCACTCACATGTCTTGTCTATCGTTTCTCCCCTAGGTCAGTTGAGTTCAGGTTGTTCCATCCTGCACTAGGCTTGGATGCGCTTTCTACAAAAAAAAAAAAAAACTGCAAAAAAGCAAAACAAAAAACCGACAGACAAAACAAAAAAATGAAAAACGACAGACAGAAAAAGAAAAAAAAAAAAACGAATGACAAAAAAAACAGACAAAAACCAAAAATCAGCGACAGGAAAAAAAAAAAAAGGCAACATACACTCTACAGTCAACTGGTATCAGATTAATTTCATGCACGCTATAACCAATTCACCAATTTATATTGGTCATGTCATTCACCACACAATCGATTTGTATCAAATCCATTGCATGCTTACCACTGTCTGATTCGAACCTAGTCGCGTTGGTGGCACAACAGTTCGTATCGGATACATTACACACACCGATTCACATCGGGCCATGTCACTTACTCTGTTTCTACTATTACCCTATCTACCGATTCGTATTGGTTCATGCCTTTCCCTTCCACCGATTTCGATCGGTTCATGTCATTTACTCTTTTCATGTCATTTCCCTGCCTACCGATCCGCATTGGTACATGTCCTACCCCACAACCGATTCGTATCAGATACTTACTACAGTCCGGTTAGAACCTACTTACCGATTCGTATCAGTCACGTTATTTACTTGGTCCATGCTATTCTCCCTATTGGTTACCCTTCCTACCGGCTCGTATCGGTTCATACCATTTCCCACTACCGATTCAAATCCATTCACATAATTTCCCTACCACCGATTCGCATCTGTTCAGGTCAGTCCCTACTATCGATTCAAATCGGTTTGTGTCATTACTCTGTTCATCGTTACCCTACCTAACTGGTTCATGTTATTTCCCCATTACCGGCTTGCATCGGTTCATGTTATTTCCTACTACTGATTCATGTCGGTTCATGTCATTTCCCTACCACAGATTTTTTTTCTTTCAGGTCAGTCCCTACTACAGATTCAAATTGGTTTGTGTCATTTCTCAATTCATCGTTACCCTACCTAACGATTCACACCGGTTCATGTCATTTTCATACCACCGATTCTCATCGGTTCATGTTATTTCCTGCTACCGATTCTCATTAGTTCATGTTATTTCCTACTACCGTTTCGCATCGGTTCATGTTGTTTCCTACTACCGATTTGCATCGGTTCATGTCAGTTCCTACTACCTGTTCATATCGCTTCATTTCATCACTCTGTGCACATCATCCCCCCACCTACCGATTCATATTGGTCCAGGTTCTACTACAAAGACAATTACAAAAAGTCACGGTGACCATGCATTCCTGCACATTCAATTTCTGCTATCCTCATGTTCGCCTATCAGTAGGAGACGTTTTGCAATCGCTGCAAACTTGCCTTCAGCTGCACAGACCCTTGCAATTGTTACAAGCACGTCTTTGACAGCACTACACCTTGCAATCACGGCAAGCACAAACAGATATACTATCTCTCAAATTCACCATAAACACACCTTCAGTGACAGCCACCTTTTCACAAACGTTGCAAACACAACTAAGCACAACTTCTCACAATCGCTGCGAGCACTCATAAACATCACTTGCAAATTGCAGCAAGCACACAATATGAGCACAATGTCTTGCATTTGCTGCAAGCACGGGTACAAGCATTACGTCACACGTTTACGGTAAGCATGCACATGCATAACTCTGCAAATCCCTGCCAGCATGCATCTACGTAAACCCCTCACAATCGCTGCGAGCACGCACAAACTCAAACTTCTTGAAATTGCTGCAAAAGCATGTATTTACATAAACTCTTCGCAATCACTGCGAGTACGCATCAACATAGACCCTGTCGCAGTCACTACAAGCACGCATAAACAAAACTTCTTGCAATTGCTGCAAGCACATATTTACATGAATTCCTTGCAATCACTTCAAGCATGCATTAACTTAAATCCCTCGCAATCGCTGCAAGCATGCATAAACAAAACTTCTTGCAGTCGCTGCAAGCACGTAATTACATAAACTCCTCGCAATAACTGCAAGCACACATACAAACTTCTTGCAAAAGCTGCAAGCACGTATTTACATTAACTCTTCCCAGTTGCTGCGAACACGCATCAACACAAATCCCTCACAATCACTGCGAGCATGCATACCAAACTTCTTGCAATTGATGCAAGCACCTACTTACATTAACTCCTCGCAATCGCTGCAAGCACGCATCTACACAATCGCTGTAAGCACACACACACTTGCAATCACTGCAAGCACACATACTTGCAGTCGCTGCAAGCACACATACTTGCAATCGCTGCAAGCATGTATTTACATTAACCCCTCACAATCGATGCAAGCACGCATCATCGCAAACCCCTCTGATCACTGCAAGCACGTATACTAAACTTCTTACAATCGTTGCAAATAGGTATTTACGTATACTCCTTGCAATCGCTGCAAGCACGCATCAACACAAATCCCTCACAATCGCTGCGACCACGCATACTAAACTTCTTGCAATTGCTGCAAACACACACTTGCAATCGCTGCAAGCACATAACCTTGCAATCGATGCAAGCACACACACTTGCAATCGCTGCAAGCACACATACTTGCAATTGCTGCAAGCACGTATTATATCAACTCCTTGCAATCGCTGCAAACACACACTTGCAATCGCTGCAAGCACATAACCTTGCAATCGCTGCAAGCACACATACTTGCAATCGCTGCAAGCAATATTCCATCAACCCCTCGCAATCGCTGCGAGCAGGTACAAACATAACTCCTTACAAGCACATTTTCAGTGGCACACAATCAGCCACACACCATTTTAGTCACACTTAATCGGCCACTCCTCTTTAGTGGCATTCACACACGAGCCACTCACCGTTTTCTCTGTCATTTCTCCAGGTCAGCTGAGTTCAGGCCCCACTGCATCCGGTTTGACGTTTGTCTAAAAAAAAAAAAAAACCCAACATAGGGATCGCTTCTTTATCAGAGCTACCCGCATAACAGGGGTGGGACAGTCCATTCAGAAAAATATAAGAGATATACATTTTTCACTCATGTCACCCCTACTACAGGTTTCCAGTCGACCAGGGTTTGATCCTTACCAGGACCTCCCTAGTAGAGCGTCAGTCAGGTGTAGTCCACAGGTCTCTCTGTCACATTATTCTGCACTATCATGCTGCTACATTTCCTCTTGACACATGCTCCCCCTTGTTTTGTCTTATAGTTGCAGCCATGTCGTGGGCCAGCAGTGCGGACTTCATACCCTCTGCGGGCTCAGAGTGGCAGCATGCAGTCCCTCAGGGGATCGGCCATCCCCAAGCTCACAGCAGAGCTGCGGTGCAGGTGCGCTCCCTACCCTACTACAGCCAGGAAGCCTGAGCTCTCCAGGCTGCTCTTCAAACTGGAGTGTCATTGACACAGAGCTTTTCGACCACCACTTTGCAGATCTACATTCCCTGTTTTGTGCTATTTGCCAGTCGTCCACCATACAGCGAACTGGTGCTCTCATACAGTTGCTAGACGCCCCTCAACTTTCCCTCCACCTTCGGTACCAGTCAGAGCTTGCTGGCCCCCGCATAACCACACCGGGTGGACAAGTTGGGACAGCCTATCCTGTCAGTGGCGGGCCCTATCAATCTGCATCCCACAGTAACCTTAAATATGTACTAGAAGTAGTATTTGGCAATCTACGTGCCCATAGCAGAGTCCTACCTCCCAACCAATTGTCCTGAATCAAGTTGGTCATTCATACCTTTACCCTTTCGCAGGTTGTACTAAGAGACAGCCAAAATCCCCATCAGGGATGCTTAACTTTGCCGTAATGATTATCCCTCAGGGGCGGTCCTTCATTTCACGCCTCTTAGTATTCCTCTCTTAGGTACAAACCCCAATGAAGTTATCAGGCTGGTCCCAGCAGCAATAATGAATATGACAATGTGGTTGCGAAATCCTCGCAAACTGGAACAGCATATCTATGTTTATTCTGTTAGCATCAGCTTTATCGCCTCAGGTAGTCACGGACCTCCACAGGCGTCACTGCACTGGTTCGCAGGGTCATGGCCACCAGAAATCCTTCAGGTCCCTGGTTTTAGTCAGTCATCCCCCCCTTTTATTAATTCTATCCCATTAGGGCAGCAGCTCACGCTCTGGAGCAATGACAGGTGACACAAGGAATGTCCTATTCTTCGTATCGTTTTGCCACATGCAGCTGGCTCTTTCTCATAACACTATTAAGCGATACCCAGCTAGCCTCCAGCATTTCCTGTCCTTACAGGACCCCGGAAAGCCATCTGTGTTCACAACCCACACAATGAGATCCCTCCTACGTGGTATCCAGAAACGTCAACCCATAGCCAATGGCAAACACTTACCCATCCCAAATGCTATCTTTAGGGACATGTCTAAAATCCTGGCACTTTCCTGTTCGGGGTACTTGCCAGTCTAGTCATCCAAGCGGCCATCTACCTGGCCTTCTATGGTTTTCTGTGGTCTAGGGAATTCACCTTTAGTGGCACTAGCAGCCAGATACTATGCAGACGCCACCTGACTAGCATTCAAGACTATTACGTCCTTCATCTCGTGGTCTCCAGAACTCCACAATCCGGACCCGGGGGTCGATATCAACCTCTTTCAGACTAACAACGCCTGGTGCCCACTGGTGGTACTCAACTGGCTACTGTCTCACCTACCCAGTCAATCTGACTCTAGCCCGTCATTGCCTTTTTCAACCAGCCCTCTGAGTGGCAGCCAATTTATAAGGCACGTTAAGATTCTATGGGTCAACTTAGGCCTTTACCCCGGTCGGTACTCCAGACATTCCTTTCGGATCGGAGCAGCCTCGGCTGCATCTCAGCACGGAGTACCACACCTATTGATCAAGGAATTAGGTAGATGGAAGTCCGGCTGCTTTGCTAGATACATTCCAAATCCTCAGCTGGAGATGGCATAAACCTTATTTAAACTTGCTCAATGATCACAGTACCAATAAAGGACTACTTCCCTAAAACTGGATATTTTTGCCCCCTTCGCTTGGCATACCAACCAGATGACCAGGGCAAACCTCAGGTCTATTTATGTTGTAAGTCTTGTCCTGCGTTTATGCGATCCACATCTATTTACAGTCAGAGGGCCACGACCATAAATAAGAAGGCTAGTATGGTGGCCTGAACTTATGGGAGGAGCCTGGATGGTATTTAAGCAGCTCACTCCCCCATGCTCTTTGTCGGTTCCAGTGTGCGATATCCTCCCTCCCATCCCTCTTTTTTAGGGCACTTTCTTCTTCATAATCTCCATTACTTATATAGGGTATGCCCCCTTCGCTTGGCATACCGACCAGATGACCAGGGCAAACCTCAGGTCTATTTATGTTGTAAGTCTTGTCCCGTGTTTATGTGATCCACATCTATTTTTGGTCAGAGAGCCACGACCATAAATATATTAAGGACTTTAGGTAGCTGGTATAATCTTACTCATCTATATCACATAAAATTAATGTATATGGATAGACGTATTAACTCCAGTAAATACTATGAATACTTACTCATCTAGGTAAAAACACATGCTATATGTACAGTATATCTATATTTCTGTAGACATGGTTAAGATATATATCTATAGATGTCCTTCCCTTCGTTATACTTAAACAATTCTTATTTCTAATCGGTTTTACATCAAAATAATATATAGATTTTTATCTCATAACGGAATGATCATTGGTCAGTAGAGCAAAATCATAACTGTATCTATGACCTGGAATTTACTATATAATTTGGGTGACTTATAATCCTATGTAATTTGAAATATCCTTGGGTTAAAATTTTTAAAAAATGGTCCGGTAAGCAAGAATTTAAGCTCTTTAGTAGCAGTGATCATTCGACAATTTGGGGAGTATTCTGGATTTGCCATTAATTGGCATAAGTCAGTCCTTCTATCTCTGGATTCAACCCCTCTAAATTTGTCGAATGACCTTTCTCAGATACAGCCAGTTACATCCTTTAAGTACTTAGGCATAATGATAACAAAAAATCCCCATGATTATATTTCCCTTAATTGGAAACCCCTCTTACATAAACTTAAAAAAAAATGTCATAGCTGGTGCAAGCTACCATTGTCAGTCACCGGATGTGTGAATCTTATAAAAATGATATGGGCCCCTTAGCTATTATACATACTTCATAATTCCCCGGTGTGGATACCTGCATACCGGTTCCCTAAAATAGATTCCCAATTCCGAACCCTTATCTGGAAAAAGGGTGTAGCCCATATAAAGCTTGACATCCTTCAATATCCCAAGGACCAAGGAGGTTTAGCTCTGCCGAACATACAAACATACTTTTTGGCTGCCCAAATGCAGCATTTTACGGGGTGGGATGTTCCTTCCACTATAGACTCATCTAGGCGTCTGATGATTTCTTCACACTCAGACTACTCAGCCTTATCCTACATGGAAATGGGATTCCCTGATGTTCTCTCTCACTGTCCTACAGTACAGTTAATAATAAAGTTGTGGAAGGCTGTTAGACAGAGATTAGGCATTACAGGCTTTCTTATGTATACCCCAATATGGAATAATAGACAATATGCAGAATTGGAGAAACTAGGCACATTTGCTAGGTGGAAATGGGCAGGAATTAAATGTATCTCTCAAATATATGGTGTGATGGGCATGAGACCTATAAAGGAACTAATGAAGGAATTTTCTTTACCTAGAAACTGCCAATATCAGTATACACAGTTTTTCATGCCTTGTATATACAGAATAGACAAACCCCAATGCACCTCAATGACTCTTCTTTTCCTGACTCAGTATTTATGGAATGGGAGAAAAAAGGCATAATGTCAATGAGTTACACAACCCTTTTATTTTGTATACAGGCCTGGGGAAGAAGAGACTCCCCTATCTGCCCAAAATATCAAATTCACCCTGGGGATTTCTTTCATATGGTATGGAAATGCCCCAAACCCACAAGATATTGGAATGATATTATAACAACTATTAATAATACGTATCAAGTGCAACTGACAGTGGATCCGTTGATATGTTTGTTAGGAAGTTTGGATGCAGAACTTTACCATCCACATATTTACATAGTAATAATTCACCTCTGTGAATAGTATACTTACTACAGAAAAATACACGTACTACCATAGGAAATCCCCCTATAAATTTGAAGGTATTTTGAGGTATTGCTTGACTGGCCCTATCTAGGCTTGTCTTGGATAGATTGCTCTGCAACTAAGATGACTACATGTATTTTGTGAAGCAGGAGTGAGAAAAGGAGAATATTGTGGGTGATATATTGGAGCGAGTACGTATCAATCTGGAAAAAGTTTAGTTAGCTATTTGTTCTATTAACAAATGATTATACTGTTGGAGTCTTCACAATGGTGTTTCTTGAGAGATGTATGGTTTCTCTTTGCAAGTGTTTGTAATGTCGTCTTATCAGGCCATTTTATGTAACAACACAAACGTGTCAATATCCTTGGTTCTTTGGCTGCCTGTAATGATACAGGACTTTATGGACCATGTTACTTCCTGCGGTCTGAACCAATACTTTGGCTGTACTGACCATATCTCTGCCTGCTGCCTGTACTGACTATGGACAGTATTGCTGCATGGACAATTCCTTTTGCTGTTGCTGACCACATCTCTGCCTGCTACCTGGACCAATGCTTTGGCTGTGCTGACAGTATCTCTGCCTGTTGCCTGTATTGACTATGGGCAATATGCCTGCCTGCTGCCGGGACAATTAATTTTGCTGTCGCTGACCATATCCCTGCCTGCTCCCTGGATCAATGCTCTCCTCTGTGGACCACTGCACTACTAAAACCACAGGTAATCTTTTGTTTACCCTTTGCTCAGCAGAATGTATTTTGGGGTGTAATTGGTATAGACATGTTATGTGTTAGAAATAAGAAGGACCTTCAAAAATGTGATAGGTTGTCAGTATTCAGGAAATTAGATGTGTTGTTTATGCTCCTAGAATGCCTAAATGTGCTACTCGGATAGGCCACTGTATGTCGCTAGGCTGACACGTGTGGTATTGCCATACTCAGGAGGAGTAGCAAAATGCATTTTGGGATGTAATTTTTTACTGTTTACATGATATGGATTAGGAATATCATATAAATTGACAACTTTGTATTAAAAAAAAAATAAGTTTTCATTTTCTTTCCACATTTTCCAAAAACTTGTGAAAAAAATTAATGTACAAAAGACTCAAAATGCCTCATAGAATATACGTTGTGGTGTTTGCTTTCCAAAATGGGGTCATTTTGTGAGTGTTTCCGTTGTCCTGGAACTCCAGGGCCTTCAAAATGTGATGGGTAGTAAGGAAATTAGATGTGTAATTTTTGCTCCTAGAACACCTGAAGGTGCTACTTGGATGTTGGGCCTCTCTATGTGGCCATGCTGTGTAAAAGTCTCACACATGTTTTATCGCTATACTCAGGAGGAGTAACAGAATGTATTTTGGGGTGTCATTTTTGCTATGTACATGCTATGTGTTAGAAATATAATAAATTGACAACTTTATTTAACCACTTACCAACTGGGCCTGTTTTTTGGGTTCAATGTTTACAAGTTAAAAACAGTTTTTTTTTTTGTAAAATTACTTAGAACCCCCAAACATTATATATTGTTTTTTTCTAATACCCTAGAGAATAAAATGGCAGTCAAAACTTTATGTCACACCGTATTTGCGCAGCGGTCTTCCAAGCGTGCTTTTTTTAAAATAAATTCAGTTTTTTTAGTTATAAAATAAGAAAACAGTAAAGTTATGCCATTTTTAATACAATATTGTGAAAGATAATGTTACACTGAGTTAAATGATACCCAGCATGTCATGCTTCAATATTGCGTCCGCTCGCGGAATGGCAACAAACTTTGCAACTTAAAAATCTCCATTGGCGACGTTTAAAAAATTCTACAGGTTAGCAGTTTTACGTTACAGAGGAGATCTAGTGCTATAATGATTGCTCTCACTCTAACGATCGTGGAGATACCTCACATGTGTGGTTTGGAGGTGAATCGCACACAACACAACTAAAAATACTGGGCGACGAGTATCCTGTGATCTGCGGCCCCTGCGGCAACCCTTCATTGCCTGCCAAACCGAAAAAATGTTCGTAGCATCCTACGCTCCAAACACTTCAACCAAAAGGCAAGACCAGCCAGTTTGCAATCCATCAAAGTGGCTGAAGAGCCCCGAACAAAATTACAAACCACCCAATACAATACCAGTGCCGAAACATCCACCCCGGATTCCAACCCACCTACCTCCACCAGCAAAGAATGCCATTCCTTTCAGGCCCTGGAATACGCTTCCCACATAGCAGCACTCAAGGAATCCCGAATCAATCTAGCGACAACTCCAACGCTATCTTCCACAGCCGCTGCGGACAAGAAATCCCATGTTGCTCCATCTCTGGTGCCAACACGCGAAACCGTGCCACTGAAAACGAAATAATGCATCCACTACTTTGTTGCAAATCCCAGGAATATGAACAGAATAAATGACGGCATTCAATCTCAAACAGGTTAAAACCAAATGGCACAACAGGCACACCACCAGGCGGAGAAGAGGCCAATATATTATTGATTGCCGATACTTTCCCATGTTGTCACAATGAAAGCATATTTTCTTGTTCCTAAAGGCATCACCCCAAATCTCCACTGCCAGTACTATCGGAAACATTTCCAACAGTACCAGGTTCCTTAGCAGACCAGCTGTCCGTCACTCGTCTGGCAATTGTTCAGCATCCGTAAACAAGACCAAATCAGCATTGCTGACTGACCCTGCCACCCATAGTGAGTGCCTGTTGTAAGATTCCAAAAATTCATTCCACACCCAGAGATCCGCCCTGAGCTCCTTGGTCATACGAATAAAGTGCCCTGGGGCACTAACGCCCAATGTAGCCAAAGACAACTGGCAACAAAATATCCTGCCCATAGAAATAATCCTGCAGGCAAGATTCCATTTGCCCAGCAAAGATTGTAAATTAACTGAATCTTCCGCCGCCCATAAGTGTCAGTGACTACCCTCCTTAATGCCACCAATTTCTCCTCGGGTAATCGGCATTCCATGGCCATCGAATCATTCATGATGCCCAGGAAAAACAAACTCCCTACGTCAGGCCCTCCGTCTTGTCAGGAGCCAAAGGTGTGCCAAACCTATCAGCTATGTGCTGTAACATCCCCAACAGAACTGCACAAATATTGGACCCCGCCTGTCCAATGCAAAGAAAATCCTCCCAGATAATGGATGATGGAGTTCAAGCCTGACACATCTATCACCACCCACTCTACAAAGGAGCTAAAAGTCTCAGAGGGCACATGAGCATCCCATCAGCAGGCAACGATCAACAAAATATGACCCTTTCCACCAACAACCCAACAGGTGCACTCTACGTGGAATGACCGGAGGAGGCGAAAAGCAGCCTCCACGTCTTCTTTTAGCCATTAGTGAACCACGGCCACCTTTGCGCACCCAGGAAACTGCTACATCGAATGAGGTATAAGTGACTGCACAAGCCTGTGGGTCAATACCATTGTTCACCAAGCCCCCCCCTTTGGATACGAGAGGTCTTGAATTAACCGGAAACTCCCAGGTTCCTTCTTCAGGACCACCCCTAATGGGGATGTAACTAAGCCCGGGCATGGGGGGAGGAGAAGGAGACCACTGCCGGGTGAAGTAGGGCTGAACGTAAGTTGGAAGCCAAAAGCGGAATGTCATTCAACGTGCAGGGGATCAGAAAACTGTTCCTGAAACCAGACTCAAGAAGGCAAGCAGATGCCCTATCCGGGTACCTATTTAGGAAAGGAACCATCTTTTCCACTCTCACTGGCATCATCCCTTTTTCCAAAGGCATCCCCTGTGCGTCCTTTTCCTTCCAGCAAACAAATGGCTTCCCCCGCAACCCGAGCACTCATGCTTGAAACGGCAGGTATTGTTGAATCGTCAAGAGCTCTCGTTGAACTGCCAACACACCCCTTTCTTTCTGGAGGCTGACGTTCCAGAGATAGAAGCGCCGCCAGCCCCCCTGGAAAAAACTGATTCCCAGCCCTGGCTGACGTCATCAACTTCATTCAGAGGCCTATATCCTTGTGGTCCCAGCAAACGGACGGCCTGACGGACTTTCTCTGCCTGAATTGCTCATCATAGTGGAGCCACGCCATACCACCATAAACTCTGTAAGCCTCCCCAATCACGTCCAGGTAACAAAAAAGAGCCAAACAATTCTCTGGCACCTTTTAGCCAATCACGCTCGCCAAAATTGCAACAGCTTGCAACCGATTGGCAAACTACACAGTATAAGGTGGTACGGCCTTTTCTCCTCTTCATCCTTTTTACACTGGTCAGGTTTTACCCTGTCGAGGTTAAATTTCTCTGGTGGGAGAAGGAAAAATATTTCCACATATTCCCCCCCTCCAGATCTTTTCCTGCGTTTCTGGTTTCAGGTGCGCACCAAGGGGTTCCTTGAAGCACACATATACTTTGCATTTTGCAGAGTCTGCCAACCTGATTTTTTTTTCTGTCTCCTTATTTCCTTCCTTCGACTTCTCTGCCCTAATCGCCCCATCCCCCGCTGAGGCATCAGCCACCTGTGTCCCAGCCCCCTCACCTGACTGCCCCCCCCCGTGGGGGGCTGGAGTTTCAGTTGTTGACTCCTCAGCCTGCAGAGGATCCCTTATTGCCACCGGGGCATCACCACTCCCAGCACCACCCTCCAGGCTACGCACCAACGCCAGTACTGCAGTAACATTGCCCAAGGCCCCTGAACTCTGTGGTCCTTGACCCCTGACCCCGCTAGGACATAAGGAGACAAAACAGTACTGCACTCACCAGGCTGCACAGGGCTGGGGCCCCTCCAGCTGCAGATCCTGACTCCCTTGCTGCCTCCACTTCAACTTCCTACAGACTCTCCTCTGGAGGTATGCCCGCTGCTCATAGGACCGCCGTCCGCCCTCTCCTTCCAGCCGTCGATGGCAACCCCTGCAGCACTGCCAATCCGCTGCTCTGTGTAGTCCTCCACTCTGCGAACCGGTGCCTCCCAATGACGATCTCCCACTCTCCCAGGCCGTGACCGTGACCTGGAGGTGATCCCAGCCGACCTCTGTGCACCACACCGCTCCTCTCGTCTGGCAATAGGGCCGCCGGTCGGGCCCAGAGCAGTGCATCTCCCCCGCTGGGCTACTACCCTGACAGGGACATCACCAGTGGTAGCACGCTCCGACCTTCTGATGAGGGAGGATGGGTCTGAGGCTCCCTGTCCCTGAAGGGTCAGATTGCAGCCTTCCAATGCGGCACTGAGCCCTTGGGGTCCTGGTGGGACTGAAGCGCTCCTGAGGCCGAGACCTCTGAGCATGCGGTGGGGCAGAACCCAGCTGAGAGGGACTCTGCCTGACCCCCTGCAATGATGCTGCGACCTGACTCTGCACCCAGGCCAATCCATGCAAGTCTGCAGCAGCCCTGATGTTACGTACCTGACGGTGGAGTCTGTCTTGTGCAGGGAACAACCGCTCTCGCGCACCCAATTCAAGGACCCCTGGTAGTGTAGACAGAGGCCAGAGAGTGCGGGATGGCACGAGGGCTGGATGGTCACAGATGTTGTAGTGAGATTCCAGCAGGTCGTGCAAACAGGAGAATGGTCGTACAAGCAGGGTTGGCAACGTGCAGGCAGAAAGGTACAAAAAGGGTTAGGCAAGCGGATCGTCAAGTTCAGGCAAGGTTCGTTAACGGGCGGGCAGCGGAGGTACAGAGGAGTAGACAAGCGGATGGTCGTGGATAGCCGGGGTCGATGCAGGTAGCGGACAACAGGTCAAAGCAAGCCGGGTTGACAGGAAACAGGTGAAACACAGGAACAGGTAGGGAGCTGAGGCCCACAGGTCTGGAACGCTGTAGAACAAGCAGCAACTCTGTGCAGGATGTCCAGGGTTTAAATAGGCACCATTTGGCGCCGTTTCCGGCGCGTGCGCGCGCACACCCGGAAACGGCCAGGAACACTGGCAAAGTCCCTTTTACTGACATTGCCCCCCCCCAAGGGGCAGCCTCCGGATGCCTATCGAGTGCCACCATCTTGGCGCTTTTGTTTGAAGGCCTGAATCAGTCCGGGAGCATGAATGTTCCCTTCGGGTTCCCACGAGTTCTCTTCCGGGCCGAAACCCTTCCATTTAATTAGATATTCGGTCACCCCCGCTCTCCGACGACTCTTTAAGATTGCTTCCACCTCTTACTCCTCCTCTCCGTTAACTAGGATGGGACCTGGTGGTCCTGTTTTTCGGCCGGGGAAGGAATCACGGACCATGGGTTTCAATAGGGAAACATGGAAAACCGGGTGGATCTTCAGAGATGGTGGAAGATCGAGTGCTTGAGCTAGAAGGTGGTAGAGACTTCTAGGTGGGCCAAAAGGTACAAAGGGATAACTTTGGGTACCAGGCA
>BLSH010484623.1:105165-116731 GCA_018402905.1 Glandirana rugosa | reverse complement strand
GTGCGGGGGACGCGCGTGACCCGCCGCCGCCGCGCGCGCGCGGCGGCGGCGTGCGACGCACCCGCACGGGCGCCCAGCCCGCCTGAGCTACAGGCGAGGACTGGGCGCTAGCGGAATGTCTCGTCATCTTGCCCCTTGGCGGCTACATTTGTGCCGCCAAGGGGCAAGACACTGTCCCCTGTTTGTCTAGATGACTAGGGACAGTGACCCTAGTCAATCTAGACAATACAGGGCTGGTCGGGTAGGGGGGGTGTCAATCTTGTGTGGGTCCCTTGTAACAATTGGGGAAGTGACGGGGGACGACCAATTGGGGAAGTGACGGTTACTGTAAATATGTCATTAGTCGGACATCGAGTCCGCCCGACCCGCGGGCACGCCCACGCAGCGTGCGGCGGCGGCGCGCGCGCGCCGCCGCCGCCCAGTGCGCGCAGGGGGCGTGTAAAGGGGCGGACGTCCCTGGACGTCCCCCCGGATTTTCAGGTCCGCGCTGTTGACGTCTTTTGTCAATAGCGCAGACCTGTACCGGTTAATGCTTCATTTCATATCTAAGTTCATTAACTGCCAAACTTTCAAGGAAATTCCAATACCTATAATTTAATAGTTATTAGTTAGTTATTATTTCAAATATTCTTAGTTTTTTCCAATTTTCGGATTTCCGAATTTCCGAATTTCCGAATTTCCGAATTTCGGATTTTCGGATTTTCGTCTATTCCAATTGCCAAATTTCTGAATTACCGCAATTGCGGAATTACCGCAAATTTCCGAATTTCCGAATTACCACAATTGCCGAATTACCGAATTTCGGATTTCCGAATTTTTAATTTCCAAATTTCTGAATTACGAATTTTTTTAATTTCCAAATTTCCGAATTTTTGAATTTCCGAATTTCCGAAAAACAAAAAAAAAACATTTTTTTTAGCCATGCACAAGTCTAATCTTCAAAGTATGTCGGAAAAGCCTGTTTCAGCCATATGAAGCCATATTAGTGTTCTAAAATCATCTTCAAAGTGTGTGGAAAAGCCTGTTTCAGCCGCATGTAGCCATATGAGTGTTCTAAAATCATCTTCACAGTGTGTAGGAAAAGCCTATTTCAGCCGCATGAAGCCATATTAGTGTTCTAAAATAATCTTCACAGTGTGTGGGAAAAGCCTATTGCAGGGGCATAGAGCCATATTAGTGTTCTAAAATCATCTTCAAAGTGTGTGGGAAAAGCCTGTTTCAGCCGCATGAAGCCATATTAGTGTTCTAAAATCATCTTCACAGTGTGTAGGAAAAGCCTATTTCAGCCGAATGAAGCCATATTAGTGTTCTAAAATCATCTTCAAAGTGTGTGGGAGAAGCCTGTTTAAGCTGCATGAAGCCATATTAGTGTTCTAAAATCATCTTCAAAGTGTGTGGAAAAGCCTGTTTCAGCCGCATGAAGCCATATTAGTGTTCTAAAATAATCTTCACAGTGTGTGGGAAAAGCCTATTGCAGGGGCATAGAGCCATATTAGTGTTCTAAAATCATCTTCAAAGGGTGTCGGAAAAACCTGTTTCAGCCATATGAAGCCATATTAGTGTTCTAAAATCATCTTCAAAGTGTGTGGAAAAGCCTGTTTCAGCCGCATGAAGCCATATTAGTGTTCTAAAATCATCTTCACAGTGTGTAGGAAAAGCCTATTTCAGCCGCATGAAGCCATATTAGTGTTCTAAAATCATCTTCGCAGTGTGGGAAAAGCCTGTTTCAGCCGCATGAAGCCATATTAGTGTTCTAAAATCACATTCAAAGTGTGTGGGAAAAGCCTGTTTCAGCCGCATGAAGCCATATTAGTGTTCTAAAATAATCTTCACAGTGTGTGGGAAAAGCCTATTGCAGGGGCATAGAGCCATATTAGTGTTCTAAAATCATCTTCAAAGTGTGTGGGAAAAGCCTGTTTCAGCCGCATGAAGCCATATTAGTGTTCTAAAATCATCTTCAAAGTGTGTGGGAAAAGGCTGTTTCAGCCGCATGAAGCCATATTAATGTTCTAAAATCATCTTCAAAGTGTGTGGGAAAAGCCTGTTTCAGCCACATGAAGCCATATTAGTGCTCTAAAATCATCTTCACTGTGTGTGGGAAAAGCCTATTGCAGAGGCATAGAGCCATATTAGTGTTCTAAAATCATCTTCAAAGTGTGTGGGAAAAGCCTGTTTCAGCCGCATGGAGCCATATTAGTGTTCTAAAATCATCTTCACAGTGTGTAGGAAAAGCCTATTTCAGCCGAATGAAGCCATATTAGTGTTCTAAAATCATCTTCACAGTGTGGGAAAAGCCTGTTTCAGCCGCATGAAGCCATATTAGTGTTCTAAAATCACATTCAAAGTGTGTGGGAAAAGCCTGTTTCATCCGCATGAAGCCATATTAGTGTTCTAAAATAATCTTCACAGTGTGTGGGAAAAGCCTGTTTCAGCCGCATGAAGCCATATTAGTGTTCTAAAATAAACTTAAAAGTGTGTGGGAATAGCCTGTTTCAGCCACATAAAGCCATATTAGTGTTCTAAAATCATCTTCAAAGTGTGTGGGAAAAGCCTGTTTAAGCTGCATGAAGCCATATTAGTGTTCTAAAATCATCTTCAAAGTGTGTGGGAAAAGGCTGTTTCAGCCGCATGAAGCCATATTAATGTTCTAAAATCATCTTCAAAGTGTGTGGGAAAAGCCTGTTTCAGCCACATGAAGCCATATTAGTGCTCTAAAATCATCTTCATTGTGTGTGGGAAAAGCCTATTGCAGAGGCATAGAGCCATATTAGTGTTCTAAAATCATCTTCAAAGTGTGTGGGAAAAGCCTGTTTCAGCCGCATGAAGCCATATTAGTGTTCTAAAATCATCTTCAAAGTGTGTGGGAAAAACCTGTTCCAGCCGCATGAAGCCATATTAGTGTTCTAAAATCATCTTCAAAGTGTGTGGGAAAAGCCTGTTTCTTCCGCATGAAGCCATATTAGTGTTCTAAAATCATCTTCACAGGGTGTGGGAAAAGCCTGTTTCAGCCGCATGAAGCCATATTAGTGTTCTAAAATAATCTTCACAGTGTGTGGGAAAAGCCTATTGCAGGGGCATAGAGCCATATTAGTGTTCTAATATCATCTTCAAAGTGTGTGGGAAAAGCCTGTTTCAGCCGCATGAAGCCATATTAGTGTTCTAAAATCATCTTCAAAGTGTGTGGGAAAAGCCTGTTTCAGCCCCATGAAGCCATATTAGTGTTCTAAAATCATCTTCAAAGTGTGCGGGAAAAGCCTGTTTCAGCTGCATGAATCCATATTAATGTTCTAAAATCATCTTCAAAGTGTGTGGGAAAAGCCTGTTTCAGCCGCAAAAAGCCATATTAGTGTTCTAAAATCATCTTCACAGTGTGTGGGAAAAGCCTGTTTCAGCCGCATGAAGCCATATTAGTGTTTTAAAATCATCTTCAAAGTGTGTGGGAAAAGCCTGTTGCAACCGCATGAAGCCATATTAGTGTTCTAAAATCATCTACACAGTGTGTGGGAAAAGCCGGTTTCAGCCGCATGAAGCCATATTAGTGTTTTAAAATCATCTTCAAAGTGTGTGGGAAAAGCCTGTTTTAGCCGCATGAAGCCATATTAGTGTTCTAAAATCATCTTCACAGTGTGGGGGAAAAGCCTGTTTCAGTCGCATGAAGCCATATTAGTGTTCTAAAATCGTCTTCACAGTGTGTGGGAAAAGCCTGTTTAAGCCGCATGAAGCCATATTAGTGTTCTAAAATCATGTTCACAGTGTGTGGGAAAAGCCTGTTTCAGCCGCATGGAGCCATATTAGTGTTCTAAAATCATCTTCACTGAAGATGATTTTAGAACACTAATATGGCTTCATGCGGTTGAAACAGGCTTTTCCCACACACTGTGAACATGATTTTAGAACACTAATATGGCTTCATGCGGCTGAAACAGGCTTTTCCCACACACTGTGAAGATGATTTTAGAACACGAATATGGCTTCATGCGTCTGAAACAGGCTTTTCCCACACACTGTGAACATGATTTTAGAACACTAATATGGCTTCATGCGGCTGAAACAGGCTTTTCCCACACACTGTGAAGATGATTTTAGAACACTAATATGGCTTCATGTGGCTGAAACAGGCTTTTCCCACACACTTTGAAGATGATTTTAGAACACTAATATGGCTTCATGCGGCTGAAACAGGCTTTTCCCACACACTTTGAAGATGATTTTAGAACACTAATATGGCTTCATGCAGCTGAAACAGGCTTTTCCCACACACTTTGAAGATGATTTTAGAACAGTAATATGGCTCTATGCCCCTGCAATAGGCTTTTCCCACACACTTTGAAGATGATTTTAGAACAATAATCTTTCCCTTAAAGCAACATCTGGAACCTTTCCCTGTACAACTTGGAGATGATTTTAGACCACTAATCTTTCCCTTAAAGCAACAGCTGGAACCTTTCCATGTACAACTTGGTGATGATTTTAGAACACTAATCTTTCCCTAAAGCAACAGCTGGAACCTTTCCCTGTACAACTTGCTGATGATTTTAGAAGATTAATCTTTCCCTTAAAGCAATAAACTCTACCTAGTCCAGTCAGATCATTCTGTGCAGCAGGATGAGGTGTGCAATCTGTCCCTCAAAGCACCAGTACTAGTATCTCTCTCTAGTCCACAATCAGATCGTTCCGTAATGCAGCATGAGATGTTCTATAATATTAGCAATCTGTTCCTCTCAGAGCCAGCAGCATCCTCTCCCTAAACTATCCTGAGAGCATATGACATGCAGCACGGTGACTCCAGCCCCATATAGAGGCTGGGTCACATGGTGCACTGGCCAATCACAGCCATGCCATTAATAGGCATGGCTGTGATGGCTTCTAGGGAAATCCAGTGAAACACTCATTGATTGGCTGCCCTTGGCAGCTTTTCAACACGTGGAATAAAATACCAGAACCCCGTACCCGAACCCGGACCTTTTTTGAAAAGTCCGGGTTCGGATCTGGGTCTCGGACACCCAAAAGTTCGGTTCGGACCCAAACTTTATAGTTCGGGTTCGCTCAACTCTACTCATTACATCTCATTCTGGAAGCAGAGCAACAAATGAGAGGAAATCTCTCTAAAGTCAACAGAATTTCCATCTTACAGAGTTGACATATGGACAGTGTCCCTGTTGGAAGATTGTGATGATATCTCGTAAAGTGTGGATTTCCCATCACTTTTTTTTTGTGACAATTGTCATTAGAACAAATAGAGTTTTAAATCTCCTCAGCATAGACACAGACAGCAATAAAGCCTGACAAGGGTCCTAACTCTTCCCTGATCAATCAAAAGTAACAAAAAATAAACCCTTTGCATACGTTATACTTAAAATATGATTTTTTTGCTTCAGTGCCAAAGTTTAAAACTTCTCCAGAAATTGGTTACACTTTCTGTTACTGTTTCAATTATACCTTTGATGTGGAACCTTCTATTTTTATTTCAAACCATCTGGCATACATTTAACAGATGAATTCATGTTAAAGTGATTTTGCCTGCCAAAACAAAGGTGCAATATTGCGTAGATTGCTTCAAGTACATACTGTATTTTATTTATTATGCATGTTTAAGGTTCTGAGTATTATTAACCATTAATATAAATGAATGTACATTTTAATTAGTTTTCATTTAATTTGAATATTTGTAACTATTGTCTAACAAACCTAATGATGTCATAGCGTTTTCCGGCAGCAATGCTTTCTATATACAGTAAGACCTTGGTTTGAGAGCGTTTTGCAAGACAAGCTAAATTTTTAAATACATTTTGACTTGATATACAAGTGATATCTTGATATACAAGTATCATCATGTCACAACTGAGTATAAAAGAGAAGAGAGGCGCCTCTAAGTGTAGCAATATGGTTAAATTTAATTTAGGTACAACATTTAGCAACTCACATGGTTGTTGATTAAAACAGGCACATCTAAGTGTGCAGGCATTCCGTGGTAAAGCTGTCCACACTGACTCAACACCGCCATCAATGTCATCCCTTCCACGCTGCGCTCCACGAGCGCTTCAAGCCTTGCTATAAGATCGCTCTACTGCAGGGTAGTCTTTCCAGTCATGATTGCAGACTGACAGCGGTGAAAGCCGGCGGTGCGGAGGATGGTCTAATGTGGGCAACTTTACCCCGGATGCCTGCATACTTAGATGTACTTCTTTTAATCATCAACCATGTGAGTTGCTAAATGTTGTACCTTCATTAAATGTAACCACATTGCTACACTTAGAGGCGCCTCTCTTCTCTTTATACTTTGTAGCTCCTGCTGGGTTTTGCTTCTAATCCCCTTGTGGAGGCTGCCATTTGTGGATGGACATTTTATGGTTACATAGCCTATCACATTGATATAATCTTTTTATATGGACTATAAACTGAAGGACCTATGAATAAATGGTTGTGAAATGAATCATGTGAGTTTCCATTATTTCTTATGGGGCAATTCGCTTTGATATACAAGTGCTTTGGATTACAAGCTTGTTTCCGGAACGAATTATGCTCGCAAACCAAGATTTTACTGTATTGGAAAACGTTTAATTTGCAATGGAGATCTGCAAGTACATCAACAATTCATACTTTCTTTGATATATATGCCCCATCCAGGTGATCCCTATACTATAAATCCCTGTTAGCCCTCTATTAATGCTATCAATACAGGTATAGGGTCAGAAATACAATATCTCACAAAAGTTAGTACACCCCTCACGTTTTTGTAAATATTTTATTCTATCTTTTCATGTGACAACACTGGAGAAATTACACTTTGCTACAATGTAAAGTAGTGAGTGTATAGCTTGTATAAAATTGTAAATGTGATGTCCCCTCAAAATACCTCAACACACAGCCAGTAATGTCTAAACCGCTGGCAACAAAATTGAGTACCCCCTTAGTAAAAATGTCCAAATTAGTTCCAAAGTGTCAATATTTTGTGTGGCCACCATTATTGTCCAGCACTGCCTTAACCCTTTTGGGCATGGAGTTCACCAGAGCTTCACAAGTTGCCACTGGAGTCCTCTTCCACTCCTCCATGATGAAATCACGGAGCTGGTGGATGTTAGAGACCTTGCACCCCTCCCCCTTCCATTTGAGGATTCCCCACAGATGCTCAATAGGGTTTAGGTCTGGAGACATGCTTGTCCAGTCCATCACCTTTACCCTCAGCTTCTTTACCAAGGCAGTGGTCATCTTGGAGGTGTGTTTGGGGTTGTTATCATGTTGGAATACTGCCCTGCGGCCCAGTCTCCAAAGGAAGGGGATCATGCTCTGCTTCAGTATGTCACAGTACATGTTAGCCTTCATGTTTCCTTCAATGAACTGTAGCTCCCCAGTGCTGGCAGCACTCATGCAGCCCCAGACCATGACACTCCCACCACCATGCTTTACTGTAGGCAAGACACACTTGTCTTTGTACTCCTCACCTGGTTGCCGTCATACACGCTTGACACCATCTGGACCACATTAGTTTATCTTGGTCTCATCAGACCACAGGACTTGGTTCCAGTAATCCATGTCCTAAGTCTGCTTGTCTTCAGCAAACTGCGTTGCAGGCTTTCCTGTGCATCATCTTTAGAAGAGGCTTCCTTCTGGGACGACAGCCATGCAGATCAATTTGATGTAATGTGTGGTGTATGGTCTGAGCACTGACAGGCTGACCCCCCCCATCCCTTCAACCTCTGCAGCAATGCTGGCAGAACTCATACGCCTATTTCCCAAAGATGACCTCTGAATATGACGCTGAGCATGTGCACTCAATTTCTTTGGTTGACCACGGCAAGGCCTGTTCTGAGTGGAACCTGTTCTGTTAAACCGCTGTATGGTCTTGGCCACCTTGCTGCAGCTTAGTTTCAGGGTCTTGGAAATCTTCTTATAGCCTAGGCCATCTTTATGTAAAGCAACAATTCTTTTTTTCAGATCCTCAGAGAGTTCTTTGCCATGAGGTGCCATGTTAAACTTCCAGTGACCAGTATGAGTGAGTGAAAGCGATAACACCAAATTTAATACACCTGCTCCCCATTCACACCTGAGACCTTGTAACACTAATGAATCATATGACACTGGGGAGGGAAAATGGCTAATTGGGCCCAATTTGGACATTTTCACTTAGGAGTGTACTCACTTTTGTTGCCAGCGTTTTAGACTTGAATGGCTGTGCGTTGAGTTATTTTGAGGGGACAGCAAATTTACATTGTTATACAAGCTGTATACTTACTAATTTACATTGTAGCAAAGTGTCATTTCTATAGTGTTGTCACATGAAAAGATATAATAAAATATTTACAATAATGTGAGATGTACTCACTTTTGTGGGATACTATATGTACCACCATATATAATTATATTTTTTCAGATATTATTTAGCCTTCAGAAAAATCATTACACTTTATTTTATTATTTAGTCTTACAGAAAAATCATTACACTTTATTTTCTATTGGAATGCATAGTGCTCTGATGTGCATTCTAATTCATTGCTGCATACATGTTACAGGATGTTCTCTAGTATAAGCAAGAACCTCACAGAGGACCTGCTTTAACTATTACATTGAAACTTCTATGAATAACATATATATATCTGAAGTGATATCCTGACTAATGATTGTTTTGATTTTTGACTGTCTTTTAACCGGTTCCGGACCGCCCGCCTTCGATTGACGGCAACAATGTGGCACGATAAGGCTAAACGTCGTCACCAGACGGCTAGGCAGCATGCACGTGCTACCACCTTGCCCCATAGGATTGGATTTGATTCAGGATCGATCAATCTACAGGCCTAGACCAATGATGTTTGGTCTAGACCTGCTGATCAGTCCTGACAAATGGCAACCTTTATCTGCCTCTGTAATGTAAACAGAGACAGAGCAAGTGATGTCACCTTAGTTCCTGCAGCCCTTTTCGGTTTCAGGGAGCTGAGAGTGATCATCTAACCGTGAGTGCACAACAGGACACGTGAGGCACACTTTTAACCCTTTGATCACTCCCTGATCGCCCCCCCCCAGTTTACCCCTTCACTGCTGTCACCCCCTGTCACTGTGTCATATAGTGCAGTGATCTGATTTTTACTGATCGCTGTACTTGTGACACTTGTGACACTAATCAGTGTTAGATTAGGTTAGTAGTAGGCCTAGGTAGGAATAAATACCCCCTTAACCCCCTTAATAAAGGTTATAACCCTTGATTGCCCCCTGTCACCTGTGATCTCTGTGTAAATGTCAAGGGTGATGCTACTTAGTTAAAGTAGATTTTTTTCCCATCAGATCATCCGCCGTATATATATATATATATATATATATATATATATCTAATAAAGGTTTTAACCCCTGATCAACCGGTGGTGACTTTAGTTTTAGCGTGTGTTAAGGTCAGCATAAACACCAGGCATGGCCAGTTAGTTAGGTACTCTGACACCCATACACACACATTAGATAGGTGTTAGATACTATTGTAGTATCTAATCAGATCAATATCTGATCTGATTAGATATACAGGGTGGGCCATTTATATGGATACACCTTAATAAAATGGGAATGGTTGGTGATATTAACTTCCTGTTCGTGGCACATTAGTATATGTGAGGGGGAAACTTTTCAAGATGGGTGGTGACCATGGCGGCCATTTTGAAGTCGGCCATTTTGAATCCAACTTTTGTTTTTTCAATAGGAAAAGGGTCATGCTAATATGCCTTCTTAAGAAGCCCAATGCAAGTTTTAGCCATTGATTCTAATGGTACAATTGTAACTTCCCTAAAGAAATCCTTTTCATGTTGAGATGAAATGTATCCTTCCAAACAAATTGTCCCTGCAACAATGTTGCTATTTCATCATCTAATTTGTTTTTAAAAATGCTACAATGTTCAATCTTCTCATGTTTTTCCCTGTCTTTTGCTTGTTGCTGTCCATCTCATAAAAATCTTTTCCTAAACTCACACAGGTATCTTCACAAAGCACAAACAATAAATAATAATAAATAACAATATAATAAATAATAATACTACATATAATAAATAATAATAATAAATAATAATAATAAAAAAGCTGTTGCAATAATATCACTGTTTTACACTTCAAGCATCTCCAAATAGCACAGAATAAACTCCAGACTGATGTAATTCCACCACCTATATGTGCAAATAAATGCAGTATATGTGTATTCATGTGTATTTATGTGTATTTATGTGTATTTATGTGTAGGAGGGTTGCACACTTGGCAGACTGGTGGCTAACAGCTTAACGCTTCTACCTAGGACCATAGAGGTTCTGGATTTGCATCCTGAGAATATCACTTCATCTAGAGAGGTTTTCTGTTCTCATAACTCATGTTCTTACCAAAATTATGTCTACATGTAGTATTTATGTGTAGGAGGGTTCCACCACTATTGCCAATTGTGTCACATGTTTTCTATGGGAAAAGACTATAATCAGCCTTAACATTTCCCATCCAGCAATAATTGCAGCTTCTTACCAAGGCAAATGCCACAAAATGAGAGATGTTCTATAGCAGAATGCTCACAGTACTGAGCCATAACAAACCTTCAAAACAGATGGCATATGCCAGAAACAGGTTGTTCAATGGTTATCCAACCTTCCACAGCACATCTGTATTGGTTCATTTATTGCAACCCTGAGACTTAGGACTGTTTGACATCACAGCAATGGATGCTCCATGAATGTGGCTAAGGGCTTAGCACTTCTGCTGAGCAAAGCTGGGGTTCATAGGTTCAAATCCCAAACATGCTATGTCCTGTAGAAAGGCTGCCAGCTCTTCCTGTGTTGTTAAACATAACTCATGTCCTTCCCCAAGTTTTAAATAAATGTAGCATTTATGTGGACGAGGGTTCCACCACCATTGCAGATCTTGCCAAAAGTATTGGGACGCCTGCCTTTATACACACATTAACTTTAATAGCATCCCAGTCTTAGCCTGTAGGGTTCAAATTTGATTTAGTCAAGCCTTTACAGCTATAGCAGTGCAGGGACCTTTTTTTCCCGCACCAGAATCAGGTCGCATGGGTGTTCTCACTCCTGCGATCTGATTCCTATCTGAATCCACAGTTAGCACTGCGATCTATGAACCAATCTCAGGGTGTCATTAATATTGTACTGACACCCGCAGCGGTTCACAGAAGGCAGTGTGAATGGGCTAAGGCCGCTTTCACACTTGTGTGACCTGAAAGTCGCATGACTTTACCGCGATTTGTTGCAATTTTTTTACGTGATTTTGATGTGACTTGAAGCAATAGCTGTGTAATTCTGAGGTCTATCGACCTCGAGTTGCTTCAAAGTCGGACTACTTTGAAGTCGCACAGATATGAATGGTGCTCATTGGAAATTATCTTCAGGCCCCTTTCACACTTGTGTGACTTTTCCTGCGACTTGGGACTGCAAAGTCATATGACAAGCCGTTCCCCATGATTTTCAATGAGCACCATTCATTTCTGTGCGACTTCAATTTGTAGTGACTTCAAAGTAGTCCATGCACTACTTTGGTCTGACTTTGATGCGACTTGAGGTCCATAGACCTCAGGATTACACAGCTATTGCTTCAAGT
>BLSH010484623.1:83164-97083 GCA_018402905.1 Glandirana rugosa | reverse complement strand
CGACTACAGTTGACCCGAACTTGGACGTCTTAGGTAACTTCTGAACATACTTGTACTAAACGAACTTTTTTTCAAGCAAATCATGTTCATACAAGTCTTCAATGGATTCTGCAGGTTCAAGCCCAGTTGACATCAGCTATTCCCATATAAGAAGGCATATTCGCGGCTATGCGATATGCTAATTGCCTTTAATGGTCGTTATTTTTGAGCATTATGCGATCGCATATTCGCGATATAGTGAATTAGCCCCACTGTGTCTGCAGACGACATGGATACAGGATTGACACCCGCACTTATTGTCACTCCTGTCCTGACCAGCCTGGTCTGCATGGGAGACTGTTTCCAATGCTACCATACACTGGTGGATTATTAGAGTAGGGCACAGTGATTAGGCACACTTTCACAGGGTCTTCAAAAATGCCTCCGCATTTTTAGAGACTCAAACCTGGAACCAGTTTACAGTTATAGTTTTGTTACAAAAAAAGGGGTACCAAAAAAAAAAAAAAAATTTTAAAACCACAAAAAAAATTTAAAAAGTTATAAAAAACAAAAAAATAAAATAATAAAAGCCAAAAACAGTTGCACGTTTCTTGTGTTTCTATCTCTATTTCCTCTCTATTCTCTTTCTATTGCTCTCTCTATTGTTAATATTTTTCATGCATACTTGTAATATTTGTTACTGTTTTTTATCTTGTCTTTTTTTTGCAGGTATGTAATGTTTTTATAATGTGTCCCTGTAATGTTTTATGATTTTTTTCTTCTTAGCAGGAATGTCATTTTTCTATGTCACTGTGTTTTATTAATCATTTATTGTTTTTCAGGTAGACCATTCAACTGCAGCAATGATTTATTTATGGTGACAGCAACAGCATTTGCTCCCACCATACGTAAAACAGCGACTCCAGTGCTGTTGGAGGTGATTTCACCACCACAGTTAAAAAAATAGCATATATACTGAAGCATAGGGTCAGTGGGTGGAAATTGGGGCAGCTTGCCCCTATGCTCCGGTATATATTTTTAAAAAGGGGCTATGCCCACCATTAGAAGTGGGTGGATGAAGGGTGGTTTTCTAATGGTGGTCATACCCACTGATTGATTCTTTCTTTTTCATTTAACCCACTGGGTGCATGAAAAAAAGAACATTACAACATAAGCCCAAAAAGGACCACAGACATACTAGTATGTTGCTGGTCTTATCAGGCTCTCCTGCCCCACCGGAGAACGAGAGAATGCAGGTAGGGGTTCCACCAGCTGACCATAGAGCTGATCGAAGACTAGAATGGCTCCAATCATCTCCAAGAAAACGGAGGCTATGAGTAGAGTTGAGCGGACACCTGGATGTTCAGGTTCGTCTGGTTCGGCCGAACTTCGCGGAAAAGTTCGGGTTCGATGCCGAACTTGACCCTGGACCCAAACCCCATTGAAGTCAATGGTGACCCGAACTTTTGGGCACTAAAATGGCTGTAAAAAAGACCTAGAAAGGGCTAGAGGGCTGCAAAAGGAAGCAAAATGGGGTAAGAGTAGGACAAGTGCCCTGCAAACAAATGTGGATAAGGAAATAACTTAAAAGTAGTTAGTGGAGTAGGAGCCTAGAGGTTGAATAGGCCGTGACCGTGGCAGTGTAGGTGGAAGTGGTGGTGGAGGAGGAGGAGGAGGAGGAGGAGGAGGAGGAGGTAGCCAACACTGTTTTTTGTTTGTTTGTTTTTTTTTCTAATTGGGGTAGCCCCCAAAATATTGAGAGATATTAAAAAAAAACACAAGTACACCAATGGCTGTGTGAGGCCGGTCTAAATGTCTATTCTAAACAAGGTACAGACAAGTCTTGTGGGATCCATGCCTGGTTCATTTTAATAAAGGTTAGCTTGTCCACATTGGCTGTGGACAGGCGGCTGCGTTTGTCTGTGATAACGCCCCCTGCCGTACTAAACACACGTTCAGACAATACACTGGCTGCAGGGCAGGCCAGCACCTCCAAGGCATAAAGGGCAAGCTCAGGCCATGTGGCCAATTTGGAGACCCAGTAGTTGAATGGGGCAGACCCATCAGTCAGTACGTGTAGGCTTGTGCACACATACTGTTCCACCATGTTGCTGAAATGCTGCCTCCTGCTAAGACGTTGCCTATCAGCTGGTCCAAATTTCGGCCATGCTAACCCTGCCTTCTGAGGTGCTGGCAGTGCCACAGCTACATTGGCAACTTCTTCCTCCTCCTCCACCTTCGCCGTGTGCTTCAACAAAGCCCCCCTGTGTCATTTGGGAATGCCCTCAGCAGCACTTCTACCAGCGTGCGCTGGTAGTCACGCATCTTCCGATCATGCTCCAGTGAGGGAATTAAGGATGGCACGTTCTCCTTGTAATGGGGATCCAGCAGGGTGGCCACCCAGTAATCAGCACTAGTGTTGAGCGAACCCGGACTGTAATGTTCGGGTCCGTACTGAAATTTGGGGTGTCCGGGACTCGGACCCGAACACAGACATTTCAAAAAACGTTCGGGTTCTGGGTTCTGGTAGTTGATCACGCATGTTGAATAGCTGCAGGGCAGCCAATCAACAAGCGTTTCACTGGTTTGCCCTTAGAAGCCATCACAGCCATGCCTACTAATGGCATGGCTGTGATTGGCCAGTGCATCATGTGGCCCAGCCTCTATATAAGCTGGAATCACTTGATGCTGCAGTCACATGCTCTCTGAGACTCTGAATAGTATAGGGAGAGGAAGCTGCCAGTGTTTTTGTGAGGGACAGATTGCAGACATTTTAACATCTGATCCTGAATCCTGAGATTACTACTACTGTTGCTCTGAGGGACAGATTGCAGAAATTTGAGATTTCACATACTGCTGCTTTGAGTGACAGATTGCAGATCAAACTCTGCATAACACAACGATCGCTAAGATCGTACACAACGATCATATTGTGGGAGTAATTTGAGATTTCACCTACTACTGCTTTGAGTGACAGATTGCAGATCAAACCCTGCCTAACACGACGATCGTTATGATCGTACACAACTATCAGATTGTGGGATCGTACACAACGATCAGATTGTGGGAGTAATTTGAGATTTCACATACTGCTGCTTTGAGTGACAGATTGCAGATCAAACTCTGCATTACACAATGATCTGACTGCACTAGGTAGAGGCTTCTGCTTAGAGGGACAGATTATTGTTCAAAAATCATTGCCTACTCCTATATGGCCAGGTTCCAGCTGTTGCTATAAGTGACACATTATTGTTCAAAAATCATCTCCTAGTTCTAAAGGGAGAGCTTCCAGCTGTTGCTTAGAAGGACAGATTATTGTTCAAAAATCATTGCCTACTCCTATAGGGCCAGGTTCCAGCTGTTGCTGTAAGTGACAGATTATTTATTGTTCAAAAATCATCTCCTAGTTCTAAAGTGAGAGCCTCCAGCTGTTGCTGTAAGTGACACATTATTGTTCAAAAATCATCTCCTAGTTCTAAAGGGAGAGGTTCTAGCTGTTGCTGTAAGTGACACAATATTGTTCAAAAATCATCTCCTATTTCTAAAGGGAGAGCTTCCAGCTGTTGCTTAGAGGGACAGATTATTGTTCAAAAATCGTTGCCTACTCCTATAGGGCCAGGTTCTAGCTGTTGCTGTAAGTGACACATTATTGTTGAAAAATCATCTCCTAGTTCTAAAGGGAGAGCTTCCAGCTGTTGGTGTGAGCGGTGCATTTCTTGCACCAGAATAAAAAGTCCGTCTACGTTGGTGTTTTAAAAAAAAAAAAAGGTATTAATTGGTATTAATAAATACTTACATAGGGCTACATAGTACATTTGCGGGCACAATGAGGAGAGCAAATAAGGGACGTGGTCATGGTGCTGCTGGTGATGCTGGTGCTGCTGGTGTTGGTGGTGCTGGTGAACCTGCTGTTGAAAGGAGAAGACGTGGTTGAGGTGTGCCAACTACACGCACAAGGGAAACACCTTCCTCAGGTAGCCAACAGAACCTTCACCGGTATATGGTAGGCCTGAATGCCCCTCAACGAATGGTGAGGCCAGAACAAGTACAGGCGATAGTAGATTGGGTGGCTGACAATGCTTCCAGTTCCTTCACGTTGTCTCCCTCCCAGTCCCTTGATGAAAGCTCAGAGTTGGCACCTGAACCCCATGGCCATCTGTCTTTCACCTCAACCCCTTGTAAATTAGACAAGCAGTCTGAGCCCCAAGTCCTGCAAGAGACTGTTATGCTTTTTGATGACTCTCCTGGTGTGCTTTCCATGGGCCATCCATATAGCCCTGCCCAGAAGTGGAAGACATTGAGTGCACCGATGCCCAACCACTTCTGTTGCAGGATGAGGACATGGAAACACCAGCGCAGCACATCTCTGATAATGATGAAACACAGGTGCCAACTTCTGCAGCTTGCCTCATTGTGCAGACTGACAAGGAAGGCAGTGGTGAAGGGTGGGTGGAAGATGATGTGGAGGATGATGAGGTCCTAGACCCACATGGAATGAGGGTCATGCGAGTGACGTGTGGAGTTTGGAGGAAGAGGTGGTGGTCGCACAGAGGCACAGCAAAAGAGGAAGCAGGTTGCAAAAGTGTAGCGAGCATCCCCTAGACAGTAGGCATGCTACTACCCACCGCACCCAGGGACCTAGCACACCAAAGGCAGCTCAAAGGCGTTCCCCGTGTGGCAGTTCTTCAGACAATGTGCTGACGACAAGACACGAGTGGTTTGCAAGCTGTGCAATGATAGCCTGAGCCGGGGCATAAAAGTTCTCAACCTGAGCACGACCCCCATGACCAGGCATCTAAATTCAAGGCACAAACTGCATTGGAATAATTACCTCAAAATCCAAGAAAGGTCTCGGCCTCCTCTTGCTTCCTCTTCTGCTGCTGCCTCGGCCTCTTCCTCCACATCTACAGTGACAGTGTCACCTGCCACCCAGCAAACAGACGATATGACAGCAATGCCAACATGTCCACCACTGTCCCCAAGCATTTCCGCATGGTCCCATGGAAGCTTACAGCTGTCCACCTCCCAAACACTGGAAAGAAAGAGGAAGTACCCCCCTACCCACCCCCGATCCCTGGCCCTGAATGCCAGCATTTTAAATTTCCTGGCCTTTGAAATGCTGTCATTCCGTCTGGTGGACATGGCCAGTTTCAAAAATCTGATGGCGGTGGCTGTCCCACAGTGCGTGGTTCCCAGCTGCCACTACTTTTCCAGGAGAGCCATCCCTTCCCTGCACAAACAAGTCGGGGACAAGATCAAGTGTGCACTGCGCAACGCCATCTGCGGCAAGGTCCACATAAAAACTGATACATGGACCAGTAAGCACGGGCAGGGACGCTATATCTCGCTAACTGAACACTGGGCAAATGTAGTGGCAGGTGGGCCTGAGCTGGCTAGCCATTTGGCGCATGTCCTTCCACCACAGAGGATTACAGCGCATTTCGCTTTGCCTCATGGTGTCTCCTCCTCCTACTGCGCTTCCTCCTCCTCGACCACCTACTCATCCGCTCATCGTAACACCTTCAACACCAACATCAGCACATCCAGGGGGAAACGACAGCCGGCTGTTTTAAAACTGATATGTTTGGGGGATAAACCCCACACTGCGCAGGAGCTGTGGACGTGCATTGAACAACAGACCAATGAGTGGTTGTTCCCACTCATTGGTATAACGCTAATCTGTCCCTCACACCAGAAGCAGGAACTTCTCCCTACACAAGTATGAGATGATTTTATAACGCAAATCTGTCCCTCACACCAGCAGCAGGAACCTCTCCCTACACCAGTATGATATGATTTTTATAAAGCTAATCTGTCCCTCACACCAGAAGCAGGAACCTCTCCCTACACAAGTATGAGATGATTTTATAACGCTAATCTGTCCCTCACACCAGCAGCACGAACCTCTCCCCACACCAGTATGAGATGATTTTATAACGCAAATCTGTCCCTCACACCAGCAGCAGGAACTTATTCCTACACCAGTATGAGATGATTTTATAAAGCTAATCTGTCCCTCACACCAGCAGTAGGAACCTCTCCCTACACCAGTATGAGATGATTTTATAACGCTAATCTGTCCCTCACACCAGCAGCAGGAACCTCTTCCTACGCCAGTATGAGATGATTTTATAACGCTAATCTGTCCCTCACACTAGCAGCAGGAACCTCTCCCTACAACAGTATGAGGTGATTTTATAAAGCTAATCTGTCCCTCACACCAGCAGCAGGAACCTCTCCCTCCACCCATATGAGATGATTTTATAACGCTAATCTGTCCCTCACACCAGCAACAGGAACCTCTCCCTAAACCAGTATGAGATGATTTTATAACGCTAATCTGTCCCTCACACCAGCAGCAAGAACCTCTCTCTACACCAGTATGAGATGATTTTATAATGATAATCTGTCCCTCACACCAGCAGCAGGAACCTCTCCCTACACAGTATGAGATGATTTTATAATGCTAATCTGTCCCTCACACTAGCAGCAGGAACCTCTCCCTACACTAGTATGAGCCTATATTATAACTCTAATCTGTCCCTCACACCAGCAGCAGGATCCTCTCCCTACACCAGTATGAGATGATTTTATAACGCTAACCTGTCCCTCACACCAGCAGCAGGAACCTCTACCTACACCAGTACGAGATGATTTTATAACGCTAATCTGTCCCTCACACAAGCTGCAGGAACCTCTCCCTACACCAGTACGAGATGATTTTATAACGCTAATCTGTCCCTCCCACCAGCAGCAGGAACCTCTCCCTACACCAGTATGAGATGATTTTATAAAGCTAATCTGTCCCTCACACCAGAAGCAGGAACCTCTCCCTACACAAGTATGAGATGATTTTATAACGCCAATCTGTCTCTCTCACTAGTAGCAGGATCCTCTCCCTACTCCAGAATGAGATGATTTTATAACGCTAATCTGTCCCTCACACCAGCAGCAGAAACCTCTCCCTACACCCATATGAGATGATTTTATAACGCTAATATGTCACTCACACCAGCAGCAGGAACCTCTCCCTGCACTAGTATGAGACTATTTTATAACTCTAATCTGTCCCTCACACCAGCAGCAGGAACCTCTCCTTACAGCAGTATGAGATGATTTTATAACGCTAATCTGTCCCTCACACCAGCAGCAGGAACCTCTCCCTACACGAATATGAGATGATTTTATAACGCTAATCTGTCCCTCAAACCAGCAGCAGGAACCTCTATCTACACCAGTATGAGATGATTTTTATAAAGCTAATCTGTCCCTCACACCAGAAGCAGGAACCTCTCCCTACACAAGTATAAGATGATTTTATAACGCAAATCTGTCCCTCACACCAGCAGCAGGAACCTCTCCCTACACCAGTATGAGATGATTTTTATAAAGCTAATCTGTCCCTCACAACAGAAGCAGGAACCTCTCCCTACACAAGTATGAGATGATATTATAATGCTAATCTGTCCCTCACACCAGCAGCATGAACCTCTCCCTACACCAGTATGAGATGATTTTATAATGCAAATCTGTCCCTCACACCAGCAGCAGGAACTTCTTCCTACACCAGTATGAGATGATTTTATAAAGCTAATCTGTCCCTCACACCAGCAGCAGGAACCTCTCCCTACACCAGTATGAGATGATTTTATAACGCTAATCTGTCCCTCACACCAGCAGCAGGAACCTCTTCCTACGCCAGTGTGAGTTGATTTTATAACGCTAATCTGTCCCTCACACTAGCAGCAGGAACCTCTTCCTACAACAATATGAGGTGATTTTATAAAGCTAATCTGTCCCTCACACCAGCAGCAGGAACCTCCACCTACACAGTATGAGATGATTTTATAATGCTAATCTGTCCCTCACACCAGCAGCAGGAACCTCTCCCTACACCAGTATGAGATGATTTTATAACGCTAATCTGTCTCTCCCACCAGCAGCAGGATCCTCTCACTACTACAGAATGAGATGATTTTATAACGCTAATCTGTCCCTCACACCAGCAGCAGGAACCTATCCCTACACCCATATGAGATGATTTTATAATGCTAATCTGTCCCTCACACTAGCAGCAGGAACCTCTCCCTACACTAGTATGAGCCTATATTATAACTCTAATCTGTCCCTCACACCAGCAGCAGGAACCTCTCCCTACACCAGTATGAGATGATTTTATAACGCTAACCTGTCCCTCACACCAGCAGCAGGAACCTCTACCTACACCAGTACGAGATGATTTTATAACGCTAATCTGTCCCTCACACAAGCTGCAGGAACCTCTCCCTACACCAGTACGAGATGATTTTATAACGCTAATCTGTCCCTCCCACCAGCAGCAGGAACCTCTCCCTACACCAGTATGAGATGATTTTATAAAGCTAATCTGTCCCTCACACCAGAAGCAGGAACCTCTCCCTACACAAGTATGAGATGATTTTATAACACTAATCTGTCCCTCACACCAGCAATACGAACCTCTCCCTACTCCAGTATGAGATGATTTTATAACGCTAATCTGTCTCTCACACTAGCAGCAGGAACCTCTCCCTACACCAGTATGAGATGATTTTATCACGCTAATCTGTCCCTCGAACCAGCAGCAGGAACCTCTTCCTGCACCAGTATGAGATGATTTTATAACGCTAATCTGTCTCTCCCACTAGTAGAAAGATCCTCTCCCTACTCCAGAATGAGATGATTTTATAACGCTAATCTGTCCCTCACAGCAGCAGCAGAAACCTCTCCCTACACCCATATGAGATGATTTTATAACGCTAATCTGTCCCTCACACCAGCAGCAGGAACCTCTCCCTGCACTAGTATGAGACTATTTTATAACGTTAATCTGTCCCTCACACCAGCAGCACGAACCTCTCCCTACACCAGTATGAGATGATTTTATAGCGCAAATTGTCCCTCACACCAGCAGCAGGAACTTCTTCTTACACCAGTATGAGATGATTTTATAAAGCTAATCTGTCCCTCACACCAGCAGCAGGAACCTCTCCCTACACCAGTATGAGATGATTTTATAACGCTAATCTGTCCCTCACACCAGCAGCAGAAACCTCTCCTACACCCATATGAGATGATTTTATAACGCTAATCTGTCCCTCACACTAGCAGCAGTAACCTCTCCCTACAACAGTATGAGGTGATTTTATAAAGCTAATCTGTCCCTCACACCAGCAGCAGGAACCTCTCCCTCCAATCATATGAGAAGATTTTATAACGCTAATCTGTCCCTCACACCAGCAACAGGAACCTCTCCCTAAACCAGTATGAGATGATTTTATAACGCTAATCTGTCCCTCACACCAGCAGCAAGAACCTCTCCCTACACCAGTATGAGATGATTTTATAATGATAATCTGTCCCTCATACCAGCAGCAGGAACCTCTCCCTACAACAGTATGAGATGATTTTATAACGCTAATCTGTCCCTCACACCAGCAGCAGGAACATCCACCTACACAGTATGAGATGATTTTATAATGCTAATCTGTCCCTCACACCAGCAGCAGGAACCTCTCCCTACACCAGTATGAGATGATTTTATAACGCTAAACTGTATCTCCCACCAGCAGCAGGATCCTCTCACTACTCCAGAATGAGATGATTTTATAACGCTAATCTTTCCCTCACACTAGCAGCAGGAACCTCTCCCTACACTCGTATGAGCCTATATTATAACTCTAATCTGTCCCTCACACCAGCAGCAGGATCCTCTCCCTACACCAGTATGAGATGATTTTATAACACTAACCTGTCCCTCACACCAGCAGCAGGAACCTCTACCTACACCAGTACGAGATTATTTTATAACGCTAATCTGTCCCTCACACCAGCAGCAGGAACCTCTCCCTACGCCAGTACGAGATGATTTTATAACGCCAATCTGTCCCTCCCACCAGCAGCAGGAACCTCTCCCTACACCAGTATGAGATGATTTTATAAAGCTAATCTGTCCCTCACACCAGAAGCAGGAACCTCTCCCTACACAAGTATGAGATGATTTTCTAACACTAATCTGTCCCTCACACCAGCAATACGAACCTCTCCCTACTCCAGTATGAGATGATTTTATAACGCTAATCTGTCTCTCACACTAGCAGCAGGAACCTCTCCCTACACCAGTATGAGATGATTTTATAATGCTAATCTGTCCCTCAAACCAGCAGCAGGAACCTCTTCCTGCACCAGTATGAGATGATTTTATAACGCTAATCTGTCTCTCCCACTAGTAGCAGGATCCTCTCCCTACTCCAGAATGAGATGATTTTATAACGCTAATCTGTCCCTCACACCAGCAGCAGAAACCTCTCCCTACACCCATATGAGAAGATTTCATAACGCTAATCTGTCCCTCACACCAGCAGCAGGAACCTCTCCCTGCACTAGTATGAGACTATTTTATAACTCTAATCTGTCCCTCACACCAGCTGCAGGAACCTCTCCCTACAGCAGTATGAGATGATTTTATAACGCTAATCTGTCCCTCACACCAGCAGCAGGAACCTCTGCCTACACCAGTATGAGATGATTTTTATAAAGCTAATCTGTCCCTCACACCAGAAGCAGGAACCTCTCCCTACAAAAGTATGAGATGATTTTATAACCTAAATCTGTCCCTCACACCAGCAGCAGGAACCTCTCCCTACACCAGTATGAGATGATTTTTATAAAGCTAATCTGTCCCTCACAACAGAAGCAGGAACCTCTCCCTACACAAGTATGAGATGATATTATAACGCTAATCTGTCCCTCACACCAGCAGCACGAACCTCTCCCTACACCAGTATGAGATGATTTTATAACGCAAATCTGTCCCTCACACCAGCAGCAGGAACTTCTTCCTACACCAGTATGAGATGATTTTATAAAGCTAATCTGTACCTCACAACAGCAGCAGGAACCTCTCCCTACACCAGTATGAGATGATTTTATAACGCTAATCTGTCCCTCACACCAGCAGCAGGAACCTCTTCCTACGCCAGTATGAGATGATTTTATAACGCTAATCTATCCCTCACACTAGCAGCAGTAACCTCTCCCTACAACAGGATGAGGTGATTTTATAAAGCTAATCTGTCCCTCACACCAGCAGCAGGAACCTCTCCCTCCACCCATATGAGATGATTTTATAACGCTAATCTGTCCCTCACACCAGCAACAGGAACCTCTCCCTAAACCAGTATGAGATGATTTGATAACACTAATCTGTCCCTCACACCAGCAGCAAGAACCTCTCCCTACACCAGTATGAGATGATTCTATAATGCTAATCTGTCCCTCACACCAGCAGCAGGAACCTCTCCCTACAACAGTATGAGATGATTTAATAACGCTAATCTGTCCCTCACACCAGCAGCAGGAACCTCCACCTACACAGTATGAGATGATTTTATAATGCTAATCTGTCCCTCACACCAGCAGCAGGAACCTCTCCCTACACCAGTATGAGATGATTTTATAACGCTAATCTGTCTCTCCCACCAGCAGCAGGATCCTCTCACTACTCCAGAATGAGATGATTTTATAACGCTAATCTGTCCCTCACACCAGCAGCAGGAACCTCTCCCTACACCCATATGAGATGATTTTATAATGCTAATCTGTCCCTCACACTAGCAGCAGGAACCTCTCCCTACACTAGTATGAGCCTATATTATAACTTTAATCTGTCCCTCACACCAGCAGCAGGATCCTCTCCCTACACCAGTATGAGATGATTTTATAGCGCTAACCTGTACCTCACACCAGCAGCAGGAACCTCTACCTACACCAGTACGAGATGATTTTATAACACTAATCTGTCCTTAAAACACCAGCAGCAGAAACCTCTCCCTACACCAGTACGAGATGATTTTATAACGCTAATCTGTCCCTCCCACCAGCAGCAGGAACCTCTCCCTACAACAGTATGAGATGATTTTATAAAGCTAATCTGTCCCTCACACCAGAAGCAGGAACCTCTCCCTACACAAGTATGAGATGATTTTATAACGCTAAACTGTCCCTCACACCAGCAGCACGAATCTCTCCCTACGCCAGTATGAGATGATTTTATAACGCTAATCTGTCCCTCACACTAGCAGCAGGAACCTCTCCCTACAACAGTATGAGGTGATTTTATAAAGCTAATCTGTCCCTCACACCAGCAGCAGGTACCTCTCCCTCCACCCATATGAGATGATTTTATAACGCTAATCTGTCCCTCACACCAGCAACAGCAACCTCTCCCTACACCAGTATGAGATGATTTTATAACGCTAATCTTTCCCTCACACCAGCAGCAGGAACCTCTCCCTACACCCATATGAGATGATTTTATAACTCTAATCTGTCCCTCACACCAGCAGCAGGAACTTTTCCCTACACCAATATGAGATGATTTTATAACGCTAATCTGTCCCTCCCACCAGCAGCAGGATCCTCTCCCTAAACCAGTATGAGATGATTTTATAAAGCTAATCTGTCCCTCACAACAGAAGCAGGAACCTCTCCCTACACAAGTATGAGATGATTTTATAGCGCTAATCTGCCCCTCACACCAGCAGCAGAAACCTCTCCCTACACCCATATGAGATGATTTTATAACGCTAATCTGTCCCTCACACCAGCAGCAGGAACCTCTCCCTGCACTAGTATGAGACTATTTTATAACTCTAATCTGTCCCTCACACCAGCAGCAGGAACCTCTCCCTACACCAGTATGAGATGATTTTATAAAGCTAATCTGTCCCTCACAACAGAAGCAGGAACCTCTCCCTACACAAGTATGAGATGATTTTATAACGCTAATCTGCCCCTCACACCAGCAGCATGAACATCTCCCTACGCCAGTATGAGTGTCAGGAAAGGACCGATCTCTGCCTTTCGACGGTGATGCGCACTCCTGTGCGTGTTCGCGCGCGCACTCGCGTGCTCACGCGCCGGAAATGGCACCTGGCGGCTCTGTTTCAGTCAGCAGAGCCCTGCAGCTGGTGTTGTCCGCTCTACAACGTTCCATGAACCTGTGAGCCCCCGGTGACTACTTTTGTGTGATTTCCTGTTCCTGTGACCCCGGCTTTTTCCTTGGACCTGCTGATATCTGCCCGCACCTGACTCTGTCTTGTTTTCGACCATCCGCTTGCCTGCTCCTACTGTACTTCTGTTGCCAGCACGTTGCCGACCCTGCCTGTACCCGACCATCCGTTTGCCTGATCCCGTTGTACCGCTCCGCCTGCCAGTGTCCAACCCGGACTGAACCACTACTCTCCTGTCTTGCACAAGCTTCCTTGGACTTCTCCAAACCACCTGAAGTTTGTCCAGCCCTCGTGCCCCCCTGTGCTCCAGAACTCCCTGTCCACACTACCAGGGGTTCTCGAACCAGGGCCGCAAGAGCGGTTGCCCCCGCATAAGCCAGATTCTACCACCAGGTAGGTGACAGAAGCGGACAACCATGCCAGAGTCTGTGCTGGGGCCCTCTCCTATGGAGGAGCTATGCACGCACCTCGCTGGACTAACCCACGCAGTGCAAAACCTGCAGGAAGGATATGCACGCCTGGAAGATAAAGTTCAGGACTTGACCAATCCTAACCGTCGATTGCGGGAGCGCAGCGCAGAAAGGGCCACCGTGTCCCTGCGTCCTTCCTGGATGCCTCCCCAAGCACCTACACTTCCAGGTCCCAGCCCAGCAGCAACCTCCTCCTCTTCTCCACGAAGCCATCCTGAGTCCTGGCGATCTAGCTTTTTCCGCCCATCCTTATCTCCGGAGGAACACCGGCGGCGGATGGACGGTAATCTGTGCCTCTACTGCGGCAGCTCGGGGCATCTCCTCAGTAGCTGCCCCGCCAAGCCTGGCAAGAAACCTGGTGATCCTAGGTGAGGTGCTATCTCTGCCGGGTTCTCAGCCGCACCTGACCCTCCGCATCCGGTATCCTCTCCCGGGGTCG
>BLSH010484623.1:58697-79694 GCA_018402905.1 Glandirana rugosa | reverse complement strand
GAGCCCTTCATTTAACGTGGGGAGACTATGGTGCAAAAAGCCTTACGGTACATCCGCCTATTGAAGGGTCTACTTTTGAAACCGGCAAAGACATCGGCTCCCCCACGGGGAGTAGCCTTATTTTACACGGTAGAAGCACTCCGCCAGTTGGTGGTGCTTCTAGCAACATATCGGACGCCTACCACCGTTAAGGTGTTGTTTTAGGTAACTTTAGACACGGGTCCCCGTGAGTCCCTGGCCATTACCTAAATTATCTGGGGTCTGAGACCAAGAAAGGTGGAACAAAGATCGTGTCTGCCCTGTCCGGAAGTGCACTACTGAGCTACTTGCCCGCACCTTTTGGTGGCCACAGTTGAGAGAGGACTGTAGAAATTACGTGAAGGCCTGTCCCGTCTGTGCTAGAAACAAGGTGGAAAGAACCAGAGTCTGGGGTCTATTAAATCCATTACCGGTCCCTGAGTGCCCCTGGGCACAGATTTCAATGGATTTTGTTGTGGAATTGCCACCATCCGCAGGCTATACAACGATCTTCGTGGTGGTTGACCGCCTCACGAAGATGGCACATTTTATTCCGATGAGGGGCACCCCCTCGGCTACAGAAACGGCCAAAGTTTTCATCTGGGAAGTTATCCGCCTACATGGCATTCCGAAAAACGTGGTATCAGAGGGGTGCAATTTACTTCCCGAGTCTGGAGGTCCCTGTGCTCCATCTTAGGAATCAAGTTAGCCTTTTTGTCGCCTACCACCCGCAGTCCAACGGCCACACGGAAAGGACCAACCAGACTCTGGAGAAATATCTCCGATGCTACTCTTCTTACTCCCAAGATGACTGGGTCTCCTTGTTACCACTAGCCGAGTTCGCCTACAACAATTCCATCCACTCTGCCACCAAGCAGTCTCCGTCTTCGGCGAATCTCGGCTACCATTACACATTCCTGCCTGTTTCCGTCCCGAAAAGTTCCATTCCGGCCACACAAGAAATCACAACGTTTTTGGAAGAAAACAACAAGATACTGCAGGAGACCCTTGCGCAGACTCAGGAGCGTAACAAGGAGCTTTACGATAGGAAGAGACGCGGAGAGCTGGACCTCCAGCCTGGCGATCGGGTCTGGTTGGCGACCACTAATCTGCGACTGTCCTGTCCATCAAAAAAGCTGGGACCAAAATTCATAGGACCCTTCCCAATTAAAAAGAGGATTAATAAGGTGGCCTATGAACTCGACCTGCCATCCTCACTCAAGATCCATCCTTGGGGGGGGGGGCAATGTCAGGAAAGGACCGATCTCTGCCTTTCCGAGGTGGTGCGCGCGCCTGTGCACGTTCGCGCGCGCCCGTGCTCGTGTGCGCTCGCGCTCACGTGCGCGCGCCGGAAATGGCGCCTGGTGGCTCTATTTCAGTCAGCAGAGCCCTGCAGCTGGTGTTGTCCGCTCTACAACGTTCCCTGAACCTGTGAACCCCCGGTGACTACTTTTGTGTGATTTCCTGTTCCTGTGACCCCGGCTTTTTCCTTGGACCTGCTGATATCTGCCCGCACCTGACTCCGGCTTATTTACGACCATCCGCTTGCCTGCTCCTACTGTACTTCTGTTGCCAGCACGTTGCCGACCCTGCCTGTACCCGACCATCCGTTTGCCTGATCCCGTTGTACCGCACCGCCTGCCAGTTGCCAACCCGGACTTAACCACTACTCTCCTGTCTTGCACGAGCTTCCTTGGACTTCTCCCAACCACATGAAGTTTGTCCAGCCCTCGTGTCCCCCTGTGCTCCAGAGCTCACTGTCCACACTACCAGGGGTTCTTGAACCAGGGCCGCAAGAGAGGTTGCCCCCGCATAAGCCAGACTCTACCACCAGGTACGTGACAATGAGATGATTTTATAACGCTAATCTGTCCCTCACACTAGCAGCAGGAACCTCTCCCTACACCAGTATGAGATGATTTTATAACGCTAATCTGTCCCTCACACCAGCAGCAGGAACCTCTTCCTACACCAGTATGAGATGATTTTATAAAGCTAATCTGTCCCTCACACCAGCAGCAGGAACCTCTCCCTACACCAGTATGAGATGATTTTATAACGCTAATCTGTCCCTCATACCAGCAGCAGTAACCTCTACCTACACCAGTATGAGATGATTTCATAACGCTAATCTGTCTCTCCCACCAGCAGCAGGATCCTCTCCCTACTCCACAATGAGATGATTTTATAACGCTAATCTGTCCCTCACACCAGCAGCAGGAACCTCTCCCTACACCCATATGAGATGATTTTATAACGCTAATCTGTCCCTCACACCAACAGCAGGAACCTCTCCCTACACTAGTATGAGACTATTATATAACTCTAATCTGTCCCTCACACCAGCAGCAGGAACCTCTCCCTACACCAGTACGAGATGATTTTATAACGCCAATCTGTCCCTCACACGAGCAGCAGGAACCTCTACCTACACCAGTGCGAGATGATTTTATAACGCTAATCTGTCCCTCACACCAGCAGCAGGAACCTCTCCCTACACCAGTACGAGATGATTTTATAATGCTAATCTGTCCCTCCCACCACAAGCAGGAACCTCTCCCTACACCAGTATGAGATGATTTTATAAAGCTAATCTGTCCCTCACACCAGAAGCAGGAACCTCTCCCTACACCAGTATGAGATGATTTTATAACGCTAATCTGTCCCTCACACCAGCAGCAGGAACCTCTCCCTTCACCAGTATGAGATGATTTTATAACGCTAATCTGTCCCTCACACCAGCAGCAGGAGCCTCTCCCTACACCAATATGAGATGATTTTATAACGCTAATCTGTCCCTCACACCAGCAGCACAAACCTCTCCCTACGCCAGTATGAGATGATTTTATAATGCTAATCTGTCCCTCACACCAGCAGAAGTAACCTCTCTCTATACTAGTATGAGATGATTTTATAACACTAATCTATCCCTCACACCAGCAGCAGGAACCTCTCCCTTCACCAGTATGAGATGATTTTATAACGCTAATCTGTCCCTCACACCAGCAGCAGGAACCTCTACCTACACCAGTACGAGATGATTTTATAACGCTAATCTGTCCCTCACACCAGCAGCAGGAACCTCTCCCTTCACCAGTATGAGATGATTTTATAACGCTAATCTGTCCCTCACACCAGCAGCAGGAACCTCTCCCTACACCAGTATGAGATGATTTCATAACGCTAATCGGTCTCTCCCACCAGCAGCAGGATCCTCTCCCTACTCCAGAATGAGATGATTTTATAACGTTAAACTGTCCCTCACACCAGCAGCAGGAACTTCTCCCTACACCCATATGGGATGATTTCATAAGGCTAATCTGTCCCTCACACCAACAGCAGGAACCTCTCCCTACACTAGTATGAGACTATTTTATAACTCTAATCTGTCCCTCACACCAGCAGCAGGAACCTCTCCTTACACCAGTACGAGATGATTTTATAACGCTAATCTGTCCCTCACACCAGCAGCAGGAACCTCTACCTACACCAGTACGAGATGATTTTATAACGCTAATCTGTCCCTCACACCAGCAGCAGGAACCTCTCCCTACACCAGTATGAGATGATTTTATAATGCTAATCTGTCCTTCACACCAGCAGCAGGAACCTCTCCCTACACCAGTATGAGATGATTTTATAAAGCTAATCTGTCCCTCACACCAGCAGCAGGAACCTCTCCCTACACAAGTATGAGATGATTTTATAATGCTAATCTGTCCCTCACACCAGAAGCAGGAACCTCTCCCTACAGCAGTATGAGATGATTTTATAACGCTAATCTGTCCCTCACACCAGCAGAAGTAACCTCTCTCTATACTAGTATGAGATGATTTTATAACGCTAATCTATCCCTCACACCAGCAGCAGGAACCTCTCCCCACACCAGTATGAGATGATTTTATAATGCTAATCTGTCCCTCAAACCAGCAGCAGGATCCTCTCCCTACTCTAGAATGAGATGATTTTATAACGCTAATCTGTCCCTCACACCAGCAGCAGGATATTCTCCCTACACCCATATGAGATGATTTTATAACGCTAATTTGTCCCTCACACCAGCAGCAGGATCCTCTCCCTACACCAGTATGAGATGATTTTATAATGCTAATCTGTCCCTCACACCAGCAGCAGGAACCTCTCCCTATACCAGTATGAGATCATTTTATAACGCCAATCTGTCCCTCCCACCAGCAGCAGGAACCTCTCCCTACACCAGTATGAGATGATTTTATAACGCTAATCTGTCCCTCCCACCAGCAGCAGGAACCTCTCCCTACACCAATATGAGATGATTTTATAAAGCTAATCTGTCCCTCACACCGGCAGCATGAACCTCTCCCTACACCAGTATGAGATGATTTTATAACGCTAATCTGTCCCTCACACCAGCAGCAGGATCCTCTCCCTACACCAGTATGAGATGATTTTATAATGCTAATCTGTCTCTCCCACCAGCAGCAGGAACCTCTCCCAACTACAGAATGATAGGATTTTATAACGCTAATCTGTCCCTCACACCAGCAGCAGGATCCTCTCCCTACACGAGTATGAGATGATTTCATAACGCTAATCTGTCCCTCACACCAGCAGCATGAACCTCTCCCTACACCAGTATGAGATGATTTTATAACGCTAATCTGTCCCTTACACCAGCAGCAGGAACCTCTCCCTATACACGTATGAGAGGATTTTATAACGCTAATCTGTCCCTCACACCAGCAGCAGGAACCTCTCACTACACCAGTATGAGATGATTTTATAACGCTAATCTGTCCCTCACACCAGCAGAAGTAACCTCTCTCTATACTAGTATGAGATGATTTTATAACGCTAATCTATCCCTCACACCAGCAGCAGTAACCTCTCCCCACACCAGTATGAAATGATTTTATAATGCTAATCTGTCCCTCAAACCAGCAACAGCATTCTCTCCCTACCTACACTAGTATGAGATGATGTAACATGCAGCGCTATGTGACTCCAGCTTATATAGAGGCTGGGTCAAATGATGCACTTGCCAATCACAGCCATGCCATTAATAGGCATGGCTGTGATGGCTTCTAAGGGCAAACGAGTGAAACTCTTGTTGATTGGCTGCCCTGCAGCTATTCAAAAGGCACAAAAAAATACCCGAACCCTTAACCCAAACCCAGACTTTTTCTCAAAATTTCGGTTTCGGGTTTGGGACATGGACACCCTAAAGTCCGGTACAAACCCGAACTTTACAGTTTAGGTTTGCTCAACTCTAGCACTGACTGATGGTCCTGCCCCATTCAACTTCTGGGTCTCCAAATTGGGCACCTTTCGTGAGCTTGCCCTTTATGCCTTGGAGGTGCTGGCCTGCCCTGCAGCCAGTGTATTGTTTTAACATGTTTTTAGCACTTCAGGGGGTGTTATCACAGATAAGCGCAGCTGCCTGTCCACAGCCAACATGGACAAGCTAACGTTTATTAAAATGAACCTGGCATGGGGGGCGTGGCCCGGCGGGACCCGGGAGAAGACGTGTTTGCAGGGAGCTTCAAGCCCATCCACCGCAATCCGTCGGATCTTGGGCTCCTGGACCTGAGACGAGAGGTTCCTGCTGCTAGCCTGAAATCAGGCTACCCTTTGCTGCCGGCCTGATCACCGTGGATCAACGGGACCGGCCTCCTAAACAGCAACCATAGGCCGCACGGCTGCTTGAGCACCTTCCTGGCCTCCAATCGCACCATCCGCACCTCTGCCAGGCGATCCGGCAAGCCTGTTACCTGGGTGGGGGCCCCGGGAGTCCAGATAGCTGCAGGCAGTATTCACCGGTGATCACCGGAGCGGCGGACGCAAATTTAGCCCACGGCTCCATCTGCGGCCTAGCACGGCCGCCATCTTGGCACACTCAACCCTCTCTTCAGCAGCCTGACACTTTCTGGAGGCCTACCATTGATCCCTGTAAGAACACTGAGCTGATCCTAAGACCCTACTGAAGCATTCTTTCTGGTAGAACAGTGAGTACACCTGTCTGGGACCCAAAAGCTCCACCCCACAGCTTCCATATTGCTACACCTTAGCTACATCAGAGTAATGGCAGCCTAACCCTGACGATCCACGTGTGCATGGTCTGAATTCTGCTTAAAAGGGGATCCAAAATCAATCTCTTACATTCAGAGCATGGGCAAAGACAAGGACAAGCAACCTAGACCCCGTTCGCGCTCCCCCAGGGGCCCAATGGGACAACTGAGTCAAACTATTCCTGAACTCTTCCGTACTCAGCCAAGACAGACGGAGGCCCATCGCAGGTCTCTACTTGCGACACACACACCGCCAGCCAGACTACTTTTACATCCAACTCTCTCCGATGGAGATGCAAGGCGACCACCCTCTCTGCCTTAGTGAATTGAAGGCAGTTGCTACAGACATTAAAAGTGCTCTGACTGCAGCTATCGCTGACCTGCGGAGGGACATACAGGGGATTGCCGTAAGGACAGATGCCATGGAAGAAACAACTTGGCGCCATGACACCGCCATAAAACATTTGCAACAGACATCGGATTGCCATTCTACCATGCTTAGAGATCTCCATAGGCATCTGGAAGATCTGGACAACAGGGGGCGCCGTCACAACTTACGGGTGAGGGGAATCCCGGAAGTAATTGAACCTAACCAGATTGCACTTGCTACTATTGCGATCTTCAGTGATGTCCTGGGCAGACACCCTGAAGCTCCTATAGAGTGCAAACGTCCCCATACAGCTCTCCGACCTAGGGGGGGATACTGACCCCCCCCAGAGATGTTGTATGCTGTTTGGTGAACTTTAAACTAAAAGAGGACATCCTGCGGAGAGCCAGAGACAGACGTGAGATTCTTTTTCGTGGCACTGAAATAAAAATTTTCCAGGATCTCTCTTCCCATAACGCTTCAAAATAGAAGAATCCTTCGCCCCCTGCTTGATGTGCTCCACACCAAAGGGATACAGTACCGCTGGAAGCTCCCCTTCTGCCTAACAGCTTCTTCCCAGGGCTACACAGCTTATTTGCGAGTTCACGAAAAGCTGAGAACCTTCTGTGAGACCCTTAATGCTCCCGTAGTGAGCGTTCCAAACTGATATAGCGACCAGCACAGGCGCCCCCTAAGCCGAGCGACTTCCATGGAGGCTGTACCAGTGAGAGATGATTTTCACATCCGCAGATGGCGATCAACCTCCCCAACACCTCAACGTTTACCCCTAAACCAAGGTGGTCCATCCAGCCCGACAGCCTCACCGGTTCACAGAAAACAGAGGCAAGAGGGCCCCACATAACCTAACTTCTCTACTCATTATGGATAGCTAGGAGGCCTGTGATGAGCCCTCTACCCTTCATTATCTTTCTTTCAGTTCCGTGACCCTGGTTTGCAACCCGTTATGCCATCTCCCCTTCATCCGCTCCCCACAAGCAGATTACCCTTGAAACCTTGTCCTCCCCCCAATCGCAGCCCCTTAGGAGATAGAATTACCCTCCAGGAGACGTAATATTTGGTAGATGAACTTGGATCTCCACGCTGCCTTTCCTGGACACAAACTAATGATCAAAGATGGATAGCTCCCCTTTCCGCCCCCAACCTCAGGAAGCGTACACTGCAGTCACGGGAGCTCCCCCTTGGATTCCTCTTACACTAGGTCTTTCATCCTTTCTCACCTGAACTTTGATGTGTTGAGGTTTGCCACGTGGGGGATACTCAGCTTTGGAACAGTCTCTGCCCTCCCCTATTTGAAGACCTATGGGGGCTTCTCCTCATATAAGAAACGACTTCTGACCCGAACATGCCCTCCCTCGAGTTTATCAGATAAGCTGCCTCAATAACTTCATGAGTGTTTCTGATCTATTGAAAGGGGCCACATGTATGCCCTTAGGAATATATATGTGCGTATGTCCATGTCTATGCCTGGATACATATATTGGTGTGTGTTGTTAGATTTTTTTTTTTTTAATTACTACTTCACTTTACCAGTTTGAGCTATAGGCCCTTTGTTCAGGAATTTTGCCTTAGAATATGTAGCGATTGAAGCTTGCAGAAGGGCACGTAGAGCTGAAACCTTAAGGCCAATAGATACAGCCATCTGTCCTGCTGGCCAATACTGTGAGGTTGATGTTCTAGGTGCACCTAAATAGGAGGCAAGTATAATGGCCCATCTTGCCCTCACCTGATGTGCAGGCGGTGATGTTCCCTACCCTGCCACCCATCCACCTCTTCTGAGCCCCCTCACCAGTTATACGAGATTGTGGAGGGTGGGGTAGAGAGGAACAAATGGTCCAGTTCAGGAAGGGTAGACGGGAAGATGTTAGGACAGGACTAGGAGAAAGATGATAGTATATTATGAGATTAAGCATTAGAGGTAAGGGAGGGGGATGGGTTAATCCCAAGGGGTGTGAGCAAGACGGAATTTAGATGAGATTGATATTCCCCTATAAAGACAGCAGCCCTTCTTGGCCGAGTGACAGATTTTTTCCCGGGCAGAGGCGGAAATTTTTGAATACGAGAGCCATTCCTAGTCCCTCCTTCAGGAGGACACGAAGCAGCGCGTACACAATTAATACTAGAGCTGGTTCAGACAGATTAGTCCTTCGCCTTCTTGGGGGAGCATGGCTGTCACTCACCGGCGGATCGAGTAGACAGGAGGGAGTCTATTTTCTACTCCCCCCTGCCTATCTGATCTTGAGGAAGCTCTGTCACTAGATTCCCAAGAGGAACTAAGGGACAGCTCCACTTTCCAGTTTCTGAAAATGTCATGGTCAGGTCCCCCCAGTTAATTACGTGGAAGGGTGTCTCTAAATCATGGGCGGTTCTCATGTAATGTTTTGGTTACCTGTTGTGGCACTTCGCCTTATTTTTTCTACCCTGCTGCTTTCATTTACATACATACTTTTCCTTCTAGGGGGAATCATTATTGGACCCAATGGATGTCAAACTTGTTAAGTGGCCGCGACCACCTGGAGCTCACGCCATCCACGAACGTCTAGCAATTTAAACACTAGGAAGGTAAGGTGATACAAGCCCTGATTACCCTCCCAGTTCCACAATTATCCAACGCTTACTCTTCCTGCCCCTTAACAAATCCCCCAAAATTAATATACCATATCCCATGCACACATGGATATTCCGACATTAGTTCTCCCGGACGCCAGACCCTCGCCCCCACAAGAGGGAGACTGTTGCCTCCCTCACCTATATCCAGGACTTGGATATTCCTCCAGGGTAGGGAAACAGGCCTTTCCCTATCGCCAGAGTTTCCCATACCCGCTCCCCCCCATAATCTGACCCCTAACAATCCCCTCCTTCTTTTCTTGCCGCCCTCCCCTCATTCCTAGTTCTCCTCTTGCTCCTCTCCCCTCCCCATCCCCCTGACCTCTCCTGATCTCTGCGAAGGCCCAGCTATAAACCGGACGCACCGAAGGTAAAGAGTCGTGTAATAAGCTAACTCCTCTGCCTGGGCAGTGGGACTACTATACATTTTTACACAATGGTCCAAGTCTCCGACGCTGTCCCCAGTGCAAACAATAAACTTAAAGTAGTCTCCCTCAACGTTAAAGGGTTGAATATCCCAGAAAAGTGCAGCCAAGTGCTTTCTTCGATGCACAAGCTCAAGGGGGACATTGTGTTTCTGCAGGAAACTCACTTTAGATCGTCCGCCATACTCAGTCTAACCTCTAGATGTTTCCCCACGTTTTACCACTCCACCAATAATCTTACCAAAACCAAGGGGGTTACCATCCTCTTGGCAAGCCACCTCCATTGGAAGCTTCTAGACTCGATGGTAGATAGAGAAGGCAGATATCTTTTTCTGAAGGGGACAATCCGGGGTAGGCCAGTGACTTTAGCTAATGTATATAGTCCAAACACTGCGCAAGTTACCTTTTTTAGAACGATCGCTGAGCTGCTGATGGGTTTTAAGTCTGGCTCAACTATTCTAGGTGGGAACTTCAACCTTGCTCTAAACGCTCTTATAAATACCTCGAACGGTTCCTCGACCCTGCTCTACAGGGCGCTGCGCCGGATTAGGATCCAACTCCAGCTCCTCTGTCTACATGATACCTGGAGAATGCAGCACCCTGCCGAGAAGGACTTCACCTTCTACTCAGCTCCACACAATAAATATAGCAGAATTGACTACCTGTTTATATCTCAAAATGATCTATCTTACCTGTGGAATACCTCCATTGAACCAATGGTGCTCTCTGATCATCATCCAATAACGATGACCCTAACTTTTCCCGAATGGATTTCCCCGAATAAGACCTGGCATTTAGATTCCTCCCTCCTGACCTCAGAATGTGACATGACTAAGATCGAACAAGAGCTGAGGGACTTCTTTCTATTGAATGACACGCCTGAGGTGACTCCACTAACTCAGTGGGAGGCACACAAGTGTGTCATTAGGGGTAAATATATAGCTCTGAAGACAGCCCTTAAGAAAGCCTGTCGGGGGGGCGTGTCTGGCCGCGCTCGAGCACGGACGTTTCCTTGAGAGCTCCGCGGACACCACAGGAGCATCCGAAGGAATCCATCCTCCTGGCACATAAGTGGCAATCCTAAACACTGAATCCAGCCTCCCCACCTCCCCAGCTCCAGATAGAGCCGAGTATCGAGCGGATCGGTGGCCGCCACCCACGACGGCCATAAATCGAGGCCGCGGCTTTTGCGGCCTAGGCAGCTCGGGCCTACCAGTGAAGCGATCGGCCACCACAGCGACAACCAGGCGACTCCTTGCTTGTTAAATCCCCTTCTGGGATACAGCCACCCCAAGCAGCCACAAATACAACCTCCAAAATGGAATAAACAGACCGGAGGCCACCACCCGCTCCATATGAACCGAGACCGGATTTTATAGGGAGCGTGGATTGATGGCGCTCGTGCATGGCCACTTGAATGAGAAGCTCCGCCAGCCAGCGTGTGAAAAAACGATATGGAGAGCCATCTCAGAAGACCAGCACACCGCGAACAGTCACAAAAAGTACAGCGAGACGCCTGCACACGATGTCAGGCAAGAGGAAGGGAGAGAACCGTCCACAGAAACTGACGGCCTTCTTCCAGAAGCCGTCCCCTCGGACAAGGCCTGCACAAGATGGCACGATGGCAGGACTCACAGCGAGTGCTGAGGCATACACAGATCTGCCCGATGAACCCCAGAATACACCAGGTAACTCACCCCCGTCAACACCGCTCAAAGGGCACACAGATAGCCCAGCAAGCGGCAGCCCAGCAAAAACTAGAATGCGGCTTGATTCTCCGCCATCATCACCCCAGACAGAGACACCATTTCAACCCCTGCAATCTAACCAGGCACTGCACTCCTCAATGGCAGCCTTTCCAACAACTGGTCAGCCAGTAATTGACACAACATTGAAAGACATGTTACTGTCCCTGCAAGCTTCATTATTAACATATCTATCCTCCATGATATCTAAGTTCAATGCTGACATCCACAGCCTAGATGACAGAGTCACATACATTGAACACAAAATGGAGGACAGTACAAACACCATTAATGCCCTAGTGGACTCTTATGATCATATACTTGAAGACAAACTCTCAGATTTAGAGGACAGGTCCCACAGGAACAATATCAAACTGAGAGGGATCCCAGAATCTGTTCCACCAGCAGCGTTACATCAGTATGCCAAAGACCTCATGGCGGCCGCCATTCCGGATGCCAAACCCGTTGAGCTTTTAATAGACAGGATTCATCGGATAGCTAAACCACCGCATCTGGCAGCATCAGTTCCCAAAGATGTGCTTATGAGGGTGCACTTTTTCCACATTAAAGAAAAGCTACTGAGAGAAATCAGGCTGCAGTCAAGACCCCCCGCACCATTTGAAAACATTCAATTATATCCAGACTTATCTAAATATACATTGCAGCTCCGCAGGCAACTAAGCCCAGTAACTAAGGCTATGAATAATCACAAAATCCCATATAAATGGAGATATCCCGCTACTCTCATAATCTCAAGAAATGGCACGAGCCACATCATCTCTTCCCTCGCAGATGGCATGAAATTGCTATTCCAGTGGGAAATCATCATTGACCCCCCACAAAGCACTAATCCTTTCTCCATACCAAAGCATCCTCTGCCACAGCGTGAGAAATTTGCTGGTAATCTCCACAATAAGGAAAGTTAATGACTCCCACATCTCAGCTTTAAAGTGAACCACTATCTCCCTGGCCTGGCTATGCGCCGTTCACAGAAACTATTTGCTCCCAAAGGCGGCTTGTTATTGTATTTGTCCCACCGCCATCATATACACAGTTCACAAGTGTATTTTTTTCTCTTCGCTTTTCCTGACTGTTTTTCTTTTTTCCTTGGCTCTTCGCTACAGAGTCCTACACTCAGAAAGTTATTCTAGGTGAACGCCCATCAACGAACTCGGCGAATCACAGATCTCCACATCATCAATTCATCGACCCACCACAGGGACCATCATACAATAGTAAGTCAATCCAACATTATCTCGTACCCACCTCCAGCACCATGACATTCAAAATTCTCTCTATTAATACTAATGGCCCCAATCATCCTGTAAAGAGGCACAGTTTGTGGGAAACTGCCATTGATCTCCACTGCGATGTAATTTGCGCACAAAAGACACATTTCCAGAAGGATGCCCAACCGCTGTGTACCCATAGGAACTTTCCCCATACTTTCTTCGCTTCCTCTGCAGTCAAAAAACAGGGAGTACTGATAGCAATGAGAGACTCCTTGAAATTCCAGCTACACAGCTCACTAATAGACCCAAATGGCAGATTCATTATACTCACCTGCTCCTTGAATGACTCCGTCTACACAATAGTGAATTTATATGCACCGAATTGCCACCAAATCAGATTCTTACACAAAGTCATGCGTACGCTCAAAGACATACGAAAAGAGCATACTATCATATGCAGGGATTTTAATATGGTACCAGACGCCCAGCTGGACTCTTCCGCCCCAAGAAAAAGAAGGGCTTCAACCCTACAACCTGTTATCAGAGCCCATGAGTTATATGATGTCTGGAGATGTCATCATGACACGGAAAGAGACTACACTTACCTCTCCCCAGTTCACAAGACATTTTCGCGTATTGATTTGTTTCTGGTAGATAGAAGTATGTTGCAAATGATCAAATATTCTGAAATCCACACCACATCATGGTCGGACCACGCCCCAATCAGTATTACGGTAAGCGATACCAATGTACATGCCCCATTCTCCATGTGGAGAGTTAACAAATTCATTCTCCAAAATAGCGTACACTCCGACACTCTCACCAAGCGGCTTATGGAGTACTTCCAGTTCAACGAGGGATCCGTGGGGGATCCTGCTGTGGTGTGGAACGCACATAAACCTTTTATCAGAGGCAACTTAATCCAAATAGGTTCAAGAATTAAAAGGGAGAGGGCGCAGCGGGTTGATTTGCTTCTAGCCCAAATTTCAGATTTGGAAAAAAAAGGTAAAAGCAGACTCAAAATCAACGCACACATCCAATCTTATCTGCCTTAGACTAGAGCTTCGTACTCTCCTTTTAGATACATACAACAAAATTCAACATAGGCTCAAAGCATGCCTTTACTCCACCTCTAATAAAGCTGGCAAACTGTTAGCACGCCGCATTAAATCACAAATTGAATACCTGTTCCACCCCCACTCTAATCAAAAACTCTATGACCCCCAAACAATAGCTGATGCATTCAGCACATATTATAGTGATCTCTATAACTTAGCAAAAGACATCAACCATCATATGAAGACATTGATACATTTCTATAAAATATAAATCTACCCTCACTAACAGCCTCTCAATTAGAAAAGTTAAACGCTCCATTTACTCCACAAGAAATCCAAACTTCCATCACTAATCTGCCAGCCGATAAAGCACCAGGACCCGATGGTTTCACGGGAGAGTATTACAAAAACTTTGCCCACATATTAATTCCTCAGATGATTGAGATCTTCGACAACGCTGCGCTCTCCTCCTATCTTCCACCTGAAATGTTACAAGCCACAATGATAACTTTACCCAAACCAGGGAAGGAGCCTAATACACCCCAAAATTTCAGACCAATCTCGTTGTTAAACTTAGACACCAAAATTTATGCAAAAACCCTAGCAGCATGCTTGATTGACATTCTCCCAAACCTTATTCATAAAGATCAAACGGGCTTTACCAAAGGTAGACAAGCCTCTGACGCCACCAGACGCCTAATAGATATAATTCACCATGCGGAGTCCACCGGAACGCCTTCTCTGCTCCTGTCTCTGGATGCAGAGAAGGCGTTCGACAGGGTCCATTGGAAATACTTAAGTGCAGTACTCCATAAATTCGGTTTCCAAGATAAAATATTTAATGCAATCATGGCTCTCTATTCCGCACCCTCAGCGAGTGTGTTCACTTCTAATGCACTTTCTAAGCCGTTTAAAATTAGTACTGGCACTAGGCACGAATGCCCACTCTCGCCATTAATTTTTAACCTAATGATGGAGCCCCTATCGATTTTGATACGAACAAACACTACAATTTCAGGATTTAACATTGGTCTAGACACGCACAAAATTAGTCTGTTTTGCAGACGACGTCATATTGACTTTAACCAACCCGGCTCCTTCCCTGGTGGAAACTCAAGAGACCTTGCAAAAGTTCAGCAAGATCTCGTACTATAAAGTGAATGAATCAAAGCCTTACATTCTAAATTTGGGTCTAAATGCAACCACTAAACTTTTGCTGCAAAACTCATCCCCGTACACATGGGAAAATGGACAGATCTCATACCTAGGCGTACAACTAACCACGTCAGTGAAAAATCTATATGCGGCAAATCACATCCCAATGCTTAGGAATCTTCAAACAGCTCTTACATCCCTAGCGAAACATGAATTATCTTGGGCAGGAAGGCTGGCTGCATTCAAAATGTTGCACCTACCACAACTGTTATATATTTTTCGAACCCTACCCATACCAATCCCTAAACGGTTCTTCAGACTCTTATGAACAGAGCTCAACAAATTTGTTTGGAAGGGGAAAAAACCTAGGTGTAGCCAAGTGAATCTCACAAAGCATAGCCTAGCAGGGGGTACAGGCTACATTGATTTTGAAGACTACTATACAGCCTCAATATTGAACCAGACAAGAGGGTGGATGCACCGAAGCCCCGGTACAATGTGGAGCTCGATAGAACAAGCATCGATACCCCGCTTACATTAACAATCTTGGTTACTATCTAGCCCATATCAAAAGAAGATATCTCCCTCACTCACACCCACCATTAGAGCAGCAGCAATAGCATGGCGTAAACTAATACACTCGGCACCACTTACACAAGACAAGATATCTCCACCTATTCCCATCGCAGCGCTGTCATTAGTGACACCGGATCTCAATATAGCACAGTGGCAAAGGTGTTGCATACATCACATCAGGGACCTATTCACAGGGACCAACCAGAAAACTTTTCAACAGCTACACCAGGAATACAACCTTCCCCAAACCAAACTGTATACTCACCTTTGAATCCATCACAGCATTAAAGATATCACCAACCTAACATATCAGATTCCTGAGAAGGCATGGAAATATCTCACTAACACTAATCCCAATACCAAAGGCATATCCCTTTTCTATAATATATTTCAGGACAAAAAGCTGTTCCAAAAACTGAAACCACATCTTAAATGGGAAGCAGACCTAAATGGCCAATACTCTGATGAACAATGGGAAGAAGCTATTCATTCTATCCCCAAACATACCCAAAGCTCAGCACTTCGAGAAATGTACCTTAAAGTAGTACTGAGATGGTACATGACACCGGATAAAATAGCTAATTTCGGCCCACAAAACACAGACATATGCTGGAGATGCAAAGCATCAAAAGGCCACTTCACATACTTTGGGAATGCTTCCTATTGAACTCCTACTGGAAGACAATTTTCCACATCCTTAATGACATCACACATCTTCATATCACTCAAAAACCAGATCTAGCTCTTTTACACTTGACAATTGGGAATATACCCCCAAAACAGCGAGCAATTGTAACTCATGTCCTTTTAGCAGCAAAGCTAAGTATCACTAAACTGTGAAAAACAAATAAAGTTCCTAAAGCTCTAGACTCTATAGAATTAACAAGCTTACATTCATCCTATGAAATCGCGACTGCAGTTAATAAAAGGAACCACCAAACAGTACTAGATCAATGGTCTATCTGGCTAACTTGGCTGAAAAACACTGATGTATCGTTCTTTTCATAAGAAATCGAATCCTTCTAATAACTCCTCGATAGTTACCAAAATTCTATTAATAATTCCTGTACTCGCTTACACACTAATCTAGGGTTCAAGGTGCCCTTCCAGCCACAGCAGGCTCCCAATAAGGGGTGGTGCGGAGGGGTTACCATAACAAGTAGGACGATGGCTCCGAAGGGAAGAGCCATAGCTAATCGGTTACTGTTAAAATGTTACGATTTGTTCTATGTTAATACAATTCTTGACCTTGCTACAAGGACACTACCAAGATACGGTGTTGGTAATACTCGCTATGCACACATGTAAACTGAGTTCTGAGACACAAAAGGGGCCACGGTATGATCCCGATATGGGGCGATAAAATGAGTAGAATATCATCCAATTTAAACAAGATGCCCATCGGCTGTATGTTTATAGACGGTACCCAATCTGTACTATCCCAGTCTAGCCTCAGAACAACTGTGCGAACATTGTATCTTGGGGTTTCCCACAAATGTCAATTTCTCTCTCTTTAATGTAAACTTCATACAAGCATGATTGTCCAACTTTTCTCTGTAATATGTAAACTTCAATAAAAATTGAATGAAAAAAAAAAGAAAGCCTGTCAAGCGACGATTAACGACCTTGTAGATAAAGTCAAAACCCTGGAGCGTATGCACAAACAATCTCAGGCCCAAAACACCTATCTGGAGCTCATCCAGACTAGACAACTCTTATTAGAAGAACTCAATCGGAGAACCAGATGCAAACTTACTCTTGTCCAGAAACTCTATTATGAACAAGGAAACAAAAGTGGTAGGTTCTTAGCCAAAGCCCTTCATACCTGAAGATCTGATACCCGCGTGTACTCATTAAGAGATACACAGGGTTGATCTGTATCTACAAATGAGGAGATTGCAGGCTCATTTGAACACTTCTATAAGGGGCTCTATAACCTCCCTTCTCCATGCGCTACTACTGGGGCAAACCAAACGCACACTGACCTAATCCAAAACTTCCTCCAAACCTATGGCCCAAACCCTATCCCTGCCCCGGATAGGGAAATATTAGATGAGCCCATCTCAGCTGAAGAATTCCAAATGGCAGTCAGACAATTTAAAACCGGGAAAAGTCAGGGACCAGACAGCTTCACGGCAGCTTACTTCAAAACATTTACCGATATTCTCACATCCCCATTTCTGAAAGCATTCAATAGTTTACAGCCCCAGGCACCCCGGATACATGGGCTACTAGAAACCCATATAGCTGTGGTCCCTAAAGAGGGAAAAGACACAACGACAGTGACGTACTACAGGCCGATATCCCTCCTGAATGTGGACATAAAAATTTTCGTTAAAATATTGGCTAATCGTCTCCTACCCTTCCTACCCCGGCTGATTGATAATGATCAAGTTGGCTTTATTCCGGGACAGGAAGCAAGAGACAATACTACCAAAGCTATCATTATTCACCACTGGTTAGCGGAGACACGACAGAAGGGTTTCATGCTTTCATTGGACACGGAGAAGGCATTCGACAGGTTGGCATGGGACTACCTGGAAGCGGTCCTTGAACACCTAGGCATTGGTTCACGGACACTCCAATTTATTATGTCTCTTTACACAGTGCCATCTGCTAGAATAAAAGTTAATGGCTGCCTGTCGAGTGCCTTCCCCATCCGCAATGGAACCAGACAGGGGTGCCCCCTTTCTCTGATCTTATTTGTGCTTACCCTAGAGCGTTGCATTAGAGCCAACCCTGACATCCAGGGAATAACAATAAGGGGCCGTATGTTTAAACTAGCGGCGTTTGCTGATGACATTCTTCTGTTTCTTCAAAACCCACTAATCACCATTCCGAACCTATTGAAGGAATTTGATTTCTTCCACCAATTATCCAACCTTAAAATAAATTACACTAAATCGCACGCATTAAACATTACGCTGTCAGACGAGGAAGTTTGTCACTGTGGCACGAGTTTTCCCTTTAAATGGCAACCCCACGCGATTACGTAATTCAATTAACGACCCATCTCTCAGATCTGTTCCAGGAAAACCACTTGCGTGTACTCAAATCCATCACGGCTGACCTCCAGAAATGGGACAAAATGAGATTTTCTTGGTTTGGTCGGGCGGCCATCCTTAAGATGAACGTCCTCCCAAGACTGGTCTACGTTTTGCAGGCCCTCCCAATTAAAATACCGGAAAGTTTTTTCGCTGCTTACAGACTGCTGTGTCTAGGCTTCCTTTGGGAATAGAAACGCCCAAGGGTGAGTTACAATCAATTGATTAGGCCAAAAGAAAAAGGTGGGATAAGTCTCCCAGATCTTAAGCACTACTATATAGCCACCCATCTGACAAGGGTAGTGGACTGGAGAGTCCATGCTGATCGCAAGGACTGGGTCGGTCTTGAATCCTCCTTTGCTCACATACCTGTGAAACTAACACCATGGATTTCTCCAGCCCATCTCCCGCAGGCAATCAAGGGACACCCTCTGATAGGCCCTACGTTACATTGCTTCAGAGAAGCATGTGTGCGGTACGGCATCTCGACTATGCCAGGGCCACTAACACCGATCCAATATAATCCTGCCTTTCTCCCGGGTCTTCATGGGCAATTTCTGGTGGATATATGGCCACACCCTGATATGTGTGCGTTTCAGTTTTTTGATGGAGAAAAGTTCCTTGATCTTGCTTGGCTGCTGACCAGGGAGGAACGAAGTTCCTTTCCTCTCTGGGCATACCTGCAAATTCACCACTTTTTAAAAGGTCTCGCAGGGAACATTTCCATGTCGAGGCCGCTCACTGGTTTTGAAACACTTTGCCTGCAAAATTCTCCCCAGCGACACTTGATATCGACACTACACTCGATGTTATTTGCCAGCACCCCCCCCCCCCAACTTAGGGAAAGCATGCAGATCTTGGGAGAGGGACCTACAACATTTGTAGATAAACATTTGCTCCAACAGATATCCGAATCCAGCATCGCACCTATAACATGGTCGGACCACGCTCCAATCTGTCTAACCATTGCGGACCATAATAGACTCAAAATCCCTAATATTTGGAGGGCTAATGCATACCTCATGAAGACTTCCCCCTATGTGGAAGAACTCCAAATGTCATTGAAGGAATTCTTTAACATCAACAAAGGCTCAGTAGAAAAGTCCACTTCTTTGTGGATGGCCCATAAGGCCTATCTTAGAGGAGTTTTAATTAAACTGGGAGCACAAGATAAGAGGAGGAGGGCGCGGCGTATGGATGAGGTCACTAACTCCATCAAAGAGGTTGAAGCCGTAAACAAAAAAACACCCAATGCATCTCTCAATCTACAATTGTTAGCGTTACGGCAAGAACTTCGGGCACTACTATTAGACAAATATGAAAAGGCACACAGAAGACTCAAAGCCATAGCTTACTTTACCAATAATAAAGCAGGGAAACTAATGGCAGCACGTCTTCGTGCTGCTCGTACTAAAGCCAAAATCCCATTCATCTACCATCCTTCTACCAAAGACAAAATAATGACCCCACAAGGAATAGCAAATGCGTTCAGCGCATACTATGAATCCCTCTATAACTTGAAAGTAGAGACACCCCAACCCTCACAAACAGAGATAAACAACTTCCTCGTGCAAATAAAACTTCCCAGCCTTTCTGCGGAGCAGATCCAGTGTCTGAACGCTCCCTTCACCCCGCAGGAAATATCCAAATGTATAGACTCTCTCCCAAACCATAAAGCACCAGGCCCAGGTGGCCTACTGGGCGAATACCTCAAACAATTCAAAGAAATACTCTCTCCCTACATGAGTGACCTCTTCAATGACGCCTCGTCCTCCTCTGCTTTTCCTCAAGAAATGTTAAAAGCTCTTATAATTGCGCTCCCCAAGCCTGGCAAAGAACCGTCCTCTCCCCAAAATTTCCGACCTATTTCGCTCCTAAATGCAGATATCAAGGCATATGCCAAGATATTGGCATCCAGGTTGATGAAATATATTCCCCTGTTGATTCATTATGATCAGACTGGTTTTGTCGCTGGTAGACAATCAACAGATGCCACCAGGAGGTTAATTAATATCACACACCTGGCTAGGACCTCCGGAACGCCTTCTCTGCTCCTCTCATTGGACGCAGAGAAGGCATTCAACAGAGTCCACTGGGGCTATCTACGGTCGGTTCTGGCTAAGTTTGGATTCATGGGTAATATTCTGCATGCAATCATGGCACTGTACTCAGGACCTTCAGCAAATGTATTCATTGCAGACTCTATCTCCTCTTCCTTTCATATTACTAATGGTACCCGTCAAGGATGTCCCCTTTCTCCCATAATTTTTGACTTAGCCATTGAACCCTTAGTGGTACATATACGGTCACCTAAAAATATAACTGGACTAAAGATGGGTGATGAGTCGCATAAAATAAGCTTGTTTGCTGACGACATTGTCCTAATCATGACTAACCCATACACCTCTCTACCAGCTGCACACAAGTTACTACATAGATTTGGTACCATTTCATACTATAAAGTCAACCCCTCTAAATCCCACATTCTAGGCCTGGGCATAGATAGCGTGACACGTGCCGCTATCTCCACCCAGCTACCGTATCAGTGGTCCACATCTAATATTGCATACCTTGGCATAGCCTTATCTAATAATCCCGACAACCTGTTTAAAGACAACTTTCTCCCTTTTAAACAAAAGTTCACCTCCTCTTTAGAACAGATTGCTAAACAAGGGCTCTCTTGGGGGGGGGGGGGGGGGGGGGGG
>BLSH010484623.1:40951-55315 GCA_018402905.1 Glandirana rugosa | reverse complement strand
GACTTTGATTCGCGATAATGATCCTCCGTCTCCTTAGTCGTCTAACTCCTCCGAGAATGATTTTAACTGGTGTGGTCAATTTTAGTAAGAGCCTCCTCAATCTGCTGATTCCTCTGCCTCCTAGTAATAGCGCTTAGTTTCAGACGTAACCTAAATTTATGGCTCCACAGCACCCACCCGAGGGCACATATCCCTAAATCACTGGCACCTCCAATCATAGCAACAGTCAAAGCTTGGAGGAAATTCACAACTTATCCCAGATTTCTCTCTACTCCCATGGTCAAATAAACCCTCTAGCATACTGAACAAAGTTTTCACACAAGAGGGAATTAAACCATTTTCCCAACTACAAGCTGAGCTAGGCATCCCAGAAACAAATTATTATAAATACCTACAACTGAGGCATTGTATCAATAGCAACCCTCATATTCTTAAACCTCTGCCTACAAAAATGCTTAAATTTCTGTCTCCGCAACGAGTTAGCCAGAAGGGCATCACCTTATTCTACAATTTGATTAGGGAAAAAAAACTCTTTCTCCCATACATATATTTTCCAATAATGGGAAACTGACTTAAAAGACACATTTTCCTCACAAGAATGGGAAATAGCCATTAGATCTATCTACAAATATACTACATGCTCAGCACTATGGGAAACGTCGCAAAATATTTTACAACGTAGGTACCTCACACCTCAAAAAATATCCTCCTTTGACAGGTCCGCCTCCAACCTTTGTTGGAGACAGTGTGGTTCCATAGGCACATTAGTACACAACCTTTGGGAAAGCCCACGGCTTGAACACTTTTGGGCAGAGGTATTCCGCATAATAACTGACATCACAAGAAAGAACGTACAGGCCTCCCCTGAATTAGGTCTTCTCAACCTAAACATCGAATCATTCCCACATCATCTGCATAAAACAATTACTTACATATTGTTAGCCGCTAGACAAAAAATAGCCAGACTATGGAAAAACCCAGACTATATTAACATAATTAAACAAACGCAAGAACACTTCACTTATGAAACTATTTTGTTGTCTGACAGAGACGCCTATCGGAAATTTAAAAAGCAATGGGATCCTTGGGTTCAGTGGTACACAAAAACCACCTGCTCTAGGTGAATTACCCCAGTCTGAGTACAGTCCTCCCCCCCCCCCACCCAATTACTTTATACTTTCCTCCTCCTTTCTGTACAATATTTTTCTTCTCCTTTTTTTTTCTTTTTCTCCTACTTTGATGTTGAGAGAGCAGATATGGTTACATACGTTTCCTGATACAACTGCAACATTGGTTATTTGCTTAGTAATGTTCTTAGGAGGCACGGTGCATCCTCTGCCCTTGACACAGTGAGATCCCTTTGGGGTGTCCGAGATGGAGGACGGGCAGTGCTCTGCTCTAGAGTTTGATCTCATTTATGTCTATGCTTAACAGGACTTAAATAGTAATATTTGAATGTCTCTCTACACTACGGCATCTGCACACAGAGCACTGAGACCCCCCTCAGATGACCCCGAAAAACCAAGGGACATAATCTGCAAATTAGTTATGTGGATTTTGATGGAGATAAGCTTTCCCTGTTTCTGGACCTTTACAGATGCACTTTGATGCAATGGAAAGCTCTAAAGCCCCTGTTGGAAACATTACAAAAATCGCATCTGGTTTACCGCTGGGTCTTCCATTTCAGCCTGACAGCTACGAAAGACGGACAGCAGGTCACTCTTCGCACTAAGTCAGACTTGCTCCACTTTCTCTCTCACCTGGGGCTGCCGCCCATAGACATTCCGCATTGGCGCATTCCCCAGGAACCACCAGCCCTCCCCCACGCTAAGCCATGGCAGCCGACCCGTGGCAGACTGACGGAACAGGCTTCACAAAGGCTCAGCCTATCACCCAGAGCAAGGGTCCTCTCCTCCTTCTACTTCTTGAAGTGCCCCCCCAGATGCTGGGAATGGTTCCTTCTATCTCTGCTCAGAGTTGAACGCTGACTGTATAGCTTTGTTTGTGTTAGCTGTTTTTAATTAACCCATGCACATCTGTGTGCCAGATGTGCTTATTCACAAGAGCGGGATCCCTGTAGGGGTTCCTTTCCTTGATGCCTCCCCACTTATCCCCAGTAGGTGTACTCTTAGGAGCACGATCTCCCAATAGGGGTTATCAGACATGCATTGAAATTGACCAGGAACACAGAGCACTGAGACCCTCCTCAGATGACCCCGAAAAACCAAGGGACATAATCTGCAAATTGCATTAATACTCCTTGAAAGAATGCATCATGTCCCATGTACATGGGTTCTGTTATGTGGATTTTGATGGAGCTAAGCTTTCCCAGTTTCGGGACCTTTCCAGGCGCACTTTGATGCAACGGAAAGCTCTAAAGCTCCTGTTGGAAACATTACAAAAATCCCATCTGGTTTACCGCTGGGGCTTCCCTTTCAGCTTAGCTATGAAAGAAGGACAGCAGGTCACTCTTCAAACTAAGACCGCTGTTGCCTTCTCTAAAGACAGCAAGGTTTATGCATATTCTTTGTTTATGCTGTGTTCATGGTTTTTACCTAATTTTTTGTTTGTTTCTTCGGTTTTTGCTGGGTTGAAAATTGCCATGCCGCAGGTCCTTCTTGTCCACATTAGCACCCAGGTGGGCTCCCGCAACCCACTCTGCAATGGCCACTCTGAAGGTTGTTTCGTATAATGTCTGAGGCTTGAATTTGCCATCCAAACACAGTAAGTTATGGCTTGAGACTAAGAGACTGTGGGCACGCATTTTATTGTTACAAGAGACACACTTTCAGGCTGACTTGACCCCTCGCCTCCCCACACATTTGTACAATCAGTGGTATTTGGGTAATTCCCCTCATTCGAAGTCGGGTGGTGTGGTGATAGCGATACACATAAATTGTCCTTTTGTCCCACTGGATCACCAAATCAACCCAGGGGTAGGTTTGTGTTGTTACAGGGCACCTTGCTTGGGTGCAAGCTCACATTGGTGTCCCTTTACGGCCCGAATACGAGACCGGTTGACCTTTCTGGATAAGGTCCTGGGCTCTCTCTCAACATTTCAAGGGGGACACTTGATAGTAGGAGGGGACTTTAACGTATGCCCTGTTCCACAACTTGATACCTCCTCCGGCCGCTCGGTCCCCTCCTTCGTGTTTTTAAAACATTTTTGTAGGTCGCTGCAGACTCAGCGTCTGGTGGATTGATGGAGAGTGCTCCACCCCAATGGGAGAGACTTCAGCTACTATTCCACGGTGCACCAGGTGTACACGAGAATAGATATGCTACTGATAGACCAGACCTTGGGGGAGTCACTCTCTGGCGCGTCCATCAGATCCATTTCTATTTCAGATGATGCCCCAGTCTCTATATCCCTGGTCCCTCTGGCCTCGGAAGCCTGAAATTGGTCATAGCGATTGAACGAGAACCTGCTGGACGATGCTGTAGCCCTGAAGCAGTTGTCGAACACTATTACCCTTTATTTCAGAGAGAATGTCCCCGGAGAGGTAGGGTTAGCAAAGATTTGGGAGGGTCACAAAGCGGTGGTTCGGGGGAACTTTTCTCCCAAGGAGCAAGATTGAAAAAGGTGCGGGAGGGGGAACTGCAAGCTCTTTTGGTGAGATTGCGCCATGTCTCCCACAGATTTTACGAATGTGGTAATAATTGTAGGTGATTGCTGGCTAGGGCCCTCCGACGTCAAAGAACTTTGGGTTATCTCCACCAACTCTATTCCGCCTTTAAAGACTATTACGCCCAGTTGTATCAGCTCCCAAGCACCCTGTCAGGTACGCCCCTTTACAAAAGGAGGCATGCCTCTCACAATATTTAGAGGAAGCAGAGGCCCCCCAACTCGAGGCGCAGATAAGTGAACAGTTGGAGGCGCCTATGTCGGTGACTGAGATAGAGAGGGTGATTAAAGATCTACCCCTCGCTAAAAGAAGCCGGCCCCGATGGATATACTAACGCTTACTACCGCAAATTTCTTCCCCTTCTTGCCCCCCATATGTGCCAGTATTTTAATGCCCTCGCTTCGGGCACCTCGTTACCCAGGGAGGCGTTATTGGCCCACATTACCGTGCTCCCAAAAGAGGGGAAGGAACCTGTGATTCCGAGTAGCTACAGGCCAATCCCGTTGCTGAATACGATACAAAGATTCTGGTGAAAGTTCTAGCGAATAGGTTGAAACCCATCCTTCCGACGGTCATACACCCCGATCAAACGGGATTCATTCAGGGTAGAGAAGCTAGAGATAACTCCAACTGGATGATCCAGTTGATCCATTGTGTTGTGAGATGGTCCAGTCCACCCTGTCTGCTGCTGTCTACAGAAGCCAAAAAGGCATTTGACAGGGTGTACTGGATGTACCTCCAGGTGGTGTTGGCGAGATTGGGTTTGGGCCAGAAGATATTAAGCTGGATACGCTCCCTGTATAACGCCCCAGAAGCCAGGGTGTGGGCGAATGGAGTCCTCTCGGACCCCTTTTCTATACGGAATGGGATGAGGCAGGGGTGTCCCTTGTCCCCGCTCCTTTTTGCACTCACCCTGGAACAACGGAGCACAAGCTCTCAGCATATGCTGATGATGTTATGTTCTTTGTTGCAGAACCATTAACTTCACTCCCCAACATTATGGCTGAGCTGCAGAAATTTTAGTCTATTTCTAACTTTAAGATTAATTATAGCAAGTCTGAGATATTGCCCTTGAATGTCCCCGCCACATTGCGCACCCAAATGCAAGCGTCCTTCCCTTTCGAGTGGTGTAGCTCCTCTCTGAGATATTTGGGAATCTATCTCCCAGCCCTTTATTCACAGTTATACTCCTGTAACTACACTCCCCTGGCTTTCAAAGCTTCGAGCCGATTTGAAGTGATGGGACCGTACCTCCTTCTTGTGGATGGGTCGAGTCAGGATAATGAAAATGAACGTCCTGCCCAGAGTGCTAATATGCAAATGGTGCCAGTAGCCCTGCCCAGATCCTTTTTCTCAACTCTGAATAGTATGTTTTCTAGGTTCATCTGGCAGGGGCGGAGCCCCCGCCTGGCCCTGCGCATCTTGCAGTATCCTAAAGGGTGTGGGGGGCTGGGGGTTCCCTCCATCTGGACATATTATGAGGCAATCACCCTAGAGAGAATACTTGATTGGAATTACCATGCCTCTACCAAGTCCTGGGTCCCCCTTGAGAAGTTCCTGGCTGGATGCAATCTGTTCCATGCCCCATGGCTCCCACATGCCCATCGAGGTCTTTCTGAATTCACGTCTCCCATCACTACCCGGATGCTGGGAGGATGGGATGCACTGAATGTCTGGAGGGGGTTCTCACCGCCGGGGTCCCTGCTCTCACCCCTGGGAGGATTCCCCTGGTTCTACCCGGGGGAATACATCTCTTTCTTCCACACCTGGGCGACAGATGGGGAGACGCGTTGTGGGAGGTTTGTTCAAGAACAGGGACTGGTATCCTTGGAATGGTTTAGAACTCAGTTTGGTAGATTCCTGATGGACGACTGGCGCTTTAGACAACTACATTATTTCATGCAAAGCCTCCTTTATGCTATCAGGCCTCCATCCTCTCAGACTCCCTTTTAGATAATGTGTAAATTGGCTGACCCTGTCCCCCACTCCATATCAGTTCTGTATGCGATGTTGCAATCGTTGGAGCCAGGGGGGAGGCCCGTCTATATACGTGAGTGGGAGAGGGACCTGCGGCATGAGTTCACTAAAGCTCAATTAGACCAGATTTTCTGTCTCATCCACAAAAGCACTGTGGATACAAAGATGCAGCAAAATAGCTTCAAAGTTTTAACCCGGTGGTACAGGGTTCCAGTAGCTCTAGCAAGAATGTATCCAGCAATCTCTGACGTATGCTGGAGGGGCTGTGGGCAATGCGGAACTTACCTACATGTGTGGTGGGAGTGCCTGGTGCTTAGGCCCCTCTGGTTAGACATCAAGCCTATCTAAAATGAATATTAGATATTGACATGGAGGACTCCCCGATGGCGTTTCTCTTGCACGTGCCACCCATCCCTCCTGGCCAATACCGCAAATCGGTCTTGCCACATCTCCTGAATGCAGCCAGACGTCTGGTGCCAATACACTGGAAATCATTGCGAGTCCCCAGTCGACAGGACTGGATCCGCTTAGTTGTGTAAGGTGTAAGGAGAGGTACAAAAAGTTCTATGGAATCTGGGCCACAGGATTCCATTATAAGTCCTCAATGTCTGTAACGCAGTCACAGGTGCCTCGGAATAGTTCTGGTAGCCTCTTGGTTGATAGCCTTTCTAAAAGATGCTTTGGGACCAGATGGTTATAATCCAGCTCCTAAGGATCTTAGGGAATATATTAAATGCACTCTCCAGCAAGCGCTGATAGGTTGAAGTTTACAGTTTATGATTGCTGTTATAGTTGTTCAACCCCCCCTTTTTTATGTAATGTTAGTTTGGTTGTACATAGGTGGGACGGCATTTGCTCTCCCCCCTGTGTATTTCCCCTTCTCCCATTCCTCCCCTTCCTCCTTTGTTCCCCTTCCTTCCCCTGCCATGCATCTACGCATTCGAACCTCAGTGCCTTATTCTAAACTTAAAATGTTGAAATGTTGAACCTAACGCACATGCCCCACAGATTTATGTGAGGGCTCAATGTGATAGACTTTAGCTGTTGATAAAGACCCATATTGGAAGGACCCCCGATGGACCTAGATGATCATGTTAGACATGCAATGTGCATTGTGTAACATTAGGTGTGTGTGCTGTATTTGTCAAGGTTGGGCTGTCTTGTGTTTGTATGTTTTATACTTTTTGAAAACACAAATAAAGATTATATTTAAAAAAAAGTATATTCAAGGCAACACACAGCTCTCGTCATTGGGAAATGATGTTGAAAATCTCCAACAGGTAGCAGTATACTCCGCACAGACTGACCATCATTTACCCCCGGTCATCTCCTGATTGCTGGAGCAAGTGCGGCCACCACAGGCATCTGCTGCACGTATTCTGGAAGTGTCCCGATAAAAGAAGCCTCTGGAACCAGGTATTCCAATTGATATCCAGGCTAACAGGATGTTTAACAAAACCGGAACCAGAACTAGCAATACTGCAAATCGGCATAGATACATTTCCCCCAGGATACAGAGCAGCAACCACTCACATTCTTCTAGCAGCTCGCTCACTGATACTCCAAAGCTGGAAAGAAGACAAGGCCATCAATGTGTTGGACGTAAAGCAACTCCACAGACACCTTTGAGCGCCTTATAGCAATTAACTCACTGTCTGCATGGTCATTCGACAAGAATTGGAGCATATGGACAACCTACACTGGGAGACAAAACTCTGGTCCTACCAACGACAACATCCGCAACACCAACATGAATTCTGACCCGTAACCCTAACTAAATAACTAAATTTCTAATGAGACTGTAATATGCATAAAACTGGGGGCCTTAGACCCCCCCAACACTAACAACGAGATGCTTCTGGACTTTGTATTCTTTATTTTGCTTACTGTTCCTGAGTACACTATATATTATGCCGGCTCAGCTGGATTATAATCTAATTTGATGGGTGGGATTTATCCCTTAACGCAGGATGTGATTGGCCGGGATAGACATGCTTGAAGTTATGTAAAGCGGTGTGGGGAGACAGCCTCCATACCCTAGAAGACGTCTGTTGAGACGAAATCGATCGGGTGGAGTGCTGTCTTATTACAACCGCTGAATTTTTTTCATTGCTGTACAGCTGTTAACTTTCCGGATACATGTGAGTTTGATTATCCCTTTAATAAATTTAACATCAAAACGTTATTACACTATCCAGTCCATCCTTCCTTTTTTTTTTGGGTACCGTATTGCCTGTCCTGGAATTGAGGAGACCAGATGGTCCTGTGGTCACACACTACCCTCTAATCCATACTTATTCAAGGAAGCGGTCATAGAAACCCCAATAGAAGAGAAGGGAGGACACGTGCCAACGGAGAGTGGGAGTGCCCCTCCAATAACAACTTATCAGCACGGCTCTGTGGTGACCCTGATCCACACAAGTGCTTTTGACCTCCTGTAATTAAGAGGTCCAAGAAACCTGGTAAGGGCACAACTTTTATGTGGTGGAGGTGCATTTACACATTTACAACACTGTGGTGTATGCCGGGCATTTTTTCATTTTGGACTAAGGACTTTTTATCACTTTATCACCTATCACATTGGACTTAATTTATATGGACTTTTACATGTTTGGAGATTCATGAGTTTATCCACTGTTTTTTCACTTTCTATATTTGTGTGATTTCATGTTTATGTTTCACTTGATTTATATTTATACACAAGCTCAGCCTTTTTTATGATCACAAGTTTTTGGGTGTAGGAATCACACTTTATTGTTGCAGCTGTGTCAATTAAGAGTGTTTAGGTTTTTTTTTTTTTAGGGTCAGCGCAGTCTTCTTATTCACATTTACACTATATATTACCCGGTTCTGTTTTGTACTGCGGTCTCACTTAATAACTTACGCATAATTGGGCTGTGTTGCCTCGTGCTCCTGCCACAGCTTGATCCATTATGGGGTGGCTGGGAACATGAGGTAACCTCCAGCCAGGTACACTTAGTGTAAAATATTATCATTGATTTGCTGTTATTCAGGTTGCCTCTCATCCAAGTCACGGGAACCTTTATGCTGTCCAATTGCATGGTATGACTTGGTGATAACTGGTATGACAATGTGAACCACATATCTCTGTTATGTGTATTGAAAAATCTAATAAAAAACTATTGAGTTAAAAAAAAAGAAACTAACCAAATGACCCTGATCGAAAGTTTACATACCCCAGTTCTTAATACCATGCATTGCCCCATTTAACATCAATGACAGCTTGAAATCTTTTGTGGTATTTGTGGGTGAGGCTCTTTATCTTCTCAGATGGTAAAGCTGCAAAAAGCCTCCAGTTCCTGGAAATTCTTGGGATGTCTTGCATGAACTGCACGTTTGGGATCTCCCCAGAGTGGCTCAATGATATTGTGGTCAGGATACTGAAATGGCCACTCCAGAACCTTCACTTTATTCTGCTATTTCTCCAGTATTTTTGATAACATACTGCATTCATCTTGCCATCAATGTTGACCAAATTTCTTATGACTTTGTAGCCCACACATACCCAAAACATCAGCGATCCCCCTCCGTATTTCACAGGCCATGTTGACTCCTCTTCAAATGTAACGTTTATGATTGTGGCCAAAAAGCTAAATTTTGGTCTCATCATTCCAAATGACTTTGTGCCAGAAGGTTTGAGGCGTGTCTCTGTGCTGTTTGGCGCATTGTAAATGGGATACTTTGTGCCATTTGTGTAGTAATGGCTTTCTTCTGGCGACTCGACCATGCAGCCCATCTTTCTTCAAGTGCCTCCTTATTGTGCATCTTGAAAAAGCCACACCACGTGTTTTCTGATGCTGATTGGCATTCTCAATTCCTTGGATATCTTTTTATATCCCTTTCCTGTTCTGTACAGTTCAACTACCTTTTCCGGCAGATCATTTGACAATTGTTTTGCTTTCCCCATGACTCAGAATCCAGAAACGTTAGTGCAGCACTGGATGAAAGATCTGTCTGGAGTGCAGAAACTCATTGACCTTTTATACGCACACACTAATTACAAGCAAACAGATCACAGGTGAGGGTGGTTACCTTTAATAGCCATTCAAACCCCTTTGTGTCAACTTGTGTGCATGTTATCAGGCCAAAATCACCAGGGTATGTAAACTTTTGATCAGGGCCATTTGGGTAGTTTCTGTTGTCATTATGATTTAAAAAGAGTAAACACAGCTGATTGATAATAAATGGCTTCAGCCAAACACTAACCATAAGTGGAATAAATGTTTTTGTGTTATCATTCATATTCTCTGAAAAATGGCCAAGAAATCATAAATTCTGCCAAGCAGAATTGTAAACTTAATGTAAACTTATGAGCACAACTCTATATATCACTAGGGACAGAGGAAAGCCAGGCAGCAGTCAAGTGTAAATGACTGAAGCCTCAGCACCTACAGGCTTCCTATGTGTTCACACAGGCCGGTCAGAGAAATTAGTGATCTAGAGATGTACCGCCTGTGATTATGCAGCTATGTGTAAGTAGGACCAGTTTAGGCTTTAGAAATCTAGGTGTACGTTGTAGTCAGTGCAGAGTCCTACCATCACCTCAGAACATCAAGGCACCCTATATGTCCTCTTAGCAGGTAGGTGTCCCAGTAGGGAGACACGAGAAGCAAGTGGTGTCTCAGGGGGTTAGAATGGCCTCATGCCCAACTCCGAGACCTCCACCTGACCACTTCAGCCCCGTTTGGACATAAATCAGTAGTCTAAAATATAAACTGGGGGTGTTGTAAGTAACAACCTGCGGTGTAGAGTGTAGGACTGAAGTGGTTCTGGGAAAACTGGGTAGTCAACACTCATAACAACTTTGGTGATCCACCTGGTACATCCAGACCACTTATTTTTCCTATTCAGGGTACAGAGTCGCTGCAATGTATATTGAAATCTTTGGAGTGATATACACCTTGGTAATGCACATTACATCCTGAAACCTCCAATTATGCAACACACAGGGGGCAGGGCACCAGGGTGGTTACTGTGGGGGCCAGATGGTTAGCACTAATGGCAAGTATATTGACCTCACTGGCACCTCTGAGCTACCTAATGCCCTGCTAAAAATGCAGTGCTATAAATTAAGTCATACAGTCACATGGCATAATCTAGCAATAAAGACCTCTGCTTGTTGCTGATTGCGGATTGCAGTAGTGGTGCACCACGCTGCATAGATTCCATAGGTTAGTGGGAGAGGACACAAGGGGACCCCAACACTTCAGTCCCCTCCGTTTTCCACCTTCCTCTCAAAAGGGTCAGTCAGATCGACTCAGGGTAATGCCTGAACATGGGCAGGAAAGTGTCAAAATCAATACTGAGTACCTGCAGTCTATGTACTCAGATCCAGACTATGAGAACGAAGCATTTAGTTCTTGGAGTTGGGCAAAGGTTAAGGAGGGCAGCTTTAGTTTGCTTAGAAAATCTGCTATATCTGATTCTGAAGGTTGAGGGGTGGATCTTCTTTCAGATTATATAAGGAGCCATAATAGTTGGCAAATGAGTCAGCAATATCCTATGGATTGAATACCTTGTGGTTATCAGCTTGACTATAAATAAAAGTAATTTTAGTTTTGAACTATTATTCTTCTAGCTAAGAGTTTGCCTGCTCTATTACCAGGGGCATAAAAATTAGGTTTTCAGGGGGGGGCGCAGCCGAGGAAGATGGCCATGTGAGGAGAGAGCTCCCGGATCTCGCAGTGGTTCCCAGCCTGGCAAGCGACGAAAGACGCAGCAAGCAGAACCTGCCCTCACACACTAGCCAGCGCCGATCCAGCAGACATCATGGTGAAGCGTAAACCATTCTCCAGACCCCATAAGCTGACCAACTACTTCGGCACAGCAGGATTGCGGCCTACTAAAGATGGCGCAGACGGGAAACAGCCGTGCTCTCCTTCTCTCCACAGCACACCGCATGGAACGAACTCCGGAGGCAGCAACCACTCCTCCCCTGCAGCCTCAAGGAGCAACAGCCCAGTGAAATCAAGGGCTAAGAAGTCAACTGACCATCAAACGGCAGGTGAGAGGGGAATAGCTGACATTAATGAGGACTCTACAAGGGAGTACATAGAGTGCATAGATGACTACCCCACTGTGGGGCAGCCATTATCTGATAAAACCCTGAAAGACATGTTGGTGTCATTGAGGGGGTCTTTGCATAGAGATATGCTCTCCATGGTCATTCAGATCAAAAAGGAAGTGGATGATATAGGAGAAAGAGTGCACCATGTAGAAGATAAAATGAGCGACTTTGCGGTAGCTCATAATGAGTTGGTAGATGTGCACAATGACGCAGAAGAGGAATTAACAGTGATTAAAATGAAATTAGCAGACCTAGAGGACCGATCCAGATGGAACAATGTCAAGTTCCAGGGGGTGGCTGAAACGTTACCTCCATTGGAACTGCGCAACCATATTCAACAACTAATAACAGACCTTCTGCCTGATGCGCCTAAGCGAGAAATCACAGTCGACAGAGCACAAAGACTCCCAAAACCGTCATTCCTACCAGTTAATGTTCCACGTGACGTGATTGCCAGAATTCACTTTTATCACATAAAAGAGGTCCTCATGCAACGGGCTAGACGGGCTCCGTCACTACCTGAACCGTACTCCGGGATAACGCTATTCGCAGACTTGTCCAAGCACACAATGCAGGCCCATAGTAAACTTATCTCCCTCACTAAACTGTACCACAAACATAATGGTGTCTACAAGTGGGGCTTTCTGGCCAAATTGCTATGCACATGGGAACATAAAAGCTACACAGTGTTCACAGTAGAACATGGGATGAAACTAGCCAAGCAATGGGGCCCCCTGCTGGGAGATGCACCGGAACACAAGGACAGCACCTCACCCAAAGCACCCAACCCAGAATGGGAAAAGGTACCTGGCTGATCAGTTTCTCCCTACTAAATCAATTTAAACAGGTTCCTGAAAGGACTATATATATAATGGGAACCCTGCGGCTCCGTTGAGCCATTACCCCCCTCTGCAAAAGGCAGTAGTCACTGCTTTATATGACTTATTTTTTGTTCTGTCTTGACCCTTTTTTGTTTCAGTTCTTGTTCATATAGTTTCAATCTATTTGGTGACACCACTGATCCATCCCTATACCTAAGTCCGCTTCAAGACGACAGCAGCAAACCTTTCCAACCTCCAGCCCTGATGAACTGCAAACCTCGCGTCTCTGCACAGGTACTGTCTCGCACCACCCTTTTGAGGGCTACAATTTACACAATTTTCATCAAGCATTTGACTTAAACAATGGTACTTAAAATAATTTAATTGAATGCCCACGGACTGAATAGCCCATATAAAGGGAACGCTCTGTGACAGGTGGCCAAGAATCTCGCTGGAGATGTCATATGTATACAGGAGACTCACTTCATGGCCAACAAACCCCCCAAATGTACACATAGGTCTTTCCCCTACATTTTTACTGCGAATGCCCACGGACTGAATAGCCCATATAAAGGGAACGCTCTGTGACAGGTGGCCAAGAATCTCGCTGGAGATGTCATATGTATACAGGAGACTCACTTCATGACCAACAAACCCCCCAAATGTACACATAGGTCTTTCCCCTACATTTTTACTGAGAATGCAGCTGTCAAGAAAAGAGGGACTTTGATCACGATCAAAAATTCAGTCTCATTTAACCTGCATACCTCACTTCTGGACCAACAGGGAAGATACCTAAAACAGAGACAAATCAAATCTAAATTAACCCACATTCTAGACCCTGAAACCCAAATTAAAGTGTTCCATCCGGAACAAATGGCAAACGCCTTCCAGAAATACTATAAGGCCCTATACGACTTAAGTAACGACCCAGCAAATCCGCAACCCACTGATTTATCCATATCAAATTTCTTGAGCTCAATTTCTCTGCCAAAGTTGTCAGAAGAGGAGTTGAAAGCTCTCAACTCCCCTATCAAACAAGGTGAGATTCTGGCTGTTATTAAATCAATGCCAAACAATAAATCACCTGGGGCTGATGGCTTTACCACTGAGTATTAGTTAATATATAATAATAATGTTATTATTAAATTATACTCAGAGGTACTGGCTCCACACATGACTGCAATGTTCAATTTTGTGGCCTCTGCTGTGTCTATACCTGCAGAGATGCTGCAAGCTACAATAGTAACCCTGCCAAAACCAGAGAAGACTCCAGACAGCCCACAGAATTTTCTTGCACCAGATGATCAAAATCCAACAGAGTAAATATTACATATTCAGAGTCCCATTCCAACTGTGCCCTCATGCCCATGGAGAGAAAGGTGAACTGACAGGGAGAGACTGCTAGCTTGAATGTCCACTTAAGTGTTTGTCTCACACTGGGGGGGGGGGAGGTTTCTCCTAACCTCACATTAGTGTTTACCAGATAAACAAGCCACAATGAACCCCCTCAAGGCTAATTAGCATCTACATTCCACAACCCCCATGCAAGCAACTGTGGGCCTTTGATATGTAATGCAGCTTGTAAATACAGTAAATACCTATGTGTATAGGTATATGAAATATTACACAACAATCATTACTAAACTCTGATTTAAAAATATATGCCAAGGTGTTAGCCAGTAGACTGGCGAAGGTCACCCCAAAACTAATTAAATCAGATCAGGTGGGATTTGTACAGGGTAGACAGGCCCCAGATGGCACCCTTTGAATGCTCAATCTTTTGCAGTGTTCCTTGCTCTCGATGCAGAAAAGTCATTCGACCAGGTGCACTGGGGCTACCTACAGGCAG